>CM070876.1:87666299-88051299 GCA_036365515.1 Torymus aiolomorphi
CTTTTTCAGAAAAAGAAAAAATTTCTTTACCCGAGGGGTAAGTTACAGGTGGTAATGACCTTTTCAACACATCTACAAAATCAATTTCTTTTTCCGGTTGGGACTTTTCTGTCGTTTCAGTAACAATGTCTTGTGCTACCTGTTGTTTTTGTTGTTCTAGTTGTTGATCTTGTTGTTGTTGTTGGTCTTATTGTTCTGGTTGCTGTTGTTGCTATCCTTGTTGTTGTTGTTGTTCTTGATGTGGTTGTTGCCTTTGTTGTTCTGGTTGTTGTTGATGTTCGGCTTCTTCTTCACACATCTGCACCTGGGCTTGCAGTTGCGCAGGCAGTTCATTGTCAGCATTTTCAAGTCCTTGCCAATGAAGGGGAACTGTGCCACGCTTTAAACTCATCGGCCCTAGCACGTCATCCTCGCTGAAGTGGAGGCGACAAAGTCCTGTACGCCTAAGTGAAGCTGGCGTCCAATTCAAAAGTACTTGGTTTCCTGCGAAAATTTAAAATTGATTTAGAGTTTCGTATTATTTTTTTTAGTTATTCAACTAATATTAGCAGTAATTTGTTATTTATCTTCAAGTAAATTATTTTATTCGACTATTAATAGCATTTATGGTTATTTTACTACAGCAAATTTGTGGCAAAAAGAAAAAAAGTTTCATAAAAGACATGGTGGGTTTCAATTCAATTAAAATCGAAAAACGCTATTTTTAAATAATGTCTCCACATCGTAACGTGAATATAATTTCATTTAATATATTCAGAAAATTATAAGATTCTATCTTTTCGAAGCTAATTTTATTTCTATAATTTTGTTACAATTAATAAATAAATTTTTCATTTTTTGAGACTTCGAAATTAACGTTAAACTTATATTAATGATGCACTCGACGCAGGATTCAATTTTCGACATTTAAAAAACAAAAATTTTTTTTAGCTATTCTTCGTAGTTCTTATGGAAAATCACTCTTTTAATAATAGGTTAAAATAAAAAACAAATAATATCAGGATAACATTTTTTGGTTTATGTATAATATATAAATTTGTAATTTATCGAAATTATTATTTTTTATGTTGGTTGGTTTCGGAGAAAACAATATTTTATAAAAAAAATACATTTTTCGTGCTTAACAGTACTGAGAATAAAATGAATTGATTTGCTTTCAAATGAATTTATATTATTGGAGTTTGTAATGTATTTGTTATACATTCATTTATAAGC
This sequence comes from Torymus aiolomorphi, assembly GCA_036365515.1. Classification (NCBI taxonomy): domain Eukaryota; kingdom Metazoa; phylum Arthropoda; class Insecta; order Hymenoptera; family Torymidae; genus Torymus; species Torymus aiolomorphi. Next base: position 87,667,515 of record CM070876.1, read on the forward strand.
TTAAAAAAAAGGAAAAATTGACGAAATGTTCTCATAAAATGATAACAGAAAAATTTATATTCTTTTATTAATAGTTTATTTTTATCAAATATATTGCAAAAATGAACTTTCTTTTATTCTTAGAAAAATATAAGTATAATAAAGTTACATTAACATTTTTGACACTTCATTATATGATTTTATTTAATTTGATCAATTTCTGGGAACAAGATATATCTATTTATTTCAAATTTTTATTATTTTTTAAACCATTTATTAAAAACCTTTATTTATTTTTAAAATTATTTATTTATAACCTTCATTATTATTTTGTCTTGATAAACCAATAAGAAACCCGTTCTTCAATTATATCTTGATTCCGTATAGCTCTTTAAATATTTTTTGAAATAACAAAAAATAATAAGAAATTAAATAAGAAAGGACCCCGCACACAATGTATGGAAAATAATCATTCGGTCAAATTGGATCAAACTTGGAGAAAAGATAGATCTTGAGGTCCTGAACAAAAGTTCTCATGGGCAAAACGCCCCATAATTTGACCGAATGATTTTTTCCCATACATTGTGTGCGGGGTCCTTCAATATAATTCTGTTATTATAAAAGTTTTAATTAAAAAGATTTAAGTTTGTTTTGACGTAAATTTTTTATTTCTTTGGACGATGTAATTAATATAATGTATTAATAATTTCAGTTTCATAAAGGTTAATACCAGCAATTTAACGTATAGGAAATAATTTTAAAATTTTGTTAATAAAACCATAACTAAAAGTATTTTTTAAATGTAGTATGATTTTTAATTTGGGATAAAAATGAGAAAATAAAAATTTATTTATATAGGAATATTTGAATGGCGATGTATACATATCATCGGTTGGGAGGAACAAGGTATCAGCTCGAGCAAGCGCTTAAAAAGGATCCTACTCGGGCGAGCGCGTGAAAACGTATCAACTCGGGCGTTCGTGTAAAAAGGTACAAACTCCTTTGAGCGCGTAAAAAGGTATCAACTTGCGCGGTCGGCTTTTGAATGTTTAGCAAGCTATTGAAGAAACAAAAGAAAAAATACAAAAAAGCAATTAAAATGAATGAGAAGAAGTTTAATTTTGAATGTAATATATGAAAATGATAAACATGTAAAGTATTACGTGGATTTGGGAAAAAATCGCTCATTTTTTGTCATTCTTTGCACTTTCAAATGCATGTAACTTTGCACAGAATCGAACGGTTTCAACGATTCTCATCTTAAATTAAACTTCTCCTTTTCTACTTTAATCGTTTTTTTGTGGAATATTTGTTGGCCTCTTTAATAGCTTGCTAAGATATTAAAAAGCGTACCGTGCGAGTTGGTACCTGTTAACGCGCTCGCCTGAGTTGGTACCTTGTTCCACTCAACCGACGATATACAGGTGTTTATTAATATGTTTCAATTAATTAAAAATGTTTAGAAAAAACAACTGCAAGAAGTCTAAATCTACTAACTTACACAAAATTGAACGCGTAAAAAAATTATTACAATTCATAAAGAAAATCACAAAATTAAAATAAATAAAGCAAAAAGTATGCGCTTAATTAAAATTAATTGCTTTAAAAATTATTCATAAAGCACATTTCTTGGATTAAATGGAAGCTATCTGATTAACGAAACTTATAGGTACTAGATTAGTCTTACAAAATAATTATTTACAATACAACTATCTTAAAATGATATTTTCTTATTTAAGTAAATAGATTTTGTTTTATTTAGTAAATCTTATATAAGTCATATATATATTTATCTAAATGAGATTTATCCAACAAGAAAATAATACTGCACTAACCTGAATGTTCTATCCACTGTAATTGTTTTTGCCTTTCCTTTTGAGCAGGGAATCGGAACAAATGGTGACCATCACATTTCCTATTGTTGCAATGCAAGTATTGGCATCGATCGTAGACCGTCTCTTGCTTTTGCGCCATAGTCTTAACACTTTCACACACTTTTAAAAAAAGTATCTTAATACCCTACATTATAATAAACACTGCACAAGAGTACGTCTAATAGCTTAGTTCGGATGATAAATAAAACAAACGCAATCGATAACCTACAAAAAGTTAACCATTTCGGCGGTAGCTAAAAACTATCACAATATTTAGAAAGTGCACATGAAATTCGCACTAATGACACTTTCATACACTTGATTACTTATCTCACGCACTAGAAATATCGCTATCACTGCACTACTCTGAAGACTAATTTTTCACGCGACACGCATCTGAGCGCCCGGATAAAAACTAACGCAAGCTCTTTAACCCGCCAAACACGTAACAACAACAAACGCGCGCGCTCATGCCGAGCCGCCGTAGCTCGCGAGCGCGCGCGCGATGGATTTCCAAGAAAGCACAGACCGTTTAAAGTCCAGAAAAAGATGTAGCAAGTTATTTTTTTAGGCTGTGCAAAAATGATAACCAAAAATTGTAATAACGGATAAATTATAGAAAATAACATTGTATAAACTCTTGTGACCGTAATAATACTGTCATATGATATTCAAAACATCCCTGCAAAAAATTACGCTAATACGCGTACATCATAATCTGTAAAAGGTTTTTAAAAATTTTTTTATTTAAAAAATAATAAATACATTAAAAGTCTTGAATCTAAAGTTTTTTTTCTACAATGTAAAATCTTGTCGACTCGCTGTCAACGAAAAAAAAGATAGCCAAAAACTTTAAAGCAGAATATTATGGATGGATATAATAATTGGACTAATCTAATATTCTGATCGAGATAATATAATGCCCGGGGTTGTAAATTATACCATTATTAATTCAAAATTGAAATTTCAATCATTAATAAAACCCCGGGTTTAATTAATAATAAAAATTTCAATTGTTAAATAAGCCGTTAATTAAGTTCATATCGGTTAATTAATAATTAAAATTTCAATCGTTAATTAAGGCAGCGTTTAATTAAGAATTCATTTTAATCGTTTAATGGATTTTGAAGTCGAATGCGATATCCCCGAGCAGTAATTGTAAAGTCCTTGTAAAGAATCACGGCCGAAAACACGAATTTACGTCTATGTGTCACGATCGTCGAGTAAAAAAAAAGCTAAAAATGCAATCCATTTAATCAGTTAAACTAAACATACATTTTAAATATTTTCTTACGTTATCTTTGATTGATTTTAACTTCCTGAAAAATCAAAATTTTGTAACGAATCAGGGCTTAAATTTTAGCTTTTACTGTCTACTTTTAGAGATTTGTTTCACCGTTTTCGTATCTTAAATAATTGAATTTAGGACTACGCTTTTACTGCAGAATCAGGTCCGAAGAAACTTAATTAAATACTGGTTTAATAAACGATTCAAACTTTAATTCTTAATTAGACGCTCGTTTAATTAATGATTGAAATTTTAATTCTGAATTGAACGCAGGTATAGTTAACGATTGAATTTTTAGTTATTAATTAAACTGGGGTTTAAATAACGATTGAAATTTTAATTTTAAATTAAACTGAGTAATTAATTGAAATTTCAACTAATATTATTCATTAGCTTTTAATGCAGCTGGATTGATTATTTCTCTACTAAAATATCGCTTTGAAAATAAGAAACGCAGCTTCAAAAAATATTGAATGGTTCGCACGATATTATTTAAGAGATTATCGGAATTTTCTAAATTGTTTGCAACCATTTTGAGAAGTACGAAAATATCAATATAAGAGATTTTTCGAAAGAATGTTAAAAAGTTTGCCTTCTCTTATATGATTAACGTCATTTAATAACTTTTTACATTTAAATATTTTGAAGAATTTATATGGAAAAGTCAGAAGTCTTGGCGATTACTTATATTTTAAATAGATTAAAAAATAGAGTATGGAAAATCGAGTAAATGACGAAATCGCTGTAAAAACATGTACATAATTATTTATTTTACAGAAGAGTTGTTACATTGAATAAAATATGATTTTTTCGAATTATTAAATTTCAACTCTACTAGAGTAAAAAATGTGTATAATATAATACCATTTTTTTATGTTATACACTATTATTGATTATAATTCAGAGGAAAATGGTGTTTTCATTAAGTCCCAAATGTGAATGCAAATCTTATGCAGGATTATCTTTGAGGCTTAAATAAAACAATTTGAAGCAGATGCACATTTTTTGAGAATAGCCTTTATGCATTTTCGGCCGACTAAAAATGCTTTTTATATTCTATGCTTACTTGTTGATTACCACTTAATAAATAATATTAATAAAAACTTACTTTTAGAACAAATAACGTATGTTTTATAGGGATTAGAGAATGGGAATGAGAATATAATATGTATTTCTGAAATTGAACTTGCTTGGTCAACGATACTTTTTTTATCCTGCTTAATCCTTAAAAAAGTTTATCTTGACCGTGATTGATCACATTTTACATATAAATTGGATAGGGATATTATTGCAAAAAATAAATATAACGATATTTTTAATGAGTTTACTCTTGGTGAATTAATTTATTCAGAATATAAAATTTTCTTTAAAATATAAATTAAAACATCAATTCTACTAGAGAATGATAATTAAATGATAAAAAGGTGAAAATTCTGTATGTTGTGTTACAATAATGTAATGAAAAAAATTATGCACGAGAAAAAAAAAATATATTGAGTCGGGATTGAACATGGATCCAAAAGATTACGGCAAAACTAGCCGCACGCCTTAGCCATCACGGCTACCGCTACGATGTCAATGTCTAACACTGAAATCGTTTATGTTCATCTTCTCCCCTTCGGCTTAGGTTGTGAATTAGAATTTGAGTTTTACAGTTTAAAGTTTATAATTTCATTAATTTGCGTGTATACAATATACAAATGCACGACCGAGCGGCGGTTGTCAGGCCGCTCGGCCGAAGTCGGATTGTTGCGGGAGAAGTAAACAGACGACGAGCGCGGGGCGCGCCGCTGGGTCGCTCGTGTATACACATGACCGGTGCACGCGCACTGAGCCGCCGAGCCGTCGTCTCCCGCTTGCCCCGCCCCGCGCCGCGTGTACACGTCTCAACGACCAATCACGAAATTGTGGACTTGCTTCGCTACTTTGGCCGCGAGAGGCATCAGCGCGCCGCGCGCAGAAGTCTGCCTCACTTTTTTCCGGGGCGCTGGCAATCTCTCTATTCATCTCTGGTGATACCTCTGAATGGCATCTTGCTGAATGATGGCCCAATTTTCTGCAAAATCTCCGTGTACAATTAAACGATTTTTACTCGAAAATCCATCTTCTTTTTCTGATTTGATTTCACGTTGCTGGAGCTCTTTCATTCGTCTATCTTTGTTCATTGTATTTGCGCAACTGTTCAGCTCTTTGAGATAAACATCTAATGTGCAAGTTTTCTTTACAAGATCATTTTTTTCCCAAATTGCAAAAGTTATTTCATCAAATAGTAAATCTTCTTCCAAATGAAAATTTTCTTCGGTTATCGTTTTATCTTTGCAAATTGTACACTCTCGAAGAATACACAAATCATTTTCTATAGAGCAAACAATCATGGATAAGATCTCTTGTTTAAGTGTAAGAAACTCGGATTTACGCTTTTTTAATACAATTTTTAGAGCTGTTACGATAAGGGCGAAATTGGCGCAATTGACACATAAACAGGAATTGTTTCAAGGTTGAATTAATACCCATTTTGGTCGCAATTGATAAATCTTGGATCTTGAAATAGTAACTTCTGGATTTTGTTTCATAATTAGATCGCAAATTTCCTTGATGCTCCGAGTTAGAAAACGTTTGATTTTTTTTTCTATAACTCCATTGATTTTACATTCATCACATCATTTTTGTTAGGACTTTGTCGGGAACAGTCCAAATCGTCGTCTAGATAATATCTTTTAATTAACTCAATAGCTTTAGTCTTCACAGGATTTCCAGAATATGGATTGGGCTTTTCGTATAAACCTTTACTTTTTACGAGCTTTTGTGAAGCTCTGATCATATAATCTGTGGTTCCTCTTATGTGCCATAAAATATAATTACTTGAGAGACTTGAAGGTACTACAGTCATCAATCGTACTTTTTCTATGAAAGTTAGATTTTCATTTTCTAACACCAAACTTAAGTTTTCATTCCATTCGTCGCATATCTTGCATTCATTAAACTCTAATTTCTGCCTCGAGAAGTTATACAGTTTCCTAATTTTACAATCAGTTTCTTCATAAAAAGTATCTAATAATTGCTTGCGCTTGCGATTAACGTAATTTGGCAATGCTGTCGCATCAACATTTGACGGAAGCTTGAATGGCGATAGAGACAATTTATTCTTAGTGAGTATTTCATTCACTTCTTCATACAACTCAACACTGCCAATTGAGGTTTGAGAATCTGCCGGCATCGTAATTTGAGATTCAGGCGTTTGATTAGATGATGTAGATTCTGGTGGCGTTGACTCTCCTGCTTCTTTAAAAATTTCTTCTGATATTTTCTTGAGTTTTTCATAGCAAATTCCACACACTTTGGTATATTGTTATATTTTTGTTTTTGTACTCATTAGACATCAATAATCCATTTGCTACATCGCCAAGTAATTGAAATGATCGCTTACTATCTTCATAAACGTACTTTTTATGAAAACTGCCGATATCCGGACACTTCTGAGTTCTCTTGGAACTAAACTTAGCCTTTTGCATGTTTGTTGATATGTATCCGTATATGATTGAACGTATACGAAAAGTTATATAGTCAGGGTTTGTCAGCGAGAAAAAATAAATTGAAGTGACTCTTAATTATAGAGTCCCTGCACCAACCCACTCGCCAGTAAAGTTGATGCAAAATATGTTGTAAACGTAAAGTACGTTCGAGCAAATAAATAAAGCAATAACCAAGGTATAGGCAATAAGTAAGTAGTGCAAAAATAACGATTGGCGATTAGGCAAATAGGCAAAATAATATTAGGCAAAATAATGTGGTAATAATGGGTAGATCGAGTGAGTGCCGCAGGCCCCTACTTATACACTCGGGGTGATGTTTTTCATTGAAGGTGGCGCGTTTGTGCTCGCCATCTAGCGGGCACTTAGGGTACTACAACCGTGTATATACTACAATCATCCGTGTATTCTGTACCCTTAATCTGTCACATACAGATGCCCGATTTAACTTTAGAACTTGCAGCCAGCCCCTGTGAAAGATGTATCGCTGCCCATAACGCATATGAGGCTTAAACGTGTAGAAATCGCAATTATCTTTGTGAGGGTATATCTTCCGAACGAAGAAAGATGGCACGCTGCCGTTTGGTAGAAAGCTAGCTTATTTGGCAATGAAAAACATATCCAAATTTCACGAAAAAAAAGGTGGTGTTTACGAGAAATTCAAATTTGAAAAAAAGCACTTTTTTCAGTTTTTTCAACTTATCTGAAAAACAATTCAAGTTATTTAAAATCTGAAAAAAATCACACGAAAGCTGGTAAAATTCCGCACAATTTCAAAAAAAACATCCCGATACGATAATTTGGGCCAAAACTACGGCCATTTGAAAAAAATACGAATTTTCATTTTCAAAATAACGCTTTCACAATGTAATTTTTGATATCGCGCTACAGGGCTCCAAAATTATTTTTCGACAAAAAGAAAAAGCACGGGTCTAATGATATTTAATGTAGAATATGACCTCAGAATTTCAAAAAAAGCAAAGACATTAATTTTTTTTTGCTCGTTGAATCCATTTAGAATAGGACATAAATCATACAAATAAAATACATAGTTTCATTAATTGCATAACAAAGCAAAAGAAAAGCAATATAAATTTATTGAGTAAATTATAAGGAAAATAATGAATATCAATTTATTAATCGATTTGTAAATTAAGTAAAACAATATAATGTTATCATCAAAAAGTAATAATAAGAAAAGAGAGACGATAATAAATTTTATAACAAAAATACGATTTTCCGATTTTTTTCGGAAAATTTTATGTTCTGTGAAAAAATCGTTCATACAAAAGTTGTAAATCTTTTTATTACCTACAACTTTTACATTTCACTTTTTTCGATAGGAGGTCTAGTTTCGCTGGAAATCATGAAAAACCATTTTCCATCCCTAAAAATTCACCCCATTTCATCCCTCGCAACTTGGATCGACTTTAATTTATTTGTCCCATTATTAGCACAATATTTTCTTTCCTTTTCAACAATTTTCATACTGTTACTAATTTTTACGATTTTTGGCCTTTTTAACAGGCTTCTGCACTGGTGTATATGAGAAAACCCACAATACTGTTAACTCTTAGCGAGTATTTTTGTTCAAGTAATTTATTGCTGCTATGGGCTTGTCCTGCGAAGCACAGAAGCTAGCCTGAGAGGAAAGTCTTCTATGTAAACTAGAAAATAAGTCCCGTAATTCATATTAGTATGCAACGCAGGGCGCATTCTAGGAATGTACAAAACTGTCCAAAAAGTTCCACTTTTTAACTCTCCAAAAGTGGACCGTTTTAGATAGTTTTGTACATCCCCGGTTGCTCATAGCAGCAATAAATTACTTTAAAAAAATACTGGTCTATAGTTTAAAGTATTGTTGATTTTCCCATCTTTCGTGAACAAAACCTATGAGATCCAACTGTTTAGTTATAGCCCAGGCGGTTGACGGGAGAAACACCTGAAGCGTAAGAACAATATATAGGCGATTTTTTGGACTTGGTTCTTCTGAACGTCCTGTATAAAATCCTTGTTATCTGAAGTTATAAAAATGTGAGCTTGATTTTATTTTTTAACAGTTTATGAAGGATTACGCGACTTTTTTGTTGTTCTCTTACATCTCGTCTTTGAGACACGTTAGAGAAAAAGTAATCCAGATAATTTTTGTTCCTAATTGAATTTCGAACAAAATTAGCCTTGTCTGTAGTCTATAACTGCAATTGTTCACTTGCAGACCATCAAAGTTGAAAACCACCTGATGCAGGCGTGTCGTTCGGGCTATGGAGAAGTACAGCGTACGGAAGTCGGCAGAGCACCAACTATGAGCTTACCTCACATTAAGGGCTGCTCAGAGCGCGAGGAGGTTCTGTGAAACGTGGGACGAGCTGCACTTACAAGGAGTGTCTCTCAGATCCGGATCATAGATATACCCAGGATCGTAGGATATGCTTTCTTATATATAGTTATAAAAGGCCGTACAGTTCTAGACGCTAACGCCTTCATTATATAAAGTGATAAGAGCTTGAATTATTTAAAAATTAAGTGATTTTTGCACCTTAAATCACCCATTTGACGGCTAATCCTTTCTTTTATTCCTGCTAACAAACCTTAAAACATTTTCATTTGTTAAAATATGATATAATTTAGTAAAATATAAATAATTTTTAACAAAAATGTCCAATGGTATTTTATATTACCTTAATTGAAAACAGAAAGAGCAATTTTTACCAATACCCTTGATTTAATCAGAATAAAACCAAATATCGGCTGGGAAGCATAATTTATTGACTAAACTTACTTAATTTGGAGGCCAATGTAAACAATATCAAATAAATTAATTTCTCATTGAATCCTTCATATCTGCCATCCCATTAAAAATAATTGAAATGAAAGCTTGATCACATTTTGATTTTGGTATATCGAACAGAATTTTAATCCATCTTCTAAATCCTGAAACGTTATGAAAAAATCACAAAGTATCACTCTTTACATTAGTTCTACATCGAGGAAATGATCTAAAAGAAAACAAAATTGTACATATCTTATTGAAAATATTTATGAAGTTCTCTTAAGCTGCCCTTTTTTAGTTGCTGTCAGCCTTAAATCTTGACGATTTCATAAACACTTTGTTTTTAACGACTTTTTTCTGTCTTGTCCTTTATCCAGTAACATTTTCACTTTCGTATATGCATAAATTATCTATTAAACAAAACAAATAGTCGCGAATAAATGTCAACTGTCCCCGATTACGGAATGTAGGTTTTGTTTTAGATGTCTGCTGTTGTCACTTTGTCATGTTCTGAAGTTAGACAATCTACTAATCTATTAGCCTGCAGTCGACAGCGTGTGAGCAAAATGTGAACAACTTCAGAGTGTAGGTATAAGACGAGGGGACAGTGAACTGAACAGCTGGGTGTAAAGGGAATTACTAAGCAGTAGCAGTTGATGTATTAACCCCAATGTTAAGGGTAAGTGTTGATTGTTTTGTCTGTCGTGTTGTCACCATATTAGTTTCTAGTCGAGGTTAGGAAAGTTTACCTACTATCCGGGCCCTGAGCCCAGCACTCAGCCTGTCTCCGCTCCGCTGTCCCCCAGATAACGGCAGTCACGCTGACTGGTTAGAGAGGACCTTGCTGGGAGATATGGAGTCCGAGGAGAAATGGAAGGTGGCGGTGGTACAAGCCTCAAAGATATCACGGAGGAAGGAAGACGTTCGAGGGGGGTCTCCGGTCCTCGAGATACATATCGATCCTGCCGAGGTCGAGCCCAACTTATCTTCGCCCGTCGGCCAGGGGAGTGAAGCGGCGAGCTGTAGATGAGGCAGAATCACTCATCGAGGAAATGGTAGTCGATGTGGGGGGATCCAGGGTTGAGGGAGGGGAAGGGGGAGGTTGGACTGGCTTCCTCAGTGACCAGGCCGTGGCAGAGTTGAACGAGTGGTTAGGAGAGACCGACGTTTCACCACACCATTTGTCATGGCCGCTGGAGGAAGATTGCCCAAGCCAAACCCTTCCGCTCACACATTTCGAGTCTAGGGTCGAGGTATTGGGGGATCGAGATCGCTTCGAAGGCCACATTTTGTGGCTGAGCAGGTGCGATGTGAGGAGGCTTTCTGCACCTTACCCTTCCCATCCATTGAGCCTTTCTCAACAGATATCGCGGAGTGGGATACCGATGAGCCATCACCGAGTCCCCTAATCCGCGTATCCAACTGGCCGAAGGAGAAAGGTCGACGAGTCCGGTTTAACCCGCAGCGTTTCGAGGACGGGGAAGAGGCTGACTCTGTGAATCTCGAGAAGGAGATCTCCGTCAAACCACCCGAGAGCGAGCCCGGGATCTTGTCAGGGGTTAATACTCCACCCACGGAACAGGACCAGTTAGGAGTCACGAAGGTAAAGTGGTTTGGTGCTTGTTTTGGGGTCGTTTTGATGAACGAGCTCTATACAGTGGGTATAACAAAGCACTACGTCACAATGTCTACAGCAGAAGCTGAGTATATGGCAGTAGCTGAATCTGCAAAAGAAATTATTTACTTAAAAAATTTATTGTCTGAGTTAAAATTAAAACCGGGTATAATACTGTGTAATGATAATCAGAGCGCTAGTTTACTAGCACATAACAATGTATTTCACGCGAGATCAAAGCATATAGATATACGTTATCATTTTATAAGAGATTCATTGAAAAATAAAATCTTTAATTTAGAATATTTGTCTTCTGAAGAAATGGTTGCGGATATCATGACAAAGCCATTGAACAAATCAAAACATTATTTTTGCGTTCAAAAATTAGGGTTAAGAAATACTGTGATTGAATAAGTTACTTAATATGTACGCATTGAGGGGGTGTGTTAATTATAACAATGCGTACAGTTAACTACGCATACACACACACACATAGATACATAGAGACATGAAGATGAACACACACCAATATACATGAACTGCCTACCGCACATGAGAGTAGGGATGCTTGACACCAAACAAAGCTAAATACGTTCAGTTTAGTTCGTCTACTCACAGAGTATGTCTCGTGCTTGCGTATATCAAACAGAATGTACACATATATAAAATAAAACTTAAATATATATATATTAAAATAAGTGCCTCTGAATTATTTATTCAACCTATACGATTGTATGTCGAACGTATAAGTTCAACAATATTATACTTCTAATTTCGGTTTGAAATTCTGATGTAGTGCGTTCAATTTCTTCAAATTATCTATGCCCTGTCTGCCTGATATATTTGGTTACTCTTCTGTGGCTTATACGGTATTCCTTTTTGAAACGATTCGTCCAAGCAAGAGAAGCGGTAAACTCAAGTGGCACGTTTGGAAATTGCATGGCTGCCTTCTACAGGCTCTACGCCCATATTCGTAGATCTTCTGTTTTTACATTCTCCTTCCGTTCTTGAGCTTCTATAAACCTGACATGTACCCACTTTTTGATAGCTTGCATTTGATCATACCGGATACCACCATTGACAATTTCTCTTTTCCATCTTGACAGCTCATCCTGTCTAGGCACGCTTTTACCTCCGTGGACTTTCAGGATGCTGTAACATCAATTTGGGTGCTCTCTTTTGTTAAATTCATTATCTCTGTCTTTTTCTCAAATGCCACAATATCATATTGACTTTTTTTCTTCACGTTCGTAATCAGAACTTGTCTCATTTGATCTATTTTGGGATTCTATAAAAAAACCGCTGCCAATTCATTGGCAAGATGCTTCCTCAAACTAATTTATCGATACCATTTCTAAATTTAAAAAACAAAAGTAAATTTTTCACAACAAAACTCTATTAATAAATAAAACTGTTGTTACGTCGGGGTTTTGGAATAAACCCCCAGCTGTTATTTCGTTACGAAACTGTTGCTCTCTTTTGAGCCTAGGCCTATTTCATCCTAATAGCTCGGGATAGAGCTAGATACCTACACTAATGGGGTGGATTTCGGGCAGCAAAGGGCGTGTCGCGAACTAAATATATTTTTTTCTGTTCTGATTCAAATTTTACCTATTGTTTTCTTTTATTGGTCAGTAGAATATGCTTTACCAAAACGGTGGCAATAGCCCGAACTTAGTATTGCATATTCACCAATATTTTATTACAAACTTTACTTTTAAAATTTTTGATCAGTGAAATATACCCACTAAAACGGTGGCAGTAGTCCGAACTTAGTACGATATATTCACTGATATGATTTTTACTATTTGAATTTTCTTCGATTTAAATATTATACAATTATGGGGAAATGTATCGGCAAATGTTCTAACTAGAAACCTGACTTAATAATTGGTTATTTACTTACGTTTGATACTTGATGTTCTCTGCTTAACCCTCAGTGGTGGAACGAAATAGGAACGTATAAATAAAATAAATGTTACGAAATAAATTTAACACGGCATATTCTTGTTTGTGCACATAAGGATTGTGCACATATTTATTGTGCACAGATAGCATTGGTACAGATCTATATATATAGATATATACCAATGTTAAAGTATGCACAATTAATATGTGCACAATCAGTATGTGCATAAACAAGAACATGTCTTTAACACTGACACAAGTAGATTTTAGTTTATATTTCTTTTCATTTCAAAAACTTCTTAAAAATTTAATTTTACTCTACCAATTCTCACTTGAAATTCTAAACAGAAATTATGTCCATCAATCTTGGAGATTATAGATGGGAGTCTAAAATAAAACACAAACACGTCGGTCAGATGAGGCTCACATGGGATCGGACCGTCAACTGTCTAACTAGACCCTAAAATAGGCTACTCCCTAATTTTAGGAAAGGGTATACTCAAAACTAGCTGATCAGCTCCCAGTTGGTTCTTGGAATTCTGACCACTGCCCTTTCCGAGAATTCTGGGAGAAAATTGGTTAATGAGCTGCGAATATTCAGCATGCGGTTAAAAATAGTAAATGATAATAACTAATACATTTTTTGAATGAACCTTAATTAATAACCAACTAAATTATTTTGAAATTTATTTTTTTCTAAAATATTAATTTTTAATTGTTGTAAGTGTTGAAAAAGGCGGAGCTAATACAAATTATTAAATAGTTTAATAAATAATAATTATTTAACATAAATTTTCATTTGAAATTTAAAAGGAATCAAAATGCAAACAGATTTTAATATAAGAACATGAAAATAATTAATAAAAAGGTTGAAAAAGCTTTAATTAACTAATAATTTCAATAATTTAGTTGTTTTACAGTGTAAATAATAAAGAATATAATAAGTAGGGTTAGTATTAGTATGCGTTACACAATTGTTAGTAATGATTTTGTCTATAAGTACATTTATATAGCTTATAAACCTTACTGAGAGGCATTTTCTTTATTTAATTTTAAGTTAATATAAAATCCTAACGATAAAACATTGTTTATATTACTGTATTATTTTAAATATGTAAAATTATTAATAGTCAAACATTAGTTATTTATAAAGATTCAACTTTAATCGTAAATAATGGACATAGCAATGCAAATTATTTAATATACTATATACTTGCTTAGAAAGCGATTAATAACATTCCTAAAAACATTAGATTTACAAGCTTTATAGCATATTAAACTTATTAATTATATTGTAATGGGATAGCTTCTGGGGGATGATCCCAAAAAGCCACAGGCCAGCGATGCCCTAGAACACGGTGCCGCGGGTGTCAGACTAAAATGACTTGCCCGGGGATCTGCTCCTGGAATCCCGAAAACAACGCGAAGGTGGCACGCGAACTTCGCTTTCCAACTAATTGGATCGCTGAGTGAAAAGCGCGCCCTCGAAGAGTAAAGCGCGCGGCCACTAGACTCAGATATGAAAACGACCGGCGGAGTCGTTTTCCCGCGGAGGCGGCGGTATCCGGGAGAAGGTTAGGTTAGGTCAGAGAAAGACGAATAATTTCAGTTATATAAAAGACAATAACAAGATCTATTCCAAAAATCCTTATACATAAATACGCGTCGCGTTGTGCGCTGACAAGAAGAAGGGATCCGCCGCTCGACGCGGGCGGATCAATGTATTTATTTTCGTTGGGCCGGTGAACCGGCCGCTCGCCGCTACGAGCCGAAAATACAGAAATGGATCGCTGCACGGGAAGTACAGAGAGGCTTACCGGGAGAGGAGTGCACTCCCCGTGTCGCTCGCTCATGAATTCGCTCCTGCGTCAGGCCTTATCCGGTCGTCTTCGGAGTGTTCAGGCCGAGTCCTAACATCCAGCCTTCACCTACAGACGCTTCGGACCCCAGGAGTGTCTCGGATTGTTCACGTGCGCTGCTCTCCATGGACGGTACGTGGACGGGCTCTACGCTGTACCGGTGTATCGCACGATGACCGTTTTCTCAGGACTAGACGATCTACGTTCGCGTCCGCGCGGTTCGATGGCCCGAGAGAATCTGATTCATAAATTAATCGAGCGCGACTTTGCAACCGCCAAAGTCGCACACTCCCCGCGCGCAGCTCGCGAATACATCGTTCGAGCGATGTCAACAAACGCTCGAGATGCATGAATTCGCGGCAACGAGAGTCAAACGAGTTCGATAGAATACGGAGAACCGAGATTCTTATTTTCTCCGTATTTTATCCTGGAACTCCGTTATAATATATATAAAATATATTATCTAGTATTATAATTAATATAAAAGTATCCCATTTTATTATAATTTTAATACCGAATACATTAGAAAATTCAGTTAAATATCAGTAAAAGGTTTCTTATAAAGTTAAAAGCAGAAAAACCTAAATTAAACAAAGATTTGCGTAAAAAGTGATAACTAATATGCCTAAGAATATTAGATTTACAAAACTTGTTTAATTTAGTCGTTAAAAATAAAAGAAATAACGCTGTTAAGTGAATTTTCTTGGCATTCTTACAGTGGAAAATTTGCAAGTTTTTGCAAGATGGGTAGTACAAAGATGGACATTCGCCATCAAGCGAGGTTTTCCCTTGGTGAAAGTTTGAACGGCTACCCACGCTTCCCCGAAAGAGACGCTACATTTCTTTGTATTCATACCTGGGTTACGCTTTCTCCGAAAAAGGACGCCACGCTTCTCCGAAGAGGACGGTTGAATCTTTTCTTAAAATTCTGGGCTACGCTCTTAATACAAACATTTTTTAAAGTTTTCTATTTCCCTAACTAACTAAAGAGGCATGATATAACACTGCTTTCTTTGCTTTTCTTTGTTGTTTGTTAAACAATTTGACTTAATATAAAAAATATCTTTTTTGTTTTTTCATTTACGAATCCTATACAAACAATTAATTATAAAAAATGTTAAAGAAATACATTAGTTTGAGAAAGAAAAGTAGGTATTGGCAATAATCTAATAAATATTTGTTTTGAAACATGTATTTAACTACTATCCGGCTACAAATATACTATCTAAGTTATACTTCTTAAGAAAAGTCAATGAGTCGTTTTGAAATTTAACAGAGAGGTAGTTTTTTATATTTAAGAATCTATTTCTTTGCCCAAAAAAATCTGACTTTTGCGATCAAAAATATTTTATATTTTTATGAAATATTTTTATGAAATTTTTACAAAATTCATATTTTGAAGTCCCGCGGCACCGTGCACTAGGGCAACACTAAAATTTCACCTTAAAAATATGAATACATTCCATGAATTTTATAAAAATGTGAAATATCTATGGTCACAACAGTCAGGTTTTTTGTGCAAAGAAATCTATTTTTAGGTATAAAAAAGCTACCTCTCTGTCATATTTCAAACCCATTCATTGACTTTTACTCCTGTTATTATAAATGAAAGAAAACACACTTGTTTTCAAAAATAATTTTTTTCTATAAAAAAAGAATCGAGAAATCCCTTGAAATTTTAACAAAATATTGTACTTGATAAATGTAATAAGTGGTAAACATTTTTAATCTATCAATCGAATATTCTTTTTAAATAAAAATGCAACTATACGAAATTTATAGAAAATTTTTAACCTTAAATATCGTTGGTCACAACAGTCAAATCTTTTTGGTCAAACAACTCGATTCTTAGATATAAAAAAGCTACCTTTCTGCCAAATTTCAAAACGATTTTTGACCTTTACTCCTGTTGTAAACGAAAGAAAACGCATTTTTTTTCAAAAATTATTTTTTTCTCGATAACAAATCAACATAACCTCTTGAAATTTTAACACAATTTTGTACTCGATAAGTGCAATAAGTTGTAAAAATTTTGAGTCAATCAATCAAATATTCTTTTTAAAAATGTAAATATGAAAAATTTATAAAAACTTTTAATCTCAAATATCTTTGGTCAAAACAGTGAGATTTTTTTGGGCAAAGAACTGAATCCTTAGATATAAAAAATCTACTTCTCTGGGAAATTTCAAAATGATTCATTGACTTTTACTCCTGTACTCATAAACGAAAGAAAATGCATTTTTTTCAAAAATAATTTCTTTCTCGGCAACTAATCAACATAACTTCTTTAAAATTTTAACACAATGTTGTACTCGATAAGTGTAATAGGTGGTAAAAATTTTAAGTGGATAAATGAAAAAGTTTTTGAGATATTAATTAAAGAATTATAAACCATATTTTCATTACTAACAAATGACAGACTAAAGATAATTTAAGTATTAAAGAAGGAAATTGTAGATAATTTAACGACCTTTTAAGAAAAATTTATTATATTAAGTAATACTGGCTGTAATGAATTAAAAAATCAAAAAAACGAAAAATTCAAAATCGTTTTTTGGTTATAAAACAAAAGAAACTTGATAAAATCAAAAAATAAGTTATCGCCCGTACACATACACATACACCCCCACACACACACACACACATATACACACAGACACGAACATTTTTTTTTCTCAAAAACAACGGATTTTAGCGCCAAAAGTCTTAAAACGTGTTTTTGAACATTTTTTTTTCAAAATTTTGTTTCACCGTTACGAAGCTTCCTCTTTGAGGAAGGAATAATTTCTTAAGTATGTAAAGTATTTTTTAACAATTGCAATATTGAATTTGAACAATTTTATTATGATTTTTTGTAAACGTGAACTTAAAATTTTTAATTGCAATTGGTAAATTAATGAATCAATTAGCTTTAAAACAATATTTCAAATAATTAATAAAATGTCCTTACCAGAAGAAGCATTATTTTCTGATGTTGAGTTAGAAGCATTGGTCTCACAAAGCATGTTCTCTGCTTCATCAGCTTTATCCGAATTGATGAGCTCGTACTTTTCGACAAGTTTAATACTTTCCACATTTTCAATTAATAGATCAGCTAACTCTTTTCCAAAATTTTGAGCAATATCAGACACTGACTCGCTTGGCTTATAACTCATAAAGCCTTTAGCTTTCAATATTTGAAAATAAACAAAAACACTTTCACACATAAATCCTTTAAAAATTTCAGAATTGAAACCCTCGTTCTCTTCCATTAAAAAGAAAAAAAAATTAATTATATCAAAAAAATTTACAAGTCAATTACTATATATTAATCGAATAAAATAAAATATATAATGATTAATTTTATATAATGAATAATTTTATAGAATATATAATGATAAAACTATATAATGATGAATTTTAAAATACTGAAAAAAATCTATAAATGAAAATCATTTCGAAGAAGATCGCGATAAAATTATTTTCATAAATCAATAAATAAAATAATAAATAAGTAAATAAAATAATAAATAAGTAAATAAAATAATAAATAAATAAGAAAATAATACAATACGAAAATAAAATAGAATATGAAATACAGAAAGCATAAAAGATTTATACGGTGCCTTTGCTTTTTTACGGTTACTCGCTCAATGCCAAAGTTATGGTAAACGACTAATTTAGCGAACAATATTCAAAAAATTCGCTTTCAGAACGATAATTTCTACCGCTTTTAATAGATATCGGTCAAGTCAATATACATCGATCTATTGACGGCGCTCTCTATTATAGTTCTAAAAGACCTGTATACGGTATCGATATTTTTATCGATTGCACCTAATCGATTAGTATGTTTTTTTTTTTTTTCAATAGGGTCTTCAGAATATGACAAACGGACAACAGCAGACAACCAAAACAAAACCTATATTCCGTAATCGGGGACAGTTGACATTTATCATTCGCGACTAATTGTTTTATTTAACAGATAATTTATGCATATACGAAAGTGAAAATATTGCTGGATAAAGGACAAGAGAGAAAAAAAGTCGTTGAAAACAAAGTGTTTAAGAAATCGTCTAGATTTGAGGCTGACAGCAACATCAAAAGGACAGCTTAAGAGAACTTCATAAATATTTTCAATCAGATGTGTATCATTTTGTTTCTTTTTTTACATCATTTCCTCGATGTACAAGTAATGTAAAGAGTGATACTTTGCGATTTTTTCTTATAATGTTTCAGCATTTAGAAGATGGATTAAAATTCTGTTCGATATACCAAAATCAAAATGTGATCAAGCTTTCATTTCAATTATTTTTAATGGAATGGCAGATATGAAGGACTCATTGAGAAATAAATTTATTTTATATTGTTTACATTGGCCTCCAAATTAAGTAACTTTAGCCAATAAATCATGCTTCTCAGTCGACATTTGGTTTTATTCCGATTAAATCAAGAATATTGACAAAAATTCCACGTTCTGTTTTCAATTAAGGTAATATATAATGCCATTGGATATTGTTGTTAAAAATTATTTATATTTTACTAAATTATATCATATTTTAACAAATGAAAATGTCTTAAGGTTGCTAGCAGAGCAGAGAGCGTCCGCAGAGGCGAAGTCCCATGTTGCCGGTCGCTGGGACCGTTATCCACCCGATGGAGCTTCTATGTTGGGTGGATACACCATTCATCCACACCTAGTTTGCACGCGCGTGCAAACCTGGACACTTCACGAGGAAGTGTTTCGCACTCAGTATACAAGACACACTAATTCATCTATTGGAATAATAGAAATGGAAGAAATAAGGAGTCGGGGGAATCCCGTGATCCCATCGCAAAAACGGGTCAAGGGAGTAGGCACCTTGCACCTCGTGGGTGTTAAATAAAAAAGATTATTTAACTCATAAAAATAAGTCCTTTATTCACTTCGGTAAACTAGGTAGGATGTCGAGACCATCTAAAAGACGTGATGTCCGAGCGAGCGAAGGCTATCGAGGCGGTGCGGCCGCGCCTGCTGTCTATATGCCCGCGGTTCGCGGGCATTTCGGCCGCAGCGGTTTGGTGCGTAATTCAAATGTCCGACTTTAAATAAACGGTGCGGAGGGTATTAATAATCATTTTAGGCTGTTATTTATTTATAAAAAATGATTAAGTAATAATGAATACTGATTTGCGTACGTTTTATATGTGAAGAATCATGATTTTGGCTCACAGCAAAGGTAAAAAAATTTCTTTGGGTAGTCATAACCTCAAAAAAAAACGATTTGTAACGTTGTGAATTTTTCACCCCCCACTCACAACGTACGATCTCGCCCTGAGGGCTTGTAAGGCGCGGTAGACTTTCGCACCCGCTCCTAACTCCCCACAACAATCCTATCCCTCGGCACGATAACGCGCGAGCGCGGTCAAAATTTTATTGGAAGGGCGCCAGACCACGGCGACGACGCGTTCTCTTCTCCTCCTCTATCTAGCTATGGACTCTCCTTCTTCCCGGGCGTGGACGGCGTTGCGACGGCCTGGAGCGGCCGATACCCTCGGTGACTAGGAAAAAATACGCGAACGGAAAAGCGTTTGGTTATTCGTGCGACGAATAACGAGTTGCGTACACCCGCACGGAACACTAAATAAAACACATAAAATAAAATAAAACCAATGCAGCTAGTGGTTATTATCTTTAATGGTACTAATAAATTCTTTTCTGTGGCGGTGGACGGTTAACACTCTGATTGATTTTGCGGAACGCGATTGACAAGATGGCCACTCGTGTCCTCGCACGCCAGTTATTCGCGCACACGCGAGAGAGAACTGACTCTAATTTCTTCCCGCTGGGAGCTACCGCTCGCAGTACAAAAAAAAAAAAATGATAAATTGAGGGTCGGGAGCAGGAAAGAAAATGCCTCCAGACGACAGCGAACCAAATTCTTACCGTTGCAATTCTGTTGCTCGTAAGAACCTCCAACTCTCTCTCTCTCTCTCTCTCTCTCTCTCTCTCTCTCTCTCTCTCTCTCTCTCTCTCTCTCTCTCTCTACGGTGGTTCGCGGCGAGAGTCACAAGTTGGCGGCGGTGAAATACTCTCTTTCTCTCTCTCTCCAACACTACTCTCTCACAGCACTCTCCAAAATTAATACAATACTCTCTCACAACCACTAACTCAAAAACTCTCCAACTACTAATTCAAAAGCTCTCCAACTACTAATTCAGAAACTCTCCAACTACTAATTCAAAAGCTCTCCAACTACTAATTCAGAAAAACTACGAGGTGTGCACGAGGCGACAATCCAGGACTGAGTGAAGAAGAAGGAAACGGTACCTGCTCGCTTCCGTCTTCTTCCTCGGTGGCGTCTCTCTCTTTCTCTCTCGCTCTCATTCAATCAGATTGGCCGGTGGGTAGGTTGGCAGCAGGTATCGGCGCGCGTCGCGATTTTCTTTTTCCTTTTGTGGTGAAACTTATTAATGCAAACCAATTAGGTCTCTAATTACTCGAACGGTGGCTGCTATTGGCCATGCGGGACGGCAACGATTGCCGAGTCGATTCCTGCTGCCACCTGTTGCGCGCGAATTTTCAACCGGTATAACCTGGCTTATTTCTCTGCGCTTAGTGGCGGCGCGCCTGTAGACGACGGCGTCCCTCCATACTTTGATTCGGCGGTCGTCCTCTTATCGGTAATTCTCTCTCTCTCTCTCTCTCTCTCTCTCTCTCTCTCTCTCTCTCTCTCTCTCTCTCTCTCTCTCTCTCTCTCTCTCTCTCTCTCTCTCTCTCTCTCTCTCCCCCCTCTCTCTCTCTCTGTCTCTCTCTCTTACATGTGCGCCGCTGCGCACTGTCTCTCTGTCTGTGTGCAGCGTGCAGGCTGCAGGGTCATGTTCTCGCTCTATCTCGCTCCCATACTCCGCGGCTCTCGCTCGCTCTCTCTCTCTCTCTTACTCGCACGCGGTGTGCAGCGCGCAGGCTGCCGCTGCCGACTCTCCCTCTCGCTCATTATGAGCAGCATCGGCGCATCGTTGCGCCTACCGTCTCAGTCTCGCGTCTCGCATGGCTGCCGGCCTCGTGGCCGTTTCACAGCCGCGACAAGTGTTCGTGGCGCGTGCTCGTGTCGGTGTTTCCGTGTGTGGGTAGTGCGTGGGTGATGTGTGAGTGTGCGTCGGTGGCCGGCATTTTCCCTCGGCATCTGCTGTCTCCGCAACATGGCGGCCGAGCTCACTTGGGCACGTTCACATTCTGTGTACAGTATTAATTTTCGTCTGCGTCGTCTGCGAGCATGCGAGCAGGTGGTTCGGCTTTTGTCGCCGCAGTGCTTCTTGCTGCTCTTCGCCCTCTTCCTCTCTGCTCCCCATCGCCGTCGGTGTGGACTCTGGTGCTATCATTGCATCGGTGTCGTCTGCTACCCGCCTCGGAAGCGTTGTACCTCGACAGAGTGAGACAGAAAAAACGTGTACAACCGTGTACACATAGCTCTGTGTCGAGGTTTCGAGTCGCCTTCCGCCACATTTCGCTCTCAGTTACTAACCTCGTTTTGCTTTCCCAAGGAGGTGCAAAAAACGCATCTCGTTACAGATTTTTTGGACTTCTTTTACATGTTAAGTATAGTATTACATTTTAGTTATAGTAGGGAAATTTCCTAACAAAAACTATTGCCAAAACTCATTTTCGCAACCCACCAAATATTTTTTTAAACCGATTTTTAATGAAATAATCTTTTTTTTTTCAATTTTTTCTCAGTTTATCCTAATTTTTGAGGTGAAGACGACGAGCCGGACCATTTTGGATAATTGTATCTAGAAAAATGACTTAATTTCATATTGTATACATCAATCACTTTTTGATATTCTTATTCGACAAAAAATAAAATATTTTACAAAAGAGGCCTCAGTTGGCTAAAAAAACAAACTTTGTGATGATTTAAATATTTCTTTAGTTGCACTGCAGGTAATATTTTGTATAATATCTGCGACTCTGCGATCATCGAATACGAATGAGCGTGAATATGCAGTGAGTGACGAGAGCCGGGCGCAGCGCCACGTGCACGTAAGAGGCATGAGGCCTGCGCGAAAGAGGGTGAGTGAGCGCCGATTGCTCGTTACTCTTCGCCGGACTTCCGTAGAGAAGAGAGAGAGAGAGAGAGAGAGAGAGAGAGAGAGAGAGAGAGAGAGAGATTTAATATGACTAAGGACTCAGGGTCTTTGGTAGCCAACTGCCATATACAGGTTTTATTACAAACTATTTCGTGCGTGCTGTCGAAGGGTACGCATGCCCTGTACAATAATTATAAAGGTTAAAATATACGTAAAACTAGAGCGAAAATAAGTTAAAAAAAAAAAAATAATAAATTAAAAAAGGAGAGAGAGAGAGAGAGAGAGAGTACGCGCGCGATTCTTTTTCTTCTTGTATGTGTGTGAGTGCCAGTACCATCGCTACGAGCAGCGACCTGGTGGTGAGAGGCCAGGCCAGCAACGTCGACAACGAGGTGGACAGCACGAGAGCGCGAAGAAGGAAGCGGCCGCCTTCAGTAGCGGGAGCGCGAGCAAGCGCGGAGACGAGGTGCCGCGCATCTTCTAGTGGGAGACAAGTACAGCGTACAGAGTATTTATTGTGGCTCAGTGGTAGCAGTTGCCGCCGGTACGCTAACTCATCCGCTGCTCGCCAGGCGCAGCCGTCACTACCTTGCTCGTTCTCCGCGTCGCTCTCGTACGCCGCCCCACTCGCAGCCGTGTCGCCTGGGCATGGGCGGTCGGTAGTGTCTACGCTGCAAAATAGGTCTTTTGCACGACGATCCGCTATCCCCTATCTCTTTCCCAGCTTTCCAACGCCAGTTCCGCGCATTGTGCTTCGCTTCCACCGCTCCAGGCTTGCCCGTGTGCTGTAGTACGTACATAGAGTTAATAACACTCCGCCATACTTCAGATATTTTCTGGACCTCTTTCAGAGGTCCGAAGTCCGCAACGTCGCAGCCCTTCATGAGAACACGTGCACCATTGCTGAAAATACGAACGCAATAAAGGTCCTCGCTACTCGTGTCGATGCGCTGGAGAACAACCAAGAGGTACAAAACACCGAGCGCAAAGCGAACAATGAGCTCTCGGTCACCGCGCTTTGGCCAGGCCCGGTTTATACCCCCCTAAAAGGCGCAATCAACGTCTCAAAGACCGTCAACTATGAGCGGCCAATTGTAAAATGTCTAGTACTTGCGCACCCTTCCAAAACTGCGCCGATCATCCCTATTGACCGCGCATCGGACCTCGATGGTCTGCTCAGCACGTCAGCATGACGCCGCCCTATCCGCAGAACTACCTATGCGCGCGCTGATTCATTTGCTGTCGGCTAAATAAATGTAAACCGCCTATACCCATCTCATTTTGCTCTCCTCGAGGCTGAGGTTGCCGCGTACCAATGTGGATGCCATCGCAATTTCGGAAACTAAGCTAGTCCTTGATGCTAGCGACTCGCATCTCACGTGCTTGAAGTTTGCAACGTTGCGACTCCAACGAAAATCCAAACTACCAAAAAATTATAATTTCCGCCCGATCGATTCTACAACGACAAAAATGCAGTGAACAACAAGTAAAAGTGCGAAAAAATAAAAAACAACAAAACGCACCCCTTAAAACCCCATTTTGTCGTGGCAAAAAAACAAAAAATTCTAATTCAGTCGTTTTTGAGTTCGCCAATAATTTTATTCCTGGAATACAATTTTGATCCTGCAGGAGAGCTACAATAAAATTGGTAACCCCGCCAGCACCGCGGAACACCCCCAAACTACCCCTTGCGACCGAAAAAATCGCAAAAAAAATCTAATTCAGTCGTTTTTGAGATCGCCAATAATTTTATTCCCGGAATGCAATTTTGAGTATGCAAGATAGCTACAAAAAACTGGCAACCCTGCAAGCACCGCGGAATACCCCCAAACTACCGCTTACGATCGAAAAAATAGCAAAAAAAAATCTAATTCAGTCATTTTTGATATCGCCAATAATTTTATTCACGGAATATATTCTTGAGCCTACCGGAGAGCTACAAATGAATTGGCATCCCCAAGCACCGCAGAACACCTCCAACCACCCTCTTTCACCCTAGAAAATCGCAAAAAAAATTCTAATTTCTCCATTTTTGTGATCGCCAATAATTTTATTCCCGGAATACAATTTCGAGCCTGTAGGGTAGCTACAAAAAATTGATAACCCTGCAAGCATCCTGAAACCCCTTTCGCCCGAAAAAAAACATACAAAAAATTCTAATTCTGTCGTTTTTGAGATCGCAGATAATTTTATTCCCGGAATAGATTCTTGAGCATGCAGGAGAACTAAAAAAAAATTGGCAACGATGCAAGTACGATTACGATTTACAGAATGGCTAGATGTAGGGAAAACCGTGGCTACTGAGGTAAGTTGGCGCAGTGTTGATAACTCCGCTTATCTACAACATTTTGTAATATTATTGATACTGGCTCTGTGCAATACTGTCCTATATAAGCGCTGAGACTATCAGAGCCAAAACATCATTTGTTGCTGTACGAGGTAAATTTGAATTTTTTTTACATGGTTAGGGTAAAATAATAATATTGTGAAAAACGTATATCGATTCCATTAAAACAGTAATGAGTAATTAATGTTAATTTATGACACTCTGTGATACGTGTTATAAAATATAATTTTCTATACACGTGCAAGATAATTTATCGCACTAGTATCGAATAGTACTACTATATTTTAGAGCTTGCTCTTATCTTTTATTACATACATATCACAATATAGAAAATGTAATTATCATATCCATAATTTATTTTTGAAATTATGATGCACCCTTGGGGTAATTGAACGCCCTTTTTCCGACGTAAATTGGCCCGGGTTAAATACTATGTGTTATTTTGCTAGTCTTTTCAGGACATAAAAAGTGTAGAAATAAAAAAATCGTACATTGTGCAACTAAGAAGGATAGTTGATTTTTTCTGGCGAGGATTATGATTGAGCACGAGCGACTCACGAGCGCACCTTCGGCACCCGGGTGATTCACGAATGCTCCAAATCATCATCCGCGTTTGAAAAAGTCAGTTGCTTCCTTTTTACACATAGTTTTTTTCAGGCGAAAGGGAGGATTCTGCGGTGCTTGCGGGGTTGCCAATGTTTCTGTAGCTACCCTTGAGGCTTAAAATTGTGTTCCGGGAATAAAATGACTGGCGATCTCAAAAACGGAGGAACTAGATTTTTTGGCGATTATTTGGAGTGAAGGGGTAGTTTGGAGGTGTTCCGCGGTGCTTGCATCGTTGCCAATTTTTTTGTAGCTTCCTGCAGGCTCAAGAATATATTCCGGGAATAAAATTATTGGCGATCTCAAAAGCGGCCGAATCAGAATCTTTTGTGTATTTTTGGGGCGAAAGGGGGAGTTCCAAGGTGCTTGCGGGATTGGCAATTTTTTGGTAGCTACCCTGCAGGCTCAAAATTGTATTCCGGGAATAATATTATTGGCGATCTCAAAAACGGCTGAATTAGATTTTTTTTGCGATTTTTTCGGGTGAAGGGCTAGTTTGGGGGTGTTCCGCGGTGCTTGCATCGTTGCCAATTTTTTGTAGCCCTCCTGCAGGCTCAAGAATATATTCCTGGAATAAAATTACTGGCGATCCCAAAAACGGCTTAATTCGATTTTTTTTACTATTTTTTCGGTCGAAAGGGGTAGTTGGGGGTGTTCCGCGGTGCTTGCAGAGTTGCCAATTTTTTGTAGCTATCCTGCATACTCAAAATTATATTTCGGGAATAGAATTATTGGCGATCTCAAAAACTTCTGAATTAGATTTTTTTTCCGATTTTTTCGATCGAAAGTGGTGTTCCGCGGTGCTGGCGGGGTTGTCAATTTTTGTGTAGCTCTCCTGCAGGCTCAGGAATATATTCCGTGAATAAAATTGTTGGCAATCTCACAAACGGTTGAAATAGATTTTTTTGTGTGATTTTTTCGGTCGAAAGGGGTAGTTTAGGAGTGTTCCGCGGTGCTTGCAAGGTTGTCAATTTTTTTGTAGCTATCCTACATACTCAAAATTATATTCCGTGAATAAAATTATTGGCGATCTCAAAATCGGCTGAATTATATTTTTGTTGCGATTTTTTCCGTTGAAAGGGGTAGTTTTGGGGCGTGCCTCTGTGCTTGCAGAGTTACCAATTTTTTTGTAGTTATCCTGCATACTCAAAATTGTATTCCGGGAATAAAATTATTGGCGATCTCATAAACGGCTGAATTAGATTTTTTCTGCGATTTTTTCGGTCGAAAGCGGTAGTTCGTGGGTGTTCCGCGGTGCTCTGGAGGGTTGCCAATTTTTTTTGTAGTTATCCTGCATACTCAAAATTTTATTCCGAGAATAAAATTATTGGCGATCTCGTGAACGGCTGAATTAGATTTTTTTTTGCGATTTTTTCGGTCGAAAGAGGTAGTTCGGGGGTGTTTGTTAACATCTTAGCCAGCTCCGATACACTGTTTGACAATATCGCGGAATTCCTCATTATCGAAATAAACATTCTCCACACTCAATTGCTGTTTACCGTCATTTACTACCGACCTCATGCTTCCCACCATTTTATCAACTGCCTCTCTACCTATTTCCTCCCTTTCAACTCAGTTATAGTCACAGATGACCTCAACATAAATATGGCCGCCCTTAACGCCCCTCCTGCGATATGTCTCCAAAACCTTCTTGACACTCAGTCCCTCTTTCTTGTTCCCTCTGATCGCACGCACCGCCAGCTTCACCGTGGCTCGCACACATGGCTCGACCTTTCTATTGCGAGGAGTGCCGAGTTGCTGCGTATCGCGTCACCAGCTCCGTTCATTGCAGGACACGATTTTATCTACATCTCTCTCTCTCTCCTGTAAGAAGCCTGCATCGGTCGCGAAATCAATTTTCACCTGCAGCCTAAAGGAAGTCAGTCCAGACGCTCTACACCTAAGCCTCACCCATCACATATCACTACTTCAACTTCACTCGCCTTTCCCACTTCTCACCTTCATCGCTACCACACCTACCTCTGAAATCGTTTTGGGCCCGTGCCCCGCCAACGTCAACTCTATCGAGCGTGGGCTCACCCCCTCTATCACGGCGGCTTTCAACAAAACGGCCCCCCTCCGCCGTGTAACGCTATCCACTCGCCGTAAGCCATGGGTCTCCCCCCAAATCAGGGCGCTGATGAAGGCGAGGGATCGCATGTACATTGGGTTCCACGGACGACCTCGCCCGTTTTTACCTACTGCACGCCGAAACCTCTAATGCCCTTGACACCGCGAAAAACCGCCACATCGCAACTCACCTGTCAGATGCGCCGAGCGATTAGGCGAAATAGCGCGAGCTACGCAAGCTCCTCATTACAATACCTACTCTCCCATCCTCATTCCTGACCTTCGATGCGGCCACACTCAATGCCCACTTCGTAGCCATGGTAAATCGCCACCCTTCTGTCAACGAGCGTGACTTTGCGTCAGCGGAGGCTCGATCTCTCACCCGCATATCTCCAGTTACTTCGACCTCTGGCTGGTCTCGGAGACTGATTTAGCGGATGCCCTCAAGAGCTCTTCTTCAACTGTCTCAGGCTGAATGGCTTGTCCATAAAACTAGCCGTTCCCGCGATTCTAGAGCCACTCACCAAACTCTGCAACTCATCGCTTGCCCATGCATCTGTTACGTCTGTGTAATTTTCTGACACACAAAACGAGATGTCTGCGAAATTCTAAAACATTACATTTACAAATACGAGGCATCGTGCGTAGCAGGTCATGAAACTTGCAAAATACAACGTATTATATTTTCTTTAGAATCAGCATTTCTCAATACTACTGCCGAATTGTATACGACTGACGACGATTACATTACCAAATAAGATGATCTCGATTTACTGTTCCCGATCATCTTTAACCTAGTTATTTTGTATTATAAAAGAAGCGATGTGTGTCACGCGCGTCAGTCACAGTAACAACCGTAATACAGGGGAACCGGAGGACTCTGTTCTACCCCAGACGACATACGAGGGAAAAATTCAAATTAAATCAATTCACAAATTGGTCTATAACCAGAATTCAAAATATATACGAATTTCAAATATCTAAGAATAAATTATACGTGTATTCCTTAAATTGTACATCGAAGGAATTGTATTCATCGACCATATTGGTAATTATACTTTTTCCAATTAAATAAATTTGCAAACCAATTATTATTTGTTTCCTTATTTATTCCGGACTTAATACAACATTCCCGCGGAGCCGGAAAAAAGCTCTCATCCATCCCCGTGCCAAGTCCAAATCTTTGACACAACCATCTGACACACAGCCCATTGCCCAACTGCCTGAGTGCTCGAAAACTGTAGAGAGACTTTTACACAACCAGATTCAAGGTTTTTTTCAAGTAAATGTCATCCTTCACCCACTACCAGCCGGCTTTCGACGTGGCCACAGCACTCAGATAGGCCTTCTCGGTATCTTCGACGACATTGGCCCAGCAATCGACATAAGTATGCTAACCATTCTGATCCTTTTCGATTTTCGAAAGTGTTCGACTCCATCCCGCACGCCCTCTTGCTGGGAAACTTAGAGCCATCAATGTCTCGAACCGTGACTTTAGATGGTTTTTCTCGTACCTCGCCGATCGGCTCCAAGCCGTCATCGATGCGGAGGGCAAAATCTCGGACTAGCTTCGGGATGGCTCGGGTGTCCCCCAGGGCAGTGTCCTCGGCCCATTACTTTTCGCTATTTACATAAACAATCTCCCTTCGGCCTTCAGTTTTGCAAAAGTAATGATATTCGTCGATGAAACTGAAAGCGGCTAGACCCAACGGCTAGTTTCAGCCTCATTAAATTTCAGTGATGAGGCTGAAACTAGCCGCTGGATCTAGCCGCTGGGCTATATGGGGCTTCCCATAAAAACCGATTTTTGTAATTGCTATGTTAATCGCTATTTAGAGATAAATTAATTTATAATGTTGACTTTCTAACTTATAACTTAATAAACAATTTAAACTAATTAATATACTGTTTAAATAATAATAGCATTACGACACTTCCCATTATTAAGCTTTTTTTCGCTATTATACGGCAACCTAGATTTAATAAATTATAAATTAGACATCTAATTAATCCCAAAATAATTATTATTCAATGCGAAATAAGACTTCACATCAAAACTCGTTGCAAAAAGACATTTAAATTGTTTAAATAAATATTAAATTACAAAATTTTCCTTGAATCTTCGCTGCTATTGGGCGTCCGAATGTTTATAAATTATAGTTTAAATATCACAAAGGTTGCAAAATGTTTGTAATATAACGGCGAATAAAATTTCATAGAGAAGTCCGTGGCACAAAAACATTTAAATTGTTTAAATAAATATTAAATTACGAAATTTTCCTTCATTACAAGGTGGCTTCGCTGCTATTCAGATGCGAAATGTTTACAAATTATAGTTTAAACATCGCAAAGGTTGCAAAGTGATTATCAGTTAACGCCTAACAAGATTTTATATAGAAATCCGTGGCACAAAAACATTTAAATCGTTTGAATAAATATTGAATTACAAAATTTTCCTTCATTACAAGGTTTCTTTATTGCTATACGGCTACTAAATGTTTATAAATTATTGTTCGAACAGACCAATGGTTGCAAAATGTTCATAAATTAACTCCGAATAAGATTTTATAAAAAAATCCGTTGGATAAAAACTTCTAAATTGTTTAAATAAATTTTAAATATCGAAATTTCCCATTACTCCTGCGTTTACATACATTATTCGGCTATCAACCGCTTATAAATTATAAAATAAACGAGTAATTTATGACTAAATGTTTATCAGTTGCTGCCAAAGAAGATTTACAATCGAAACCCGGGGCACAAAAACCTTTAAGTTGTTTAAATAAGTATTTAATTACGACATTTTCCTTCATTACAAGATTTCTTCGCTGCTGTTGGGCTACCAAATGTTTATAAATTATAGTTTAAATATCACACAGGTTGGAAAATGTTTGTAAGTGGTCGCCGAATAAGATTTCATAGAGAAATCCGTGGCACAAAAACATTTAAATTGTTTAAATAAATATTAAATTACGAAATTTTCCTTCATTATAAGGTTTCTTCGCTGCTATTGGGCTACCAAATGTTTATAAATTATAGTTTAAATATCACAAAGGTTGCAATATGTTTATAAGTTAACGCCAAACAAGATGTCATATAGAAATACGTGGCAGAAAAACATTGAAATTGTGTAAATAAAATTTGTATTACAAAATTTTCCTTCATTACACGGTTTCTTTATTACTATTCGGCGACCGAATGTTTATAAATTATTGTTTGAACATCACAAAAGTTGCAAAATGTTTTGTAATGTCACGTCCTAAGACACGAGACGACTGGGATGTTTAACTCAATTAAGAGTTATGCTCTTTTAGGCCTTAGCTGCGCTAGCTAGTAAACCTTGGACGAGCTGAGGAAAGGAGTGTAATATCAAATTCACGTTTAAACGCTGAGATTCCAATTTGACTAATCTTTGGTTTAGGATTTGGCTATCGTAAGGACCAACGGTGAGTAGCACGAACGTCTCGTAAAGATCGTTTGGCCGCACGTACCTCCGTATGGACTAGGAATAAGGGCACGATTTTCTTTGGATACCTGGAATTTGAGATTCTTATAACTTTTCCCTGTCTCAGGTTATTCTCAGATTCGCCCTTCCCTATCAAGAGCGGAGCTCGTATGTGAATTTAATTTTTACTTATGAAACTTGTCCTTCTTGGAATTGATATATTATTTTCTTTTTTAATAAATAAATTTTTAGCTTAGTAAAGGATAATTTCTTTAGAATTTCCCTTTGATTTTCTTGTTCCTAAAATTTTTTTCAAATATTAGTTGTTTTAATCTGAAATTTCTTATAAATTAAAATGATCATTGTAAACACAACCAGTGAGGCTTACCTGTAAGGTCGTACTACTGTCGTTATGTTTACTTAATTCTTTTCTAAACCAATAAGAGTATGCTTACCCGTAAGGTCGTAACAACTATGGTTTAGAGAAGTAGTTTCGAATATAATTAATTTTGATAATTTTGAATTTAGTATGTTTTGAATTCTTCTTAGAAGTTTTGAAAAAAATGAATTTGAAAATTTAATTTTGGAAAAATTTGAATATTTTTATTTGAGAGCTTGAATTTGTGTACAGAGTCTTTAAGCTTGTGAGGCTTGTGGCGATCTGCTGTACAGTCAGCAAAGCTTGTGAGGCTTGTGTTGATCTGACTGGAGCAGTCAGCAAAGCTTGTGAGGCTTGTGTTGATCTGACTGACTGAGCAGCAGTGCGCGTTCGGCGTATTTAAATACATTGCTCCTCCTCTTCTTCGGCTGGAAAAACTGCGGTGTCGAATCGGGTAGTTGCGTCATCTTGCGTTAACGAATCGTTGGTTGACATTTGTAACGGCGGTTGATAGTCGTATATCCTGCAATGTTAAATGAGGCTAGTGATGCGGGAGAACGGTGTCCAATGGTGCGGGGGTGGCCTCCCTTCCAAACGTCAATTTTCAGCCGAGTGGGGAAAATCCTATGTTTTAACATAGAGAGCGGTCGCTCATCCCTTCTCTATGGTATTTTCTGGCGGCTCGTATCTTCCTTAAGGAGTGAGAGAGAACGCTAAAGGAGTGACAGAGAAAGAGAGAAGAGAGAGACAAAAGATATACCTATCTCCCTCACTCTTCAATTCTGTCATTGTCTTTTTTACAGTTTTCTTCACTTTGTTTAATATTACTAGATATCGCACTTTCACAATTTAATTACAATTTTACTTTAGTAGATATTTCTATTATAAACTATTATAAACTTGAACGGTAGTTATATGTTAATTAGAAGTGGAGTTGTAGCAAATACAAAAAATCGGTAAATATAACATATAGTTTTACACAAAAATAATTAATATAGCTTTACAAAAATATAAATTTTCGTTAAAAATGGTAAGGTTAAACAGTCAGGCTTAAAGTTATAAAAGTGTTTACAGTATTGCGGTAGTCGCTATTATTTATTTAATTACAGTGTTTCACTTAATGTTAACGCAAATACAGGAAAGATTTCAGTTCGTTATTGTAACAAATGTGGTTCCAGATTATTTCCAATCATAAAATTTATTAATTTTATATTTATTCATTGTCTAATTAAATAATCATCTCTCTAGGGCTTTGGATGTGAATATTTGTAATTTGTAGATAATGAAATTATTATAAGAATTAGTTTTTTAAGATTTCACAAGAAAAATATTAATAAATCAAAGAATTCATAAACAAACAATTATTTTTAAAGATTGTGATTAGGGATGCATATTATATGAAAATGTAAAGAAAAATTATTGCAGATGATTTGCGTTGTTAGAATGTAAAAATATAATATAGTTAAATAAATATAAACCTTATAAGTTTTAAAATCGGAAAATAATATTTTGTCGCAGGGTAAAGAAAACGTATTTTCGATACTTATGTATGCTATGCAGCATCTTAGGGGAAGATAAGAGTTTCCAGATGTGCAAGATTTCCTGCGTAGGACCTTTGTAACGGTTTTCTTATTGTAAAATTTATTTCATTATTTAATTAATGAATTTCTTATGCAGACTTTATAAAATATTAATTTGCTCGTTCTAATTAGGATTTCAATTACTCCATTCAATTATTTTACTAATTTTATGCAATGCTTGTGCACCCTTTATCAGTTATTTGTAATATTTGAAATTTAACTAATTGTTTAGTATGATATTATTCCGAAATATATTTTTATTTATTTAGAATTTTCTTTATAAATATATTTTATAAACTATGCATGAACAATTTGGAATTTCTTATCAATAATCGAGATATTTAATTATACATACAAGTTGTAACATTATAAAAATAATGATAGTTTTATTACTTGATTCTAAAAGAAAATTTCCAATCAAACTAAACTAGATAATTATTATTAAACAAAGATCAAAACAATAGTAATGTTTATTCATTTTCCTTTTTTTCGTTTGCATTTATCATAATCTAACATTTGTTACATACCAAATAGTTTTCCTACTTATAGTTAATTGGATGTTGAATGTTAATCTAAAATAATTTTCTCATGCTATAGTGTGTTGAGTCCCGAAAAGTGTAAGAAAACGCGTCTCCGCGCAGGAAAACTGAGGAAATCTATTTTTAGATACGCCATGTGTTTTATAACCCCAAGATTACACATCCGCTCGAGGCAAGCGTCCCTTAAAGCTAATTCACACTGTGAAAGAATATTTTCAATCATAACTATAGTTATTTTAACCTGGAAAACATTGATTTATTTATTATGTTATTAAAAATTGCATTTATTTATAACAACAAAACTTTAGTGGTAGCTGAATGCTTTGTTATTTGGTGGGCTTCCTTTTACAGAGGTAAAAGAAAAGAACAAAAAAAATTTAAATGAGTTTATTACTCTGGTAGAGAAAATAATCTTTTAAGTGTGGGGCTTAAAGTAACTATCGTAAACTTAAATTTATTTTACAATTTCTATGCTCCTTTTTTATTATTCATCCCACGCCTGAACGGTTGCTATTTAATGTGTACTGTGTATCCGTTAAATGCTAACTTAGTTAATTTATATAAAAAATACGAACATATTCAGTCAAACATATAAAGGTAAAATTATAATTGGCGATTTGTACTTAAGCTATTATTTAGTACATATTTTGTAGGAACTTAATTTTAATTTATAACTAGCGCGTTAATGCAAACTAAGGTATTATTAATAACAATCGTGATGCAGTAATATTATACTTCTACTAAAGGTTTCGCTATTTCAATTTTTACGGCATATAAATATAATTTCCTTATTCAGATTAGTACATAATTTTGTTATGTTAATAATCAATGTCTGGTGAATATTTCTTCTAGAGTGGATTACTTATTTTGCATAAGAAAAAGTAATAATCTTTCGTAACAGATTTTCTAATATAGTTTACTACACTCGTAGTCGTGGGTATAATCGGATAATTGCATGCGCCGCGTCGTCGTTTTTATGGCAGTTTGGGAAACTTCCCGTAGCGCAGGTCACACCTGCAACCCTTGGTGCAGCAGTGTCGGTAGGGTAGTAGCGGTTCAGGGTTATTATCTTGATTCATTGACTACGAAATATTTTTAACTAATCCTCAATAAAAAAATTAAAAAAAGAAAAATTTGTTTATGCATTAATGTAGACGGTTCCGTCACAGTAATTTTGAAGTGTTTGCAATACGTTCGTAGGTTTTAATTATTTTAAGGAGTTAAAAACGGACTCGAGACGAACCAATTTTGTTTTGATGAATTTATTTCGCCAACGTTTCGAAAGTATTTTTTAACATTCTTCATCAGGGCTGCGAAAGCATAGTTATAAAACATGTAGATTTATAAACAAAAAACAATATTAAACATAATATATAAAAAACATACCATAAAAACAATATTAACACATATTAAGTTCGTCTACGAGGAGTTTAAATTTCTCCTCATGAACGCAACGTCGCCAATTCACTATTAAATACAATTACAGTTTTTAATAACATTAAGGAATTGAAATACAATACGTGTATGAAAGAATATTTGTTTAAAAATGAAGTACTGGTAAGAACTTACAAAGTTTATGACGTTCTGCAAACATAGTCAATTTTGAAAATGCCCAACTGTATTAGGACAACTCCAAAATGGCACTAACGATAAATTAAAATTAAGGAGTAATGAATAATTGTTAGGATAGACAGGAAAGAGGTGGTGGGGGTCGGGAAAGGGAAATAGTGAGGGATAGCGGTTGCCTTGGTCACACCGGTGGAACAGGAGCGCAAGCGATGAGGAGTAGTGGACGAGACCCATACGATAAGAATGCGGAGACTCTAGCGTATTAGGTGTGCCACCTCTCTAATCGTATGCTCACCTGATCCTACAGTACGAAACAAAACAGTAAAGTAATGGAGAAAAGAGGTTGTAAACACGTAGAAGGCAATTATAAACATTATGAATTTAGATGTGTTGCTTCTTGATAGTATCTATTGTCTTTTTATATGCGTCACAGTAAGTTGACGCCGAATAAGATTTTATAGAGAAATCCTTGGCACAAAAACCTTTAAATTGTTTAAATGAATAATAAATTAAGAAATTTTCCTTCATTACAAGGTTTCTTCGCTGTTATCGGGCTACTAAATGTTTACAAATTACAGTTTAAACATCACAAAGATTGCAAAATGATTATAAGTTAACGCCAAAAAAGATTTCATATAGAAATCCGAGGCACAAAAACATTTAAATCATTTAAATAAATATTGAATTACAAAATTTTCCTTCACTACAAGGTTTCTTTATTGCTATTCGGCTATCAAATGTTTATAAATTATAGTTTAAATATCACAAAGGTTGCAAAATGTTTGTCAGTTAACGCCGAATAAGATTTTATAAAGAAATCCTTGGCACAAAAACCTTTAAATTGTTTAAATAAATATTAAAATAGGAAATTTTCCTTCATTACAAGGTTTTTTCGCTGCTATTGGGCTACCAAATGTTTATAAATTATTGTTAGAACATCACAAAATTTGCAAAATGTTTTGTAAGTTGACGCCGAATAAGATTTTATAGAGAAATCCTTGGCACAAAAACCATTAAATTGTTTAAATAAATATGAAATTACGAAATTTTCCTTCATTACAAGGTTTCTTCGCTGCTATTGGGCTACCAAATGTTTATAAATTATTGTTTGAACATCACAAAATTTGCAAAATGTTTTGTAAGTTGACGCCGAATAAGATTTTATAGAGAAATCCTTGGCACAAAAACCCTTAAATTGTTTAAATAAATAATAAATTAAGAAATTTTCCTTCATTACAAGGTTTCTTCGCTGTTATTGGGCTACTAAATCTTTACAAATTATAATTTAAACATCGAAAAGGTTGCAAAATGATTATAAGTTACCGCCAAAAAAGATTTCATATAGAAATCCGGGGCACAAAAACATTTAAATGGTTTAAATAAATATTGAATTACAAAATTTTCCTTCACTACAAGGTTTCTTTATTGCTATTCGGCTATCAAATGTTTATAAGTTATATTTTAAATATCACAAAGGTTGCAAAATGTTTATCAGTTAACGCCGAATAAGATTACAAGGTTTTTTCGCTGCTATTGGGCTACCAAATGTTTATAAATTATTGTTTAAATATTACAAAAGTTGCAAAATGTTTGTAAGTTAACGCCGAATAAAATTTCGTAGAGAAATCCTTGGCACAAAAACCATTAAATTGTTTAAATAAATAATAAATTACAAAATTTGGCTTCCCCTATTAAAAATTCTCACGTGAGCCCTTACGTGAGAATCACGGGAGAATTTCGACCATTGTCTCACGTGATTTTCACGATTTTTCAAAGTCGCATCTACGAGGCGTATCTCGTTTTTGATAACTTCTCATCAAATTAGGAAGTTTTGCTTTTTTTTATTTAGTATTTTTCAATTAAATCTAATATATACCAAAGAAGTTATAACAAATATGTTTATTTTTTTAAGATCATTTTCTCATATCTCACGTGATTCTCACGTGAGCTCTCACGTGATTTTCACGTGCGAAAACGGTCGAAATTCTCACGTTAGAATCACGTGAGAATTTTTAATAGGGATCCATATTTAAATACATCCTGGAATCTTGGCGAAGGAAACTGATTGTGCGTTAGAGATTGCATTCTTATAATATTATTTCGTTCATGCAAATTAACATTGTAGTTGAGTAAATTTACTACATCTGAAAAATTTCTAACAAAGTTCTTCCAGAAACGGAAACCGTACACCTCTAAAGGCTGAATCATGATTATTGTGCCTTTCGGTGTTATTTTCAACTTTAGGTTAACATGTGGTGGTATAACCTCTCTGACTGTTTTTTTACATTGTTCGCTCCATTAATCCAACAATAGAACTGGAGAGTCTCAGCTCTGTGGTAAAAATATTTCTTGTATCCAAATTTGAAGTAATTCTTTAGATAATTTTCAAGAATTTGATGCTTCAATGCGTAAATTTGTTGGTACAAATGAATTTTCAATAACACGTGGTCCAAATGTCCTACCTTTTTCCTTTAAAATTATAAATGAGGTAACTTTCCTTACGCAGATACAGTCGGTTGTATTGTGTAACTATGTGTTATAGAGGAAAGAGATTGAGCAACACATTCTACTTTTTTTACGCCTTCACAACATAGTGTTCTACCACTGTGCATCTCCAAATTAAATCCACTTTGATCTGAATTAAAAACATTTTGTGCACCGTATTGGGAAATTAATCCACTAACATCATTTCTAAAATTCTCGCTTTATTGCTGTAAATCTTCCATGTTATCCACAGCCGAATGAGTAACAAATTTAGTTATTTTTCGGGAAATAATATTGTGTTTACTCTTAAGGGGGTTCATCCAACCAGGAACATATCAAGAATCAATGTTACCCCGCACCGCGCGCACAGGCTTGCTCGCATGGGGTCCCCACTCTTGTAGTCAGAGCGCGTGTTTATACGGGACTGATACATACACATAGCTTCGTGCCGTCTGTGAGCGTGTACACAGAGCGGCGCTCGTCTGTGTGTTCCCCCACCGCTCCAGCGTCGTCTGCACGCGCGGCCGTACACCTAAAATTCCATACTTTCAACTACAATATCTTAAAAACGGTGAAGCTAGGATCTCTGAACTTGTAATATGATAGTCTAATTATTGATCTTAATAACATATTAGTTTTTCAGACAAACGCTAAATGTATCTTTGAAGTTATAGACTGAATCGAACGTTCGCGCGTGTGCGTCCCATAAGACGCCGTGTTAAAATGCTCAAATTTGACAATTAATATCTCGATAACGGTCAAGCTAGGCTCTTTTTTGTGAGGATATCATATAGATAATGATGTCAGGTACATGTGAAAAAAGTTTCAAAGACTTCCTAAATAAACTGAAAATTGGATGAACCCCCTTAAACTGCTGTACCCACCAACGAGATGCTTTAAACCATGGAATTTTCAATTCAATTTTTTTTTGTAGAGCCCATCTCTTCAAGTCTGTATCGTGGACAGCTATTTTAAAGGCAATTGTTTCTTGAAATTTATCTAAAGTATACTTCGAAACTTGGTGTAATTTTTCCTGTCTATCACCTCCTGCTTCCACTTGATCTTTCCACCGATACAATTGCTGAATTCAATTCACGTTTCTGAAATTTTTTTTTACACTTTCTAATGATAAAGGCTTTGTTTTTCCACTCTGCCAAAATACGACCGCTTGTTTCTTGTAATCGAAATTTATTGGTTCATCTCTGTACAAACAAGCAGGAACCTCTGCATAATCTTGAGTTGTGCCACTTTCATTAATAGCTTGTGCAAAGATATCACTATCATAATCGTTAAAATGTAGTTGCATTTCTTGATCAATTCCAATAGGATTATCCATACTATGTCGTATTATATCTTGTATATAATCATGTAGAAGTTGTTCATCTTCGTTTACTTTTGAACGGTCAATTTCGATTTTATTTGGATTAATAGTTAAAAAGATAATAATGTAACAACAGTTATTGGATTAATAATCATGGTAAAAGATCAAGAATAAGAATAGTATGGTACGACACAAGGCCAGAAAGTTGGATTTCCTAGCCGACGCCCTTTTGACGCCCGAGGCGAAGTCGAGGGCGTCGATGCGCGCCGGACATGGCATCCAACATTCTTGCCAAGTGTCGTATACTATTTTTCTTCATCCCCGGCCGAAAGTACGCCTATACATATAGTTGATATTAATTAATAAAATAGCGTTGTTGGCTGCTAACTACGTCTCGGCCATATGTATAAAAGGCCTGCTTCAGCGCCACTTTACATATCGCGGAGCGTAAGGCTCGACTTCTGCTTTTTTTGATGCCCCCCCGACTTTTGCAAAACTGAGGCGAAGCCGAGGTTTTGCTGGTCTGAGCGGGCATCAAAAACACTAGCAAAAGATGCTTAAAAAAGATGCACCAAAAATATGTACATACTTAATTGATGCTCATTTCAACTACAGAACAACCTCTCAATGGTTCCTCTATTTGTCTTTTTCTATCCCATAAGCGAGACATTATAGAATGAGAGTCAAAAAATTTTCACCTGTAAGTATATAGCTACACCATGTTTTGAAACTCAACATGTAAACATCATGTCTATATATGTATAGAAGCTTTCTGACAGCGTGTATGCAATAAGAACATAATTATTATCAGAGTTATAAATATATTGTTCAATATATTAATAATAACATAAAATTAATTTAATACGTCTATATCTTTTCATTTTTCCGATTTTAGAAATGATTTTTTTGTCATCAGATTTGTAAGGATTAGCATAGGTTACAACACGTGCGCTGTCGCGGACGTTGCCATGCAACGATCAACAAAGAGCGGCCACAAAAG
Source organism: Torymus aiolomorphi (assembly GCA_036365515.1). Taxonomy (NCBI): domain Eukaryota; kingdom Metazoa; phylum Arthropoda; class Insecta; order Hymenoptera; family Torymidae; genus Torymus; species Torymus aiolomorphi. Next base: position 87,707,724 of record CM070876.1, read on the forward strand.
TTGCTCTTCCCGGAGCGAAAATAAGCCGAGAAGACGTACTTTCGGCTAGGGGATGAAGAAAATCAAATTATTGAATATAATTTCAACAGTATTACGTAGGTTACAACTTTCTTCTATGTACAAGCAGCATATATTGTAGTGGTTTTTAAGTTACTGGTAATCTACTACATTTTTTGGTAATCTACTATATTTTCAGATTATTTATGAAAAATTGAGGAATCTATAAAAGCGGAAAAATATGTATAATTTCGCAATTCGGAAAGTAAAAATATTTTACAGTTGATTTTAAGAATTATTTTTAGATGGCAATTAGATGGCAAGAATAAAAAAAGCATGTATCAAATATTTTTAGTATACACTTGGATAAACAGAAATCGAAATCAAGTATAACTCGGTACCAGCGTCAGCTGCTTACAAATAGTATATTACAGTCGTATGATGTATGAATAGAAAAATCAATATTAACCAGTGAATAATGATTTTTTTGAAATGTCATACTTATAACACGAATACTAGTACATTATGCAACAAGAAAGTATAGTTGGAGATTATTCCCGCAGGTGCCTATAAGGCAGTAATCACTCGAGGAAATAATCGACTTTACTCTGTGCTGCATGTACCGTGAACTGTATTCACTACCTAATTGTGTAGCCTCACTTTGTTGTCATGAAAGACCTTCTCACCCCCCCCCCCCCGTTGTTATGACCTTGAAATAACCTCTGGGACCTCCTTGACCAAGGCCATAATGACGTATTTAAACGTAGAAAATATCAGTTTCTACGTCAGGTAAATAAAATATTGGTTCCTATTAAAAAAATCGAAGTTGACCTTGAAATGACCTTCAAATTGGATCCCAATATCAAAGCGGGAGGGAAGCACCACTTGATGACCTTGTCTAATTATTAAAAAAATGTTTTTAAATGTGATTCTAACGAGATCATAGCGTTAATAAATTAAAATTGGGCATTGAATATTTGTATTTGCAAGGGCGGTTTTTACTCGTTATATAGACTCGAAGGAAAAAAATCAGAAACACGTGTCGAATATTTTTAGTTTCTCTTTCGAGTCATATAATCATAACAATTATTTATTACTATTTTCTATCTGAAACTGATGCATTTTTAATGCCGAAAATACCTATTTTTATCAATTCGGGGGTAGTTTTAACCCCCTAAATCAGCGAGTTTGCAAAAATAAAAAACACGTGTCGAGTATTTTTTGATACTTTATTCAGCAGCAAAGTTTTATGGTAATCGGTGATTCACACCAATCTGCCTCCCCTTGTTGGTAACTTGTTCATATTATCCTGTGCTTATTCACATGTACATCCAATACTTAATATTACTTTTTCATCTGCATAAGAGATGATATCTTCTGTGGACATAATAGTTAATAAATCATGAGTATAAATTATAAATAGTTCCGGTCCCAAGATTGTCCCTTGTGGTACTCCGGTTTCTACAGGTAGTGCCTTACTTACATGATCTTTGATTTTTATTACTTGAGTTCTTCCATTAAGGTAGGCTTTTAGTAGATTTAATACTATTCCCCGTACTTCGTAAGTTTCTAGTTTGGATAATAGGATGTTATGATTAGCGGTATCGAAGGCTTTAGCTAAATCCAAGAAAGTTGCAATAGTCGGTATACTGTTGTTCAGATTGTTGTATATAATACTTGTAATAAGGGCTAGCGCATCCTTGGTACCTTTCTTTTTTCAAAATCCAAATTGGTTATCTAATAATATTTTATTTTTATTTAGGAAACCCAGCAAACGACAATGGATTATTTTTTCTAATAATTTGGCAATGTTCGATATTAATGATATTGGTTTATAGTTAGTTGCGAGATGTTTGTCGCCTGATTTGAAGATAGGTACTACTTCCGCCATTTTTAGTTGTTTAGGCCATATCAACTTTTCGATACATAAGTTAAAAATATGTTCAAGTGGGATAATTATATACTTACTTAAGTTTTTTAAGACTCTTGTATTTATGCCATCTATTCCTCCTGCCTTCTCTTTCATTTCTGAGATATTCTTGACTATCTGGTTACAGTTGGTAGGGTCTAGAAATATGGTAGATGTGTTTGCTTCTGGTAATTTATACTTTATTTTGGGTTTCTTAATTTCACTTCGTAATTTCACGTCGTAATTTATTAAATGGTGTTTTGTTATTTACAACCTTAACAAAATTTTCACCTATTTGGTAGTAACAAAGCCATTAGATGCAATAATTTGATCCTTATCTACTACTACGATTAGCTGCATTTCAACTACATTTCTTAGTTCCTTTTCCTAATTTCGAACCAATACTACTGAAAAATTTATTGAAAGTTTCCGCTATACATTCTGTTTGATAAATATTGTTTTGATTTTCTGTTAAATAGTCTATCTTTTTATAATTCTTATTCTTTGTCTTATTACTATTTCTTTTAACGAAGTCCCACATTTTCTTGTTGTTATTACCAATTTTTTCAAATTCTTTTTTATCAAAATTGTATTTTGCTTCTGTTATAACTTTGTTGGGCCATTTCACGTAGTTTTTATATTGCTGTTTCAGATTTTCATTTTCGATACTATTTTTCCATTTTTGATAAAGTATTTCTTTAGTTAAGGGGGTCATAGACCTAAAAATCTTGAAAAAATAATTTTGTTTTGTTTGATTTTTCAATTATACATGTTATTCTGAACTCAAGACAAAAGGTTTTGATCGAAAAATAAAATTATTTTTAATGACATGGCTCGAAATGTAAAGAGGATCTCGGGAGTCTTTACACCGGTTTCGACCTTTTTTGGGTCTCGTCAGGTGAATGTATACCTCTCCGGCCAATTCACGACCGGTTTCTTGTTTGACAAAATGTAATTTTGCAATCTAAAAAATTTACATTTTGATTTAAAAAATTTGTTATTAAAAAAAAATAAATAAAAAAATACAATAAATTATAAGAAAACCGGTTCAACTACAAAAAAAATACAAAAATAATTTAAAAATACATTAAAATTAAATACAATAATTATGTTTACAATTATATAAATATTTACATACGCTATAAGTACGGTTCAATTTTTTAAATTGAACGTCGCAACGCCGCGATGTGGCTCATAGGACTCATAGGTGCTGCGAGACGTACATCCACATGCTTTCCTCTTTAACGTGCGCGTTGAGGTTATAGCTGTGTTTTGTTTATCTAAAAAAATAAACGGTAATTATATTCATCGCAATAATTGAAATCTAAAATTAAAAAAAAAGTTATATTTAAAAATAATTCAAAATGCTCCTGCTTCATAGAGGTTTCCTTCTTAATTGATAAAGTTTTCATGTAAGTTGATTCTCAGTTTTCCTATAAATGCTTCTCTTCTTTTTGGAGTCCTCCATTCTTTATTTTTCTGCTTTATCTAATCGCAGTTTGTCTTTACTTTTTGCAGCAGAAATGGCATGAAGTCCTGGAGTGCTGTTGACCCTCTGCATTATTCTCAAGATGCCACACATTCCATTGTTCAAGAGAACTGTAGCAGTCTTCCCTCCAAGTTTTAATGTCTCAAGTCCCACAAAGATGTTCTTTGGGCATACTTTCCAAAGGATGTGGTTGAAGCTCTTGTTGGAATTTTGAGTTTAGCCACCAAGACAACGCTTCAAAAGGCAAACAGATGTTATCTGCGCGAATACTGGTCGAATGGCATACATAACTACTTCAGGAAGGGTTTTGTCGTGATGGAAATCCTCAAGTTCGTTGACAGCTACAGCACGCTGGTACTTACACCAAGAGTTTCTGCCAACTGGGCAGAATTGATGTTGTAGGCAGTCATCAGTAGAAGCCATGTGGTACCATATTGCCCAGATAGCCCTGATCATTCCGCTAAGAGATGCTGGATTATTGCGGATGGCTCCTGTGTAGTAAGTCTGCATGCTAACTATAGACTTTTGGGTCAAGCATCCTTTCCGAAAAAGTATTTTCCCATCACTGAGCTTTTTGCCTTTTATGCTTATCTTGAGTTTCCTCATTTGCGTTCCAAAACGTTTTCCCACATTCCCAATACACGCTAGTTTCTTGATTTTCACTTCAGATCCATATGGTTCTACATTTACTATGTTGGGAAAAGTTTTTGAATCGCCATCTCCAATGAATTGTGTGTATTGTACCTTGTATTTTTCTTCTGATCTTTTGAAGATCTTGATTATATCGGCACTTTCCATTCGTCCAGCTGATCCAAAATAGTTTTTTACAAACAAGGCGATGAGTACTGTACCAGTCTTCCCACTTCTCGCCAGTGGGAAGTCCATTCTCTTGCTGCCATTTAGTACAAATTTGGCAATATAAATTTCATGGTCCAAAACCTTCTCAGATTCAGTGCCAATAATTGACACTGCACCATACAAAGATTTGAATCCTCTTTTTTGCCATGTACCATCGCCTCTAACTTGAAGTTCTTTTATGTCACTGTTTTCATCTTCACTTTTTTCCAAATTACAATTTGCTGCTATTTCTTGATTTATAGCTGTGGTCATGTTCTTCTCACACTCATCATTGGCGGCTTCAAAAACAGTTTTCTGGAGAGTGTTGAATATCTTAGAGGTGACTGGTGATGGCAGATCCATAATCCCACAGAAAACCTTCAAGTCACTTAAATCATGGCCAGCTACTCTTGATGCCAGTACTGATCTTTGATTCAGCTCATAACAGGTGTTTCGTCTTCCAATCATTGAACAGTTGGAGAAGCTTTGAATAAAATTACATCCTTGGCAGTTTAATGTGTAGTCACCTTCAAGGCCAGCAGTCCATGTCTCTTGAAGAACTACATCGTCTCCACAAAGTTTAGAGCAGGTAACGTCATTTATTATTTTTGATAATAAATCCAAATCAAAGATTCGATATCCATAAAAATTTCATTCTGGGTACTCGTGTCCTCTTAGTTTTGATGAAGATATATTCTGGTCTTCCATTTTTTTATCTGTGCTTCCCTTTTGTCCTCTATTCCATGCTCTTTCTCTTTTTTCCTGCTGGACTGACTCCTCTTCTGATCATGCCTTCCAGCACGATGTCTATTTGTACTATCCATGTTTTACTGTTCATAGTCACTGCTGCTAAAATTTTCTACAAAAACTTCTGTGTACGTTTCTTCACAACACTTAATTTATATAATACTTATAAAATTAAAATAGAATTAAAACTAAAAAACACAATTTAAAATATCAAAATAGTATTAAAAAAATATTTGAATAAACTTTATATAAATTAATTCAAACAAAATACGCTAATACTTGGTTATGCTTTTTTCAGATTCAAGACTACCAAGTAACTGAAAAATTAGTCAATTAATATTCTATTTATTTAAAAAATAGAATATTAGTACCAACTGTACTTTTAAAAGAATGTTATATACAGTTAGTAAATCAGTGCCATTGTTACTACATTCAGACAACTTCATTGCTGTAGAATGTGAATTTGGATTCAAATGGTAAGCAATCTTTTTTTTGTGAAATTAAATTATATTTTAATCACATTAAAAATTGAACGATAGAAAAGGGTCAACCCTCAAAATAAAAACAACTTCACATTCTATCTTCCAACGTTTCGCTGAACCATTTTGTCAGCCTCTTCAGGGAACTGTTTATTAACAATACAAGTAATATATGTACATTAAAAACATATGGTTATCAAAAACTTTTTAAAGATGAACAAAGAACATAAACTTACTATAATATCCACAACATATTAAAAAAATATTTTTCTATTGTAGTAACAACTACATTGTCAACAATCATACAGTGAGTAACATTATATGTAAACTAAACGACTAAATAAGGAAACATTTGACTAGAATGTATAGTCATTACCACAACTGTTACTGCCCGCACATATAATAGACTAACTAATTTTTGTTATGATAGACTAATTAATTTTTGTAAGATATAACAGTATTTTCACGAGTTATATTTAGATTAATGCGCATGCCCTGTTACTATGACTACGAACTTCGTCTGTCCTTTTCTAAATTTTCGTGTAAGCTCACGTGTGTATAATATGTGCGGGCAGTAACAGTTGTGGCAATGACTATACATTCTAGTCAAATGTTTCCTACTTTAGTCGTTCAGTTTACATACAATGTTACTCACTGTATGATTGTTGACAATGTAGTTGTTACTACAATAGAAAAATATTTTTTTTAATATGTTGTGAATATTATAGTAAGTTTATGTTCTTTGTTCATTTTGAAAAACCTTTTGATAACCGTAAGTTTTTAATGAACATATATTACTTGTATTGTTAATAAACAGTTCCCTGAAGAGGCTGACAACATGGTTCAGCGAAACGTTGGAAGATAGAATGTGAAGTTGTTTTTATTTTGAGGGTTGACCCTTTCCTATCGTTCAATTTTTAATATAATTCAAATAATGGAGGGTAGTCAGAATAACTATGTAAATTATATTTTACTACAAAAACTTATTTTTTATGTTTCAGGAAGGAGAAAAAATTGAGAACTAAATGGCTCAATGTTTTTCAAGTTTTATTGAATTTTCATTTAACAGGGATTTTACAAAATATTGTTTTTAAGAGTTTGGGGTAGCTTTTAAAAACATCTACTCGACAAATTTTCATGGGACAAGGCCTTAAATACTCTAAAGTTATCCAGTTTTCTACGTAAGAGTTGGAAATTTAATATTTTTGGGAACTAATATTTTTAAAATGCTAAAATCCACAAAAAAAACATAAAAATTCATAAAATTCATGAATTAAAAGTAGTTTTTTCCATTAAAAAAATATTTGTTTCACGAAATTTAATATTTATAATTCTTTGGTAGAAAACTGGATGGATTTAGAGTATTTTAGACCTTGTCCTATGAAAATTTGTCGAGTAGTTGTTTTTAAAAACTACGCCAAAGGAAAAATCTTGGAAATGCAATATCTCTGAGTAAAATTGGTCTACAGATTATATCTTGGGCTATTTTATCAGAAATTGTGCCTACTTATAATATACTATTAGTATATGTAACTAATTATACATTTTTTTTTCTCAGGTGGTTTTGGCCTCAAAGGCCTATAGGTCTACGACCCCCTTAAGCAGGATTTCATGATACCTTCGCTTATCCATTTGCTTCTTGGTGTGTTCTTCTTGGTTTTCTTAACTACTGTTGCTTTTCTTATTGCTGTCTTTATATTGCTGATTAACAAGCGCCATATTTGGATCATCATGTTCTAATATGATGTTCCAATTCAATTTGTTAGCTTCATAATTTAACTTATCATAATTAACAAAACTATAATACTTTTAGTCTTTTTTTCCTTTTATAGTTTTTATTGAGATCATTAGTGGGTAGTGATCCGTTATTCTAGGAATAAACTTAAAAGAATTTATATTCTCAAGTTCAGTTTTTAAGAACATATTCTCAATACATGTTCCCAAATTTCAATCTTGAGGATTGGGTCTAGTAATACCATTAAAATAAGATATGTAGCCCAATTCGTAGAGATCATTCTTATACTCTGTAGTTGTTTGGTAATTGCCCAGCAAATTAATATTGAAATCACCAATTAAAAATTGATTTTTGATATTTTTATTACTTTTTAAAAATATAAGTAGATTTTCAACAGATTCTTTTTTTGTTGAGATGTATCTGAAATCGCACTGCCAATAGTTTATGTTAAATGTGATTATTGGTCGATCTGACGGAGGCAATAAAAATGAAATCTAAGTATTGATTTCATTTTTATTGCCTTCGTCAGATCGACCAATAATCACATTTAAAATTCTTTTTTTGTTATGTCGTGATATCTATATAATGAGGTTATTTTCAATTTTCTTCCTTCTTTCAGATTTATACTAATATTGAGAAAATTTACTCTACGTACCTCTTCGGTGGTATGCGTTGAGTTAATGTATTTATTAATGTACACAACTAGACCATCTGATTCACTTATATAACTATGATTGCAGTACATATCATAATTCTAGTCATTTAGATTATACAATTCATGGTGTGGTAAAAAGCCTGTTTCTGCACAAACTATTATATTTCGCTTGGTTTTAAAGTTTTGCATGAAGATTTCAAGATTTTTGTGATTTGTTTGTAAGCCTCTTATGTTGACGAAGAGTATTGACAAATCATTAATATTCATAAAATTGTTTATAGATTCACTATTAAATTAGATTGTTTCAAATTTATCATCAAATTCAAATTCTAAATCCATTATTGTATTTATATGTCTCGTTGATTTTCTGAGTTTACTGTTTTATTGATTGTAGGAAAGTTAGTTTCCTTGTCAATGACGTTACAATTTTTGTTGTTTGATGTTAATGTAACTTCTTAGTTAATTGCTTTATCATTAGATTTTAGTTGGTAAAGAAGATTTGCATTAAATCCCAGGTATTTTGGTATATTTGTTGTAATTGGATAATCAGTTCTAATCTTTTTATTAATTATATGTTTTAGGTACTCACATTTTTCTGTATCCGTAGCTATATATTCTGAGTTTCTTATTAGATTGTATTTTTTATTTCCATAGCAACCATTGGTACATTTAATTTTGTTTTTTTCAAGGCAATCTTTTGTAAGGTAATCACCCGCACAACGTAGGCAAACATTTTCGTTTTTACATTTTTTTCCGCTATGGTCAATTCGACCACACTTGTAACAAGGTCTTATGTTGATGTTGTCGTAAGCACGACAACATTGATAACTTATGTATAATTTGTAATTGTTATTCCGTATGAATGTGTATGTCTCAGCTGATACTGTTATGATGGCATTTTTCGTTTTCCTTTTCTTATTGTCAAATATATGCTCCATAGTACAGAAGTAATCTGTTCTCAAAATTTCTATGATTTATGTCTTCTTCAAGTGCATCCCTTTCCATGGCATTATTAATATTAAACACTAATAATCTTGGATTCTGCTTGGTTAAAATTGAAATCATGTCCTATTTTATTTTTCAGTAATTCCTCCATTTCTGGTACATCTTCTTTGTTTGCACATTTGATTATAACAGTACCATCTTTATTTTCATTTATTCTTCCAACTGGTAGAATAAGAACACTTATCGGTTTTTTGGTTCACTCTATACTGAACTTGAAAATCGTCACGCAGCGCGAAGAGGCGCGCTTGCCTCATTATCTCTCTCTCTCTCTCTCCCTCTCTCTCTCACACACACACTTACGCTAACTGCGGGGGCCGGTACAGTAGGTTCGTGAAGTCAAGCCGAGACGTGCTGCCCCCACGGCACGCGTCCTACCTCGTGCCTCGACCCATACGTTGCCGCGTGGTCAGCACACGGGATTTTCCTACAGCGACAAGCGAAGTTCATGCATCGCACCACCGGATGCATCTTCGGTTACCTTCGCTTATCGCAGCAGCAGCTAGTGGCCTTCGCATACCAAGATGCTTTTAGGCGCAATAAATCCCCGACTCTGATTAGATTTTATACATTAAAAATGGGAGCTTTCATTAAGGGGGTGTCAAACTCAATTCTGCGATTTGACCGACCCATAGGTCGGTAAAGTAGGAAGTACATACTATTGATAAAATATGACACAAGCGCCATCTCTGGAAAATCCTAATACATTTTAACATAGATGGCGCTACATATTTCAAAAATATTAAAGATCTCTATTATTATTATACTATAATAATAATAAAAATCTGTATTTTCTATTGTTAAAATAAAAATTTACGTATTTCGCCTATACGCATTTTTTTATTGTAAAGGGATATGCGTATTTCGCCTATACGCATTTTTTTATTATAAAGAGAAATAGATATGCGTATTTCGCACATACGCATTTTTTTATTATAAAGAGAAAGAGATATGCGTATTTCGCCTATACGCATTTATTTATTATAAAGAGAAAGAGATATGCGTATTTCGCCTATACGCATTTTTTTATTATAAAGAGAAAGAGATTCGTATTTCGCCTATACGCATTTTTTTATTGTAAAGAGATATATGCGTATTTCGTCTACGCGCATTCTTTATTGTAAATGAGTGTGCGTATTTTGTCTATACGCATTTTTTATTATAAACAATATTGTACGTATTTCCTTTGATAAATAATTATGCGTATTTTGCGTATACACATTTTTTAATGTTAATAGTAGTGCGTATTTCACATATACGTATTTTTATTTGAAAATAATTATGCGTATTTTGTCTATACGCATTTTCTTTTATAAATAATTATGCGTATTTCGCTTATACACACTTTTCAATGTTAATAATCGTGCGCATTTCGCCTATACGCATTTTATTATAAATAATTTTGTGTATTTCGCTTATACACATTTCTTATTATAATGAGATGCAGGTTAGTTACTCTACGGTAGTCTCAGTTATTTACATTTCAAAATTTAGGACATCGCATCGCAGGATTGTAACTACAATCCTAAAAATAGATACTCGTAAAAAACTAAGCTTGTTCCATACTGCAAAACAAGCAAGACAATCGTGATAGATTATCAACTTACTCGATTCTAACTTATTCTTCGCAGAATGGTAACTCTTTACCATAGAGAGTAGCAAGTGAACGCGGCCGATGACGTATAGCAAAACAGCGACAGCAGAAACTTAAGGCGTTGCGATGTCGTTTACAGCAGCTCCTCGCTTGAGGCAATAAAATGTAATTAATATAGAAACAAGTGAGCTGTGTAAGGAGCGCCGATGATGGAGTCTAGGTAGTGCGCTTCATAGGTTTTTGAGTCCAGGTGTCGGGACATCTCGAATGCGAGGTCTAGCTGTTCCACGCGGCTGATGATAGAGTCTAGATGATACGCTTCGTAGATTTTTGTGACCACGTGCCGGCACAGCTCGATTACTAGGTGTTTCAGGTGGCCGATGATAGAGTGTAGTCGGTGATGCGCTCTGGAGGTTTTTGTGTCCAGGTGACGGGACAGCTCGAATGTGAGGTCTAGATGTTCCAGGTAGCTGATGATGGAGTCTGGGTAGTGCGCTCCGTAGGTTCTTGTGTCCAGGTGACGGGACATCTTGAATACGAGGTCCAGCTGTTTCAGGTTGCTGATGATGAAGTCCGGGTAGTGTGCCCTGTTCGTTTTTGCGTCCAGGTAACGAGACAGCTTGATTGCGAGGTCTAGCTTTTTCAGGCGGCTGATGATGGAGCCCGGGTAGTGCACTCTGTAGGTTTTTGTGTCCAGGTGACGGGACAGCTTGATTGCGAGGTCTAGCTGTTCCAGATGGCCGGTGATAAAGTGTAGGTTATGCGCTCAATAGGTTTTTGTGTCGAGGTGACGGGACAGCTCGATTGCAAGGTCTAGCTGTTCCAAGTGGCCGATGACAGAGTGTAGGTGATGCGCTCCGTAGATTTTTGAGTCCAGGTGTGAAAACCGATCGGATGCGAGGTCTAGGCGTTTCAGGCGGCTGATGATGGAGTCCGGATAGTGGATTCCGTAGGTTTTTGTGTCCAGGTGACGGGACAGCTCGATTGCGTCTTCGCTTGTTCGCCTAGATGATGTTTCAGGAAGTGGTAGATGCGTTGGCTGCCCTCGACGAGAGTAGAATTATTCACGAAGACGCGTTGTCCTCTGCAGGAGCTCTTCGCCTAGGGCAAAAGAAAATCTATTAATAATGTGTTAAGCAGTGGGGATGAGGAAAGCAGCATTGAACTGTCAGGAATAGAGGAGTAAACAGATGGAAACTTGGAGGCTAGGTTCGGCCATACTACAGGATAAAGGCCAAATCCGAAATGAAGTACTTACTCGAGTCTGTCGCCGGAGCGCGTACTCCATTCAATTAGACTTTTGCCGTCACTTCTACGATGTCTTCGCCTAGCTGATGTCTTTAGTAAGTGGTAGTTGCGTTGGCTGCCCTGCAGAAGAGCTTCGCCTAGGATAAAACAAAATATATTAATAATGTGTTAAGCAGTACAGGAATGAGGATAGCAGTATCGACTTGCCAGGAACAGAGGAGTAGATAGATGGAAAGTTAAGATATTTGTAGGGAATGGAAAGGAATCTGCGGAATGAAAAGTCGAAAAAGCGCATGTGCATTTCCAACTAAGACCACCTGACCCTTGCTCAAAGTTGACCAAAATGTCCTCTCACAATGTAATACATGCTGAGGGATTGTATATCCAATTTCAGACCTTTTCAATCAGCCAGTGTTGAGGAAATAACTTTTTTCTTGAAAATTTCCTGAAAAACAAACAAAAAGGGTAATAACTTCACACTTGCTGAATATTTAGATCTCAAACTTAATTCAAAATCCCCCAGCATGTATTGCATGGTGTATGTAAAGTTGAAGATATGTTTAGAGAATGGAAACGCATCTTTTGGATTCAAAAGTCGAAAAGACGCATGTACATTTCCAACTAAGACCACTTGACCCCTGCACAAAGTTTACCAAAATGTCCACACACAATGTAATACATGCTGGGGGATTGTATATTCAATTTCAGACTTTTTCAATCAGCCAGTGTTGGGAAAATAACTTTTTTTCTGGAAAATTTCCTGAAAAACACACAAAAAAGACAACAACTCCACACTTGCTAATTATTTAGATCTCAAACTTGATATTCAATCACTCAGCATGCATTGCATGGTGTGTATAAAGTTTAAGATATATTTAGAGAATTGAAACGCATCTTTTGGATTCAAAAGTCGAAAAGACGCATGTACATTTCCAACTAAGACCACTTGACCCCTGCTCAAAGTTGACCAAAATGTCCTCATACAATGTAATACATGCTGAGGGATTGTATATCCAATTTCAGACCTTTTCAATCAGTCAGTGTTGAAGAAATAACTTTTTTTTTGAAAATTTCCTGAAAAACACACAAAAACGACAACAACTCCACACTTGCTGATTATTTAGATCTCAAACTTGATATTCAATCACTCAGCATGTATTGCATGGTGTGTGTAAAGTTTAAGATATGTTTAGAGAATGGAAACGCATCTTTTGGATTCAAAAGTAGAAAAGACGCATGTACATTTCCAACTAAGACCTCTTGGCCCCTGCTCAAAGTTTACCAAAATGTTCACACACAATGTAATACATGCTGAGGGATCGTATATTCAATTTCAAACTTTTTCAATCAGCCAGTGTTGGGGAAATAACTTTTTTTCTGGAAAATTTCCTGAAAAACAAACAAAAAGGGTAATAACTTCACACTTGCTGAGTATTTAGATCTCAAACTTAATTCAAAATCCTCCAGCATGTATTGCATGGTGTATGTAAAGTTGAAGATATGTTTAGAGAATGGAAACGCATCTTTTGGATTCAAAAGTCGAAAAGACGCATGTACATTTCCAACTAAGACCACTTGACCCCTGCACAAAGTTTACCAAAATGTCCACACACAATGTAATACATGCTGGGGGATTGTATATTCAATTTCACACTTTTTCCATCAGCCAGTGTTGGGAAAATAACTCTTTTTCTGGAAAATTTCCTGAAAAACACACAAAAAAGACAACAACTCCACACTTGCTAATTATTTAGATCTCAAACTTGATATTCAATCACTCAGCATGCATTGCATGGTGTGTATAAAGTTTAAGATATGTTTAGAGAATGGAAACGCATCTTTTGGATTCAAAAGTCGAAAAGACGCATGTACATTTCCAACTAAGACCACTTGACTCCTACTCAAAGTTGACCGAAATGTCCTCACACAATGTGATACATGCTGAGGGATTGTATATCCAATTTCAGACCTTTTCAATCAGTCGGTGTTGAGGAAAGAACTTTTTTTTTGGAAAATTTCCTGAAAAACACACAAAAAAGACAACAACTCCACAGTTGCTAATTATTTAGATCAAACTTGATATTCAATCACTCAGCATGCATTGCATGGTGTTCATAAAGTTTAAGATATGTTTACAGAATTGAAACGCATCTTTTGGATTCAAAAGTCGAAAAGACGCATGTACATTTCCAACTAAGTCCACTTGACCCCTGCTCAAAGTTGACCAAAATGTCCTCATACAATGTAATACATGCTGAGGGATTGTATATCCAATTTCAGACCTTTTCAATCAGTCAGTGTTGAAGAAATAACTTTTTTTTTTTTAATTTCCTGAAAAACACACAAAAAAGACAAGAACTCCACACTTGCTGATTATTTAGATCTCAAACTTGATATTCAATCACTCAGCATGTATTGCATGGTGTGTGTAAAGTTTAAGATATGTTTAGAGAATGGAAACGCATCTTTTGGATTCAAAAGTAGAAAAGACGCATGTACATTTCCAACTAAGACCACTTGACCCCTGCTCAAAGTTTACCAAAATGTTCACACACAATGTAATACATGCTGGGGGATTGTATATCCAATTTCAGACTTTTTCAATCAACTAGTGTTGGGGAAATAACTTTTTTTCTGGAAAATTTCCTGAAAAACACACAAAAAAGACAACAACTCCACACTTGCTGATTATTTAGATCTTAAACTTGATATTCAGTCCCTCAGCATGTATTGCATGGTGTGTGTGAAGTTCAAGATATGTTTAGAGAATGGAACCGCATCTTTTAGACTCAAAAGTTGAAACGCCGCATGTGCCTTTCGAACTAAGACCACCTGACCATTGCTCAAAGTGACAAGCTGTGCCTTAACTAAATCTGAAAATTGCATAACTTAATTCTTTTATATTAAATTATACCTACGTCCAGAAAGATAAAATTAGCTTAACAAAACATGAAATGCCTGAAATACATTATAGAAGCGGACTTCTTGTACTCTTTTAATACTCTTTTAAATTGAGAAGTAAAACACATCACCTCAAAGTAAACATCAACAACACTGAATCATGAGTACATCTGCTGAATATGGCAGGTTGCTTTCTTTATATTACAGGAGCAGGATTAATTTATGTTTTCAAGGTGTAATTTTCAGCCTATTTCATTAAATGTGTTTTCTCTTATGACATCTGAAGTTCTCTGTCTGGTCGAAAGAACTATAGATCTATAGGCCTGCTTGTAATATAATGTTATTTAATTTTTTCTTTAAGCGAGTATGATTGAATAATAAATCTGGGTACCTGTCAGATTTATGAAAAGTTGATTATAACCTCTAGGAGTCAATTAATGTTCATTAATTATTGATTACTACTACAATCAAACTGAATTTTACAGGTTAAAGTAACTTTTTCACAATTTTTACATGCATTCATATTTAATGTTCAACTATGCCCTCTCAAATGACCTATTTGATGCCTTGCATTTTTTTTAATACAGCTGTTACAGCAAGGCAAGCTATAGATCTATAGATCTTTCGGACGGGCTCACACTACATTACACTACACGAAAAGGGCCAAAACTAAAAACTTGACAAGAAAATTCATCCTACTCCTACAATATAAAAGCCACCTGTCAGTTTTAGCAGGTGGATTGGCCATTCCAGGTTATCTATATTTACTTTGAGGTCATGTGTCCGTACTTAATTCAAAGAATATAAGAATGATAGAAATCCGCTCCAGTAATGCATCTCAGACATCTCATGTATATTTGAGTTGATTTTATCTTTCTGAAAGTACAAATAATTTAATAAAAAAATCAAAATGTATAACTTTTCAGTTTGACGGTTCTAAAAAATACACAAGCAGTGCCTTTACTAAATCTGAAAAATTGTATAACTTAATTCTTTCATATTTAATTATACCTACTTACAAAAAGATAAAATCAGCTTAAAAATACATGCAATGCATGCAATACATTATAGAAGCGGATTTCTATTATTCTTATACTTTTTTAAATTAAGTTCGAAAATACATATCCTCAAAGTAAATATGAAATACACTTAATGATGAGTACACCTGTTAACTCTGATAGGTGGCCTCTTATAGTTGCGGTTTTTTCTGGAAGGAAAATGAAAATCCTGAAACAAAAAAATGAAGCTATAGCAATGGTTGAAAGCAGTAGATTAATAATAATTATTGAAAGAAGAGATCACAAAGTGGTCACAATGTATTAAAATAATTACGGACTAGATCATGTTCCATGGATAATCTGGAACATGAAGTTATCAAGATGAGCGTATCAGGAAGCACTTCACTTAAGGTTGCCCACTGTAATGCCATTGTGTAGTTTTCTCAAAGTTTCAGTTCCTAATTTGGAGGTATTTTCTTAAAAGTCTCCTTCCTTATGATGCTCATATTAATGGCCATATCGAGAGTCCATTATAACTTCCAATCGATGCTGAAGAACTGTATTGGGAAAAAAAATTTGGTTTAGTAAATAATGGTTGTTATTTTAGATTTTAATACCCTGACACGTGTAGAAAAGGAAAGGGAAAACAGAAATAGAAATATTTTGGATTCAATATGAAAAATAACTACATTAAATAAAAAAAACTAAAGAAATGGATTATCAATAATATTGTTATGTGTTCGTATGTGTGTGTGAATATAACAATATATTTGACAAAATTCTGCTTAGAATAAATTGTCACACTATTACCTATCGGTCGAAAAATCTAGCACTATTTCTACAAAATATTTAGATGTTAAGATAGGTGGTGTTTGTAAGTATCGGATCTATGTACAGATACCATAACTATAAATTATAATACCTACACTACATATAACTGACTGCTAGCTGCAATATAAACACAGCTGTCATCACATAGCAAGTACTATGATTTAGAACTTCTTTATATGGCATTTCTCAATTCATTTTTTCTTTTGCACTCTCGAGTTGATTTGAAAGTAAACATTTAGTGTATTATATTTAATAAAGTACATTTTATAAGTTTGTGAAAGCGTTTAATACAACTATAGTGTATACAATGAATGTTTTATTGAAGTTTCAAATCAGCTTGAGAACGAGACAGTATTGTCAAGCACTCTCACTATGAATAGAAATATATTTATGTCAAGATTCAGTTTAATTTAAAAAAAAAAAAGATACATGTAAGCGAAAGAAAATGAAAACATCTTACTTTGGTCAGAACATTTTAGAACAGATCATCAAGTCTATACAGTTATATCTACCTTTATAGGATATAAGTAAGTTCAGACATATAAGGTACATACATACATCTTGAACTCAACTGTGTACTGTATGTCTGGTAATCAAAATGTGGAATGACTAGAGCGTTGACCAATTTCGCCTTTAATTGGCTAGATAGGCAGTCCTTTGTAACATAGCCGGTAAAGTATAAAATTAATTCCAAAGTAGATTAGAGAAATGTGTCAATTCCACGAGAGGTCATCTAAGAGAACAACACCTCAGTTTTTCGTAGAATTTACAAAAGGTATGGCAGTACCATTAAAGACTATAGGGTTCAACTCATTTCTATTAATTCTTATAAGATTTTGTGTTGAACCAAGTAGAATCGTTTTAGTTTTAGCTACATTGAGAAGAAGGCCTTGTGAATCACACCAGTGGACTATGACTTCTGCATCCTCATTTATTTTAGTTATCGCAGAATTCTAGTCAGCACGACAACATTAAATATAGATCTATAAATCATCTGCGAATAGCATACACGAATTTTTACAGTGTTTCAATACTAATAGAATGGAATTTATGAAGATGAGAAAGTCTATCGGCCCTGGTGTTGACCCTGGAGGAACCCCTGAAGTATTTTGCATGTAGTCAGATAAAATCCCATCCAGATCAATAGATGAAAAGATCAATAGATTAAAAAGATATATATATAAATTTTCCGCTAAATATATGCAACACTTGATAGATATTTGAATAAACAAAATATAACATTTCTTATATATTATTTTGAATTAAATTTTTTAATTTTTTGTTGATTGTAGATTTGTTACTTGTCAAAACTTTGAGATCCTTACTCAGACTGTTGAAAAGTCTAATAGCTCCTATATAGCTGTTTTTGTTACTTATTCCTTTGTTCATTTTTCGAAGTTGTATAATTTTATTTCTAGTATTCGATTTGCTCTCGATATATTTTTTCTTCAGTTTATGATAATGGTAAGTTAACGATTCTAATTGAAATAATTGCCTTACGTTTAAGGGGATACTGACAATAGTACTGACTTATAGTACTTAGAAAAATAAGAATATACGTATTTTTTTATCGGCCGATATTCACTTTTAGGGGGTAAAATTTACCCCTAAAGTTGACCCCCGAAAATCGTTTTTCTGGAACATTTCATAAACGAATAAAGATATCTTCATAAAACCAACGCCAAAATATTTAGAATAAAGAAGACTATGAAACTGCACCATTTTCAATTTTAAGGGTTTCAGCCCCTATTTTAAACAGAGCAAAATCTTAGGTTTTTAAGCGATTTTCAGCTACAAAAATATTAGTACGTCGTATATTATTTAATAATGTATTCTATTTGAAAGAATATTGAAAAGTAAAGTTGAAATATCGAGGTTTTTAAAGAAATAGTATTTTTAGGGATAACTACCCTTCATTACATTCTTTTCATTATTTAAGTTTTGATGCGTTGTATGACCTTAACATTCACTTGAATAATGTGAGATTGATTAATAAAAGGAATGTTTCTAAATTTACTTTTTATAATAAAGATAACATCCCTTACTCGTCATCCATGAACATGACATTATCTAAAAAATGTTTCAGTCAATGTTTTTGTTTGTTTTAAGAAAATTTTTCCATACGCGGAATCCGTAAACATCTAATGGTTGGATACTTCCAGTCGTTCCTGTATGTATTAATATTCAAATGTTTTTTTATTTTCACTTCGTTACATAAATTAAAATCTAAAGACAAATGAGCGTTTTGTCGAGTTGTTTATTTAGTATGTAGTTTTTAGTCCTTAAAATAGCAGATATTCTTACAAGGGGAGAAAATGGAACTTCCGCATGTACGTGACATGACGGCCTTCCTTCGCTTCGGCCGTCATATATACATACCTACAGAGTTCCATTTTTCTTCCGTGTAAGAAATAGTATTTTTCGCTACCATAGGGCGAAAGTACGTTCACTATTTAGTCGAAAAAAGTTGAAATCACCGTTGCTATAACCTTCCAGCTGACAGTTGCTTTGCGCGGCCATGTTGTTACTTTCGCAGTAAGGCCGGCTGGTAGCATCGCTGCGCTTTTGTAGCAATTCCACGCAGTGCTTGCAGGTTAGATGATTCTCCTGATCTGCTTGTCTGGTCTTTCCCGTTGTGCGTGTTTATGTGTGCCCGATGCCCGCCCAACATTTGCAGCACAAGCGTTAGCGAGTGCTGCTGGTTGGGGCTGGCATCGAAAATACATGAACAAGCAGATTGTTACGTATACATATGAGACAAGAAAAGAGGGATAGATAGAGAGGATATTTCCAAATAAATAAACATGAATTTATTAATAGATAGTTCAATTTTCAGTCTCTATTTTTATAAAAACATTTATCCACTTTCATGTCAAAAAAATAGTCACTTATATTTATTATAGTTTTTTAACTTTTTCTATAATCACGAAGTATCTTATGACTATTATAATTTTCGTACGAATACCTTGATAAAAACATGCACAGTGTATCCGGCGTAAAAATTCAATGGAACCATTTCGCGAGAGAGAGGTTTCTTTCGTGAATGTCTCTCTTACTCTTACGGGCTTCAATGGTTCCGTTTAATTTTTCGGAACGCCATGGGATAGTACCCTCACAGGCAAATGCGTTCTGCCTAATTTTTCTTATGCACATTATTGCTTGGTTGATTCTACTTGAACGACAGATTTCTATAAATAGGTATATTGTTTTGCTTTGACCTTTGACAAAAGAAAGTATAGTTAGTAATATATAGAATCCATTCAATACATAATCTGTCATACGAATAGCAGAGGCTATTATTTTTTTCACTCATAGATTTACTCTAACCTGTCACATTAATTCACTGTTTCTATTAATAAAATGAATTTATGTTATAAAAATAAACTATAAAAACAACTTCATCCATATGCACTCAAATTCTCTGTCCACATTTCCATATGCAAACTTTATAAGAGTGCTCTTGAAAAAAACAGCCGATTAATATTCCAATTACTTATATTAATGTTTTGACACAATGAGACAGCACTGAAAGATCAGTACGTACTTAATACTTGATTAACTAATGTATCTAGTAACGTTTTTTTTCTTTGTTAACTGCGTTAACGAGCAAGTAACTTTCAGCTATTATTTATTTTCTCCCCTATTACCTCCTTGGTTATAAATCCTTAAAGCTGAAAAAATACAGACAAAGGATACAAATATTTTTCAAAAATCACTAAAATTTTATTGAAAATATTTATACCTATCTGATAGATATGGCACCCCCTACTCTTGTCAACACAGAATTAAATTTATAAGCTTTTCAGATTCTATTTTCCAGAGAAATTTTATATACTCGATCGTATTTTCCCTTCAATTATCTATTTGATGCCAAATTTTGATTTGCCTTGATAAAAGCATGCGCGGTGTATCCGGCGTAAAAATTCAATAGAACTATTTAGCGAGAGAGAAGTTTTTTTCGTGATTGTCTCTCTTGCTCTCACGAGCTGAAGCCAATGGTTCCGTTTAATTTTTCGGATGCATAGGGAGCACCCTATTTGTGAGAGCGACGTGTTTTTTATCGGTGGATATAGTGACCATCCTTCTTGAGAAGGCCACGCTCCCAATGTGAGACAGTTCCGCACCGAAGTCGCACTATGCCGCGACTTGTGCGCGGCAACTGTTTCAGGCGTTTCAGCAATGGGTAAAAGTGCTACTTTTTCTAGTCTAAGCGAACGGCGGAACCACGTACTTTCGCCCAAGAGATAGAGAAAATATTTTTTTTTTGCTTATTTCAAAACACTTAACTGTGATTATTACTTATAGAAACCATTTTCTCAAATTATTTTATTTGACTTTCATTTTTTTAAATATGGTAATAGATCAAAGTAGGGGATATTACCCTCATAAAAAGTTGTTTCGTAAAAGTTTTCGAAATACATCAATTTTATTTATGATATTCTTTCAACTAGATCGAGTTAAAAAGAAAGTATTATATAATATAATTTTCATACCCTTATTATAAAAATTAAATTTATAAATACGCCTTTTTTTAATAAATCTCACTTTATTCAAGTGAATTTTAAGGTTATAAAACTCGTGAAAACTTAATTAATGAAAAAAATATAATGAAGGTTAGTTACACCTAAAAATATTATTTCTTCAAAAACATCGATATTTCAACTTTACTTTTCAATATTCTTCCAAATAGAATAGATTTTTGAAAAATATACGATGTACTAATATTTTTGTTGCCGAAAATCACTTAAGAAAATAATATTTTGCTCTTTTAGAAATGCGAGTTGCAACCCTTAAAATTGAAAATGGTGCAGTTTTGTAATCTTTTTTATTCTAAATATTTTGGCGTTGGTTTTATGAAGATATCTTTATTCATTTATGAAATATTAAAAAAAAACATTTTCGGGGATGAACTTTAGGGGTAAATTTTACCCTCTAAAAGTGAATATCGGCCGATAAAAAAAATACGTGTATTCTTATTTTTTTAAGTACTATAACATATTGCAATATTATCAAAATCGGCGACTGACACTTGGGGTACCTTCCTTGTGAGTTGTGGGAATTGATTTTTATTTATTATTTTTAATATTTCCTTCTGTATATTTTGTATCAATTCAACATTATTTTCATATGCACCTCCCGACGCTATTATACCGTAGCTTATTATGCTGTGAAATACTGCATAGTACATTATTATTAGCGTTTTCGATTCCATTATACTTTTGATTTTCGCAAAGATAAATATCAAGTATTTAGTTTTTTTAACAATGTATTTTATATGGGCATTCCATTTCATGTTATAGTCAAAAATTAGTCCTAGATATTTGTGCGTATCTACTCTTTTTATCGATTGATTGTCTATTGTGATACTTAACGCATTTGGTACTCTATCACAGTAACTACCGAAAGTTATATAAACCGTTTTATTTATGTTTAAAGTTAATTTGTTAAAAACTAACCTATCAGCCATATAAGTTAGGTAAATGCACATTTTGTCCTAAGCTGATGACCATGTATCATCACTAGATATTAATACGGTGTCATCAGAATAGGACATAATTGTCTCATTTGGCATATGAGTTAACAGGTCATTGATGTAGAGAATAAAAAGTAGTGGTCCTAGTATAGTACCTTGTGGGATACCTATTGTGATCTCTTTGTATTCATTTTTAACATCATCGATTTTGACTTTCTGCCGTCTGTCAGTAAGGTAACCCTTCATTAATTTTAGTGCTTTGCCTCTACATGCGTATTTTTCATGTAACACTTCGTTCGGTTATTTCAATTGTCGCCTCTTCTTTGCTTTTCATTCGTTGCATTTGCATCCGTAAAATGGATTTAATTATTTATAATTTGCTATTTTTTATAGATTCTAATGGAGAACCCTTATGTTCACTTCTCGTGGGAGAGTCAAAATCAATAACTCGAAACTTCATTGTCACTATTGTCTTCATCACATACATCGTACACGTGTACTTTTAAAACGCTGATGCGCGAATTCTTACTCTCAGCGTTCCTCGCGCTGTGATAAGTAACCCTCACTGAAGAGCAGGAGGTGTTACAGGTGTAGGAATGTACTGACATACGAATTCATCTTCAAGAGCAAAGCATCACTGTGCGAACCGTGCAATATCAGCGCAGTTCATCAAGCGAGATATACAGTCCACGATTATGTGTTTGTATGTCAGTTTATGACAATATAACGTTATCTTACAAGCTGTACATGTAATGTAATCCCCATAAGCGATAACAGCTAGTCGATCAATTGCCTGGTTCTTATCGGCATGACATCACGGGTTCAGTATTTTAAAGCCAGATTAATTATTTTAAAAATTGAAGTTTTGCAAGCTGGATGTGGTAAAGATGCGCGCTTGTCGTTATAACAATCGATGTGATATACTTTAATTAAAATGAAAAATGCCAAAAAGTAATTTGAATTGTTTTTAACATCTTTTTCAATTTTTGAGATTTTTGCATGATTTTAAAAAATTAGCTATGTTTTAACACGACGAATACAACGATGGTACCAAATTATTCAAAAAACCACAATTGAAACAGATTTATTTTGTATTTTTATCTACCGCTGCAGCGTAGATAAGAGACATGCAATACCTCGCTTGATTATTTTAATTCCCGGCTCTTTGATTTTCATTCATAGCTTTTGGATTCGTAAAATTGCTTAAATTATTTATAATTTGTGAATTTTTTCAAGGATTCTAATGCAGAACCCTCATGTTCGCTTGTCATATATGCTTTATTTTACTTTCAGTGTAAAATCGAGGCAATTAAAATGAAAAACCCCAAAAAACAATTTTAATTGGTTTTAAAAACTTTTTCAATTTTAAGATATTTTCATGATTTTCACAAATTAGCTATGTTTTAATAACACGAATACAATGATGGTATCCCAAATGTAAAAAATAAAAACTTTTTCTGTATTCTCTTATCAATTCCAGAGAGTAGATAAGTGTCATGTAACACTTTGCCCGATTGTCGACTTATTTAATTTGTGACTATTCTTTCTTTTTCCTTAGCTTAAGAAGTTGAAAAATATAATAAAATTCTTTATGACACAGTCTTTCTAATGTTACAAATAATACGTGCGATTATAAAATAAGAAAAAAAGAAAAATGAGAAAATGTTACGCCCGTGAAATGCTAACAGCTGAGTCAGATAAAACAAAACATCAGTGCTTCTTTAGTTTTGTTTTTACCGTCCCTAGCGAAAATATTTCTGTTCAAAAATGTTAAAAACTGTTAGGAAGGGTTATAAACTGTTTAAAAATATTACAAAATGTAGGATTTTGGACGTTATTAATCGTTTGTAACTTTTTATAACATTTTTTAACAGATTTTAACAGTTTCTAAGAGTTATTAAATTACTTAATAACTTTTAAATATTTATTAATCGTTATTTTAACATAATAATAATTAGTTATTAGTATAATTAAACACTTCTTCGGCTTAATTCTTCTGCATTGTTTGACTGTTACTTGCCTTCGGAGTGCTCCCGCGCTCCTTGATTCTCATGATTATAATAATGAGACTATTAAATAATTATTAATTATTAATAATAATAATAATAATATTTTATTAATTATTAATTTTTCCTGAAATATGTCAAATTTAAAATTATTTGAAACTATTTGAAAGTGTTTAAAACTCTTAGAAACTGTTTGAAACTGTTACAAAGTATTATAATTAGAAAAATGTGTCCAAAATCATACATTTTGTAACATTTATAAACAGTTTTAAACAGTTCTAAATAGTTTTAAATAATTTATAACAGTTATTAACTGTTATTAACATTTATAAATTACGATAGGGATAATCATTAAAAACATCTTTATTACGTTACATAGAGAGCATGCGGTTACCGT
Organism: Torymus aiolomorphi; assembly: GCA_036365515.1. Taxonomy (NCBI): domain Eukaryota; kingdom Metazoa; phylum Arthropoda; class Insecta; order Hymenoptera; family Torymidae; genus Torymus; species Torymus aiolomorphi. Next base: position 87,732,022 of record CM070876.1, read on the forward strand.
ATAAGTAAGACGACATATTATTTTGGTAAGATGTATATTACATTACCGTGAAAAGAATTTCGCTACGTTAATGAAATCAGCAAAATCTCTTAAAGGACTGTTTATTACTAGAAGACATGTGTTTGCTGACTCGAGATAAATGTCACGTACGAAAGGTGCATCAAAGCGTAACTGTATATTTTTTTATTAAATTAGTACATGTAGTATTTAAGGGGGATAGTGGCTTGACTCGTCATGTGAATTTTCTATCGTTGTTTGAGTAGGAGAAATTTCAAACAGAAACAACTCCGATTTGGGACACTCACACGAATGGGTGTGTAAAAATTCCATCTTATCTATCCAAAAATATCTCTCCTGGTTCTCTTCTTCTTTTGTTTCGTTTGTTTTCTCTTAGCATTGCCTTTTTTCAAACTATTAGACTTGCGTTTTCTTTTTGCATTTTCCTTTTCTAGAACTGCTTTTCTTCTTTTTACCTCCGCTATATCCACCGCTAACTTGCATGTTGAAGTATTCTTGGTAACGTTCCATCACTGTATTAAAAATGAGTTCTAGTCAAGTTTCTTGAAATGAAGTATCACCGTCAAAGTACCGTGATCAAATGGGGCCACTTTGGTTCCTTATATCGATTTCTATTGTCTGAAATGAGTTGAATGTACATGGGTGGGGAGAAACTCTTGATTCTCGTACTACCATACGTGTAATCGTCGTCAATATTTAATGATACTGCTTGCAACAATCGCGATTTAACGTCACCTATTACGTATGGCTCGCCAATATCACTATAAATCATAAGCATGGAATGAAGCCCATTGGAAAGATGAGCAGGTCTATCACTTACTACTGATTCTTCATCTCTTATAAAAATACTATCCGTGCTTTCAAATCCCAAAATTTTTCGCAACTTCTTGGATAAATAAAGTTGGTGACTGAATTCAGAGCAAGTTATCTTTGTACAAACTCTGTAGACTGTTACGTAGCCACCTGGATCGACACTGAATTGCAAATGATCCTCGATACAGTTTAAATTATTTAGTTCGCTTACTATAACGTTTAAATCTCTGCAAATTCTTGGACGAAGCAATGACCCTGTAGTACTAACATTTTTTTGCAGTTGTCTCTAGAGTTGAGTGTGAAATGAGATTAAGCGAAACTGTTCTATACGGTTGCTCGAAAGACACATGTTGAAACGTCCGCGAAATTTGAATCTCCGTAAGCGCGACTGACCATGAACCTTGAAGACGTATCTGTTGTTTGAGCTGCGTGATGAAATGTGTCGTGGTATTTTCCGCAAAATAATTCATGCTGCTGTTGCTCGGCAACACAATATAAAACTGATCTTACATTTTAAATAAAAATATTTTTTATATATTCGTCAATTTATTCGCTCTAACCCAGGAATTGAACTTATCACCGTAACCTTTCCACTTTACAAAATATTCTTTAGACGAACCTTTGCCTCTAGTTTTAAAATTTCATCAATTTCAAAAACGTGTGTAATTAAATTTTTACGCACAATTCTTCGGCGTAGAAAAAATCGTAAATTTCCGTGTCTGCCAAGTCTTCTAAATAATAAACTGCAGGCGGACACGTCGATGAGATTCGTGTAATTTTAAAAATCTCTAGTGTCCAACCATATGTCTCATATCCTTTAGCGAAAACATTCTTTACACGTCTGACATACACCAAGTAACCGACGCAGTATTTAAGGCTTTTGAAAACACGATTGCCATATGGATTTTGCAAATTTTCACGAGCTTTGCATGGACATCCCATAAGACCACTTCATCATAGATCACACTTTCGCGACACTGTCGGAAACTGTACACCCGAATTTCTGCATTGAACCACTATCTACATAACGTACTCGCGCACATTTGTATGGGGCACAAGAGAGACACATGGCTCTCTGCAGAATCCGCACAATACACTCATGATACTTTGCGACGGAGCTGTTCACGCGACTGACAGCCGGTCGACCCCTCGTGTTTGCCACGGATTATCTCATCGCACGTGGGCTCTCTGCTGTCGAATTATATCTTACTTCGAATTAGTCATAACTTACCGTCGTAGAAATTGTATCTTATCATGCGTGCCATCACGTTTTCTGAACGAGAAATGCGTCGACTTTTTTCTCCTTTATTTATTTAATTGTACGACACTGAGGAATTTTGGCTGATTGATGAGAAAATGTCACGTACATTGAGTTGCAGCTGCACATTATTTTGACTATTTAATTACACAGGGAAAAATTTTTTCTCGAGTAAAGTCTCAAGGAAAAGGGAGTTGTTTTTTATTGCGAGCGATGGCATATGCGAGAATGCATTGTCTGACTGTATTTTTAAGAGGGGGTTTGGAATCAATGACTAGTCAGTGCAGTTTGACTGAGCAGGATCCGAACACTTCAAGATGATTAGAGCTCGTGTATCTCATTTAGCTAAAATTTTAATACACGTTTTGCGTATAGCAAATAATCGACACTCGCATATACGCACAATGTGTGGACGAGTATGGGCTAGCGACCGCGAAAAGTTGTCGCTGGAGGTATTATGCAAAAAATCGCATTTGTTTCTCTTGTATTGCGACATGTGAAGCTTCTGCTACTCCATGTATAGTATTGGGCCTTTTTCATAAGTTGGTCATCGCTTCGTCGAGATGATTCACCGCCATGCTAGTTCCAGCCCCATCTCACGGTTCACGGAATCATGATAAGAGTTGCGAATAGCCCGTTAAAAGGTTATATGTATAAAAAGAGATGTATAATTTTTCAAGTCAAAAAGGACAATGATTTATTTACGACATCTCTCTCTCTCTCTCTCTCTCTCTCTCTCTCTCTCTCTCTCTCTCTCTCTCTCTCTCTCTCTCTCTCTCTCTCTCTCTCTCTCTCTCTCTCTCTCTCTCTCTCTCTCTCTCTCTCTCTCTCTCTCTCTCTCTCTCTCTCTCTCTCTCTCTCTCTCTCTCTCTCTCTCTCTCTCTCTCTCTCTCTCTCTCTCTCTCTCTCTCTTTCGAGTATTTTAATTCTCGATTTTTCTTTATAAATATTTTATTAGCGTTAGCATCTTTTATTATCACTTCGATTAATAAATGGAATTTAACGTTACAAGAAAGTTATAGAGTAAAACAGAAAATTGTCAGTGTCTATCTGGATGCGGCAAATTAAGTGTTGTATCAGCAAAGAATTACACATAGAAGCACATACACGCCATACACATACTCATACATACGTCAATATTTTGACGTTCCAACAAACATACATCAGACACTGGTGTTTTTCGGCTCGTTAATAGAGTAACAACCGCAAGGTCTTTTCAAACCATTCTCGAGGGGCATATGACCAACGGGAAGTCGACTGTCGCCTGTTGGAAGTCGGCCGTTGGCTGCTGGAAGTCGGCTTTCGACTGCAGAAAGTAGTTGTTTCAAATACTGTTTCAGTTATCCATACGGCTACATCGGCGGTCCATCTACTACTGACGCATCAGGGGACCACACCCTGGAAAGTTAGAGGCGCTGATGTAGCAACACAAAGAACACACTCGTGATCGATGAGGACACAGTGTTAAAACAGCTCATTGGCTATCGTTGCGTCTTTATCATTGTGATTAGCGGTGGTGGTGCACCAGAAAACAGCTCATTGGTTGCTGACGCGCCCCCAATAAGCTGATTTAGCGGCCGCGGGAGACGCAGCGGGTAAGAGCTCATTAGTCATCGCTGCGCCGGTAAAAGAGCGGTTTTGCCGCGGTGCGAGCCCCACTACAAGGCTCGCGGACTCGCGAGCGGCCGGGCGCGGGGGGCACCGGGCGCGGTTATGAGATTTTCGAGAGAAGTGTTTCAGAGTGCTCAGTCAGTGTGAATTATGGACACACGCTGGAAACATCCGTGGACCTGTACGTTGAGTGGGCTAACCGGTTTACTGTAAAACAGTATTTATTAACAAATTTCTTAAATACTGTTGAATAAAGGACACACAAATTGGAGAGAATAAAAGAGTATATTTAATGAACTTAAGTTAAGATACAGTATGACTACACTCGGCGCGGGCCATTCTCGGTCTGACGACAAGTTTGCAGGAGCGTCGCGCTCGCCCGTCGGCTCTCATACGCTATGGGGTGGGGAGACACACATGTGTTCATACGTGTGTCGCGCGCTGTCTGTAGCTCACGTTCCCTTATGGGAACTTGAACTCTCAGGTTCCTTTCGCATGGAACCTGAGCACTGTACAATATAATATGTATATTTTCAACAAATACATTGGCCGCTTGAGCGACACCCGCTTCGAACGTATTATTCTTTATTACGGCGAATGGCAACCGGGATACCGAGGTCTGGGTGAAGACGTTGCATTTCGCGAAGGTCTACCGCAAAACACCGATCGGCTTAACAATCCAAAGCCCAAGTTGATCATCATCGACGACCTCATGCACGAATCGTCTTCTAGAGGAGCCATAGTGAATCTGTTTACGAATGGCAGTCATCACAACAACTTGAGAGTAATTTTTATCACTCAAAACATCTTCCATCAAGGCAAAGATCAACGCGACATATCTTTGAATGCTCAGTACATTGTAATCTTTAGGAATTTGCGCGATCGTGCCCAGATACGTCATCTTGCTAGACAAGTATATCCTGAAAATCGTCGATTTTTAGAAGTACTGTACCAGGACGCAACATCACAAGCTTTTGTCTACCTCTTGTTGGATTTAAAGCAAACCACAGCCAATAGTTGTCGCTTTCGAACGTGCATTTTCCCAGACGATGAGTACCAGTACGTTTTCATACCGCGAAAACAAATGACAAACAGTAAAAATCAAGTTGCAAACGTGACATCGTAATGGCGACAAAAGCGCGTTATCCTTTTGGTCGCAAAGAGGCTACCGTCTTGGCAGCATTGTACCATTTGCCAGAGAACATCAAAAAGCAGTGCTGCAGAAAGCTGATGCAAAATTGTTTCGTCGTATTTGCGAGTGCCCTTTAAAGGTATTGATAGGAAACGTTCCGTTAAGTAAAGGCCCCAAGTATTGCCTGCGTAAGCACGCAAAAGATCTGCGAAAGCTGGCATCACCGGATGTGACTTTACAGCGAAGAAAAAACATTGTAGTGCAACGTGGCGGTTTTTTGTCTGCTCTGCTAGCACCTCTGATTGGCACGCTTCTTGCTAACTTGTTAATAAATAAAGATTGGATCACGCGAGAAAGATGATTCTTCTACCGTAAGAGAGCGTTGAACGTTTGCAGACTACGCTCGAAAAAGGTAAGATAAACTCTGTGCAAACACCGGGATCGGTGACGAGTAGACTCGATACTGAAATGAACGAAATATTAAACTGGCCAACATACAAAGATGAGTGTGAAAAGTGGACTCTCTACCGCAAAGTTTATAGCGATATCTTCACTTTAAAGGAACCGAAAGAGGAGATAAGTATAAAAAAGAACAAAAGAGTGACAGTGTCAGCGAATCTAATACGGTGGACGATAATGAGCAGGAGGCGGAGGAGGAGGAGGAAACCGATGAGGGCATTGACGCAAACATTATCTATAGCGTCCTGAAAAAGTACAAAACGAAAGCCAAACAGCTCGTGCGATGCTTGCGAGCTGGTGGTAAAGTAGTTTGAGATGCCAACGGGGCTGTAACGATGCTGGTGGCACGATTGTGCCTGGAGCCAACATTGTCGACTTGGTGAATGACGCAATGAGAGATTGAAGAAGGAGCACTCCGCCTGGGCATCTTCAGTTCGCTGTCGCTCTTCGCCAAACAACTGTTCCTCGAGACTTTATAGGTAACAAGCGTGTTTGGAACGACGCTACCAGTCACACCGCTTCGCTTTCCTACTTTGAGAGTTCAGAGTAGTAGCGACAGTGCGGGTGACGAAACAGATTCAACGCAAACCGGAAAAAGAAGATTACCGTACTTTGACGGTGACACTGAAAAAAAGAAGTCAACTGGAAAAAAGAAGGTCTCGCCACCACACTCTGAAATACTGACATGGCGCGGAATGAGCAACGCATTCGGGCTCCGCTAATAAATTTTCAAGAAGGAGAACAGGAGAAAAACAGCGTTCTAGATTCACTTTTTGATTTATTACCGTTTGAAATGCAAGAACCGCATTACAAATTTTGCGGATCTGGAACTAAGCTAGCAGAATGTATCGAACGTGTCGACGTTGGAATCAGTTCGTTGGACGGCGTCTGCCGATAGCATGATCTACCTTATGCTGACTTGAACAGTGATCGTCGTCAAGCCGACCTAGTTTTAGCGCAATATGCCTTCTCTCGCATGCTCGCCGAGGAAACACCGTCTGATGAAAGAACAGTCGCGATGATGACAGCTTGCTGCATGGTTAGCAAGATAACTTTTGAGAAATTTTTTTCGCCTATCAAGAATGTTATCAGAAAACGAGACGAGAAAGATAAAAAATCAAAGCGTGGACAAATACAAAAGGATAAGAAGAAGAAGAAGGAGCAGAAACCAACGGATAAGAAGAAAATAGACAAAATAATCTCGTACAATGAATAAAACGTTTGAAAAACTTTATTACGAAGCACGTCAACCTTCAGCGTACGCTGGTGTTGATAATATTTTGCGAGCTACGCGTGTAATATATGATCGTCAAAGTGTTATTGAATAGCTTGAGAGCTGAGACGCTTATAACTTGCATAGACCTGTTCGACATCATTTTCCTAGAAGTAATTATAATGTGCGCAATTTCGACGACGCGTGGGAAGCTGATTTGATGGACATGAGATCTCTTAAATCTTACAACGATGGCTACAGCTACGTTTTAACTGTTATCTATGTTCTCAGCAAATGCGCATGGGTTGAACCTCTCAAGGACAAAACTTCGAGAAACGTCGCTGATGCTTTTGTGTGTATTTTGTCTAGAAGTAACGCCGGAAACCAATATGTCTTCAAACTGATAAAGGTAAAGAATTTATCGGCGGAGCACTGCAGAGGGATCTCTCAAACGCAGCCCTGATGCAAAAGCTGCCATTGTGGGAAGATTGATAAGAACTATAAAAGAACATGGCGGTATTTTACTCATAAGAATACTCGAAGGTATGTTGATGTTTTGCAGAAGATTGCAGAGGCGTACAATCACTTCAAACATTCGGCCACAAAAATTGTGCCAGCAGTCGTAACACTGTACAATGCAGCCAAAGCTCATGAAAATTTAGAACATCGTTATGGCAATAGTGTTTTTAAAACCCTTAAATACTTCATCGGTGACTTGGTGCGCGTCAGTAGTGCAAAGAACGTTTTCACTAAAGGATATGAGAGTGGTTGGACACTAGAAATTTTTAAAATTACACGTATCTCATCGACGCGTCCACCTGCAGTTTATTATTTAGAAGACTTGGCAGGCGAGGAAATTGACGGTTTTTTCTACGCTGACGAATTGTGCAGAGTGCGTAAAAATTAAACTACAGACGTTTTTGAAATTGATGAAATTTTGAAAACTAGAGGCAAAGGTTCGTCTAAAGAATATTTTGTAAAGTGGAAAGTATACGGGGATAAGTTCAATTCCTTGGTTTGCGGAGAATATTACGATACATTTCATCACGCAGCTCCCTCAGCAGATACGTCTTCAAGGTTCATCGACAGTCGCACTTGCGGAGGTTCAAATTTCGCTGACATTTCAACACGTGTCTTCCGAGCAACCGGATGGAACAGTTTCGCTTAATCTCATTCCACACTCGACCCTAGAGGCAACTGCAAAAAAATGTTAGTGCTACAGTGTCATTGCTTCGTCCAGGAATTTACAGAGATGCGAACGTTATAGTAAGCGAGCTAAATAATTTTAACTGTATAGAGGACCGTTTGAAATTCGGTGTCGATCCTGGTGGCTACGTGACAGTCTACAGAGTTTCTACAAAGATAGCGTGCTCTAAATTCAGTCACTAACTTTATTTATCCAAAAAGTTGCGAAAAATTTTAGGATACGAAAGCATGAATAGTATTTTTACAAGAGATGAAGAATCAGTTGTAAATGATAGATCTTCTGATCTCTCCAATGGGCTTTCGTGCATGCTTATAATTTACAGTGATATATGCGAACCTTACGTAATAGGTGGCGTTCAATCGCGATTGTTACGAGCAGTATAGTTGAACGTTGACGATGATTACACGTATGGTAGTACGAGACTCAAGAGTTTCTCCCTACCCATTTACATACCTTTATTATTCAACTCCTTTCAGAGAATCGAAATCGATATAAGGGGCCGAAGTGGCCGTGTGACCCTATTCGATTAACGTACTTTGATGGTGACACTTCATTTCAAGAAACTTGACTAGAACTCATTTTTAATGCAGTGATGGAGTATTACCAAGAATACTTCAACATGCATGTTGGCGGTATATATAGCGGTGGGGAGGTGTTTGGTGGGGGTCAACGGATTAATGGTGGGATCGCATGTATTTACATTGGATCACCCTACCAAACGGGCTACGGCGGTATTGGTTTATTTTTGGCTGGAATTTTCCGTCGCGTTGTCGCACTTTTCACTCGTGGAGCCAAGGTTGTTGAGAAGGAGGCTGTGCGTACTGGTATGAACATTATGTCTGATGTTACCGAGCGAAACACTACGTTTGAAGAATCGATTCGCTAACGCTTTAAAAAATCTGGCGAGGTCTCAAACCAAAAGCAGAAGAGAAATTGGATAAACTAATGGATGGGAGGGGATATAAATTACCACGCTACGGCTTATCACTTCAGTTGCGAACGGGCGCCGGCTCTGATACAAATCACAGAGGTAAAAAGAAGAAAAGCAGTGAAGAAAATGGAAAACGGGAAAACGCAAGTCTAATAGTTCGAAAAAGGCAAGACTAAGAGAAAACAAACGAAACAAAAGAAAAAGAAGAGAACCACGACAGATATTTTTGAATAGATAAGATGATATTTTTGCACACTCATTCGTGCGAGTGTCTCAACTTGGAGTTGTTTCTGTTTGATTCTTCCTTCTCAAACAACGATAGAAAATTCACACCGGATACAATATAAATCAATATCGTCTTTAACTGATGATTCACCTATAGAATTTGTATTACCGGGCAATGGTGAAGAATATATTGATCTTACTCACACGATGCTGAGTCTGCGTGTAAGTCTACAAACTACGGTTGACGTGACAGCCCAGGTACCCAAAGTCTAACCTATCAATAATTTTATGCATTCTTTATTTAATAAAGTGGATGTATGTTGTAATCAAAAACCGGTATCACCGCCAACAAACGCTTACGGTTACAGAGCGTATCTTGAAACTTTATTGGATTATGGACCTGCTGCCAAAAATTCGCTTTTGACGAATGGATTGGCCATCTTCACTGCGACGTGTTCAATCAAGAAAAATTATTAATAAACGGTGTCGAGTTATGAGTGCGATTAGTAAGGTCTTGCGATAGTTTTTGTCTCATGGATCTTACGGTCTCTTACTCTGTACATATCGACGAAGACAATCTCTTAATCAGGCGCGTAAAAATTAGTCCGGGTGTTTTACTAGCGCTTGCCGAATCACTTTATCCAATTTTTTTACCAAATATCTACTGTAAATTGTATTGTCTATGCTGAGTACGATAATATTTTGGAAGTAGACGCATCACATCAAGGTATTGTACACTTTAGTGGTTGGAATAACGAAGTACAAATGGCGCTGTTGTACTACATATACGTGGAAGTTTTTTTTCTTGGTAGCCAGTACTTTTCGAGTCATGATCGTCATTGCAAGCTACATAAAAACGATCGATTTAGTTATAGATATTCAGTGTCTCAAAGATACTGACAATACCAATGCACCAAAGAAAATCGCTGTTGTTACTCTTAATAGTGATTTTCACGGTCATTGTTTAGTGGCTCCGATGGCTTCTGTAGATAATTTGAGCGCAGAAATTAGAAGATAAAATAATTCGTTAACTCATCATTGTCACGGCATTAATTACTTGGGAGGTGAAGTTGATTTGAAAGTATTTCATAAAACTCTGCAAGATTTATCAGAAAGTGCTAGAAAAATTTACGTTAGAGGCAGCGAGAAGTGGTTGATACTTCATAAAATTATAGCAAATGAAATCATCAATTTGGAATATGACTTAGATTGTCCTCCGTTTGATAATTTATCATCTAATGTATATTATATGCATCACGCTTTAAAATTTTCGAGTCATAAATATCGATGTTCATTATATCACGTTTATCGTTTGAAAGGCTACTTATTTTTACACCTCGGGTATCTAAATAAAAATTTAATTGATTTTCACAATCGGCAGCCTTCAAATATTGAAGATCCTTTCACCAATTCAGTCGTATACTGTAGGTGTATTCCCATCTGATCAAATCCCGAGGGTGTGGACCAAATCGACAGCATTCATCGTAAACACTGACGATCATACCAAACCTGGCATGCATTGGGTTGCGTTCTACGTCGATAGATCTTCTAACGGTCTATACTTTCATAGTTTTGGATTTCCGCCTATAATACCCGACCACATAAGCCGATTGCGAAAAAATTGTAAAACATTTCGTTGGAACGCAATACAACATCAAAATGACGCATCCTATGTATGTGATCAATATTGTGTTATGTTTTTAAGTTATATGAGTAATGGCTTAAGTTTCAAAAAGTTTCTGGATAATTTTTCTGTCAACTTGGAGAAGAATGATAACGTGGTTAGACGCTATGTGCGCTATAAAAAAGCTTACGGAAATTTCATTGGTAACGGCGGAAGCTTCGTCTGATGTTTACAAAACTCTCGCTCTAAAATGTCTTTGTTATAATTGTCAGCATTTCAAAGAAGTTTTGATATAAGATGATACAACGTGGTCATGGAAATTTAACTGTTTAAACTACATGGGCGTCATTGTTTAACCTTGCTCGTCTCATTCTTTACTTCTTAAACGTCTGCACTTTTTTAAGAGTGTGCATAGTTTGAAGAGCTGTATTTAAAGGATCGCTTTAGAGTCTTTCGCACTAGTCGTTTTCTTCTCGTAAAGAAACGTGGATCACCATGGCGACCCTACCATGAGCTGCACAACACTCACATCAAGTCTTTTGTACATTGTACGCTTTTAATAAATACTTCATCAAGAAGGTAATTGTTGGTTTGAAATACGACGAGCTCGTCGACAAATTCGGCGACGAGTACTACAAACCTGTGGTTCGACTATTATCGAATCACTTTGAAGGTATTGCGTTTTTATACGGTGACTGGGAAGAATTCAAAACAAGTTTCGACGACATTGATAAATATTTTCGTAGACTTGATAATAGTTTAAAGGACCAGAAAATTTACGGAAACGGTTGGAGTTTCAAATTCATCACGATTCACCAGGACAGAGCAATCGAAATTGAAGAAGACAGGAGGCCTGGTGTTGATCTAATCAAGCGGTTTCGTCATAGTTTAGTAATGAAAATGGTAAAATTTGATTGCCTCCAAGAATTTATTGTAAAATGCATCGATACTCGTCTTAAATATTTGAATTCTATTGTGGGTACTATACAGCGTGTCCAAAAAGTCTGGAAACACCCAAATAATTTCTCAGCTGAATTACTATTGGAAAATGTTAAGGTCGCCTTTGTAGTAATTTTTTACGAGGAATCCAATGGTGACCTTGGATTCGACCTTGGACCTCATTTTTGAGGTTATTTCAAGGTCAACCTCATTTTTTTAAATGGTAACCCCTATTTTTTATAGCGGAATCTGAAAGAGCGGAAAATTTTACGTCCGGATATGTATTACGGTATGAGGTTGAGGTTGCCCCCAGAGGTCAAATTGAGGTCAAAGTATGATTTCTTAAAAATTTCGCGAGTTCAGTGGTAAAACAAAACAAACAAAGGTAAGGTTTGGTAAGTTCGAACGAAGACTTGAAGGTGACCTCTGATTCGACCTTGAACCTCATTTTGAGCCTCATTTTTGAGGTTATTTCGAGGTCAACCTCACTTTTTTAAATGGTAACCCCTATTTTTTTAGCGGAATCGGAAAGAGTGTGAAACTTTACGTCCAAACATGTACTCAGAACATAGTTCAAGAAGGACCTTGACGTTCATTTGAAGGTCATTTAAACTTAATGACGGTCTGATCTTGTGTAAACTTTTTAATTTTTTTAAACAGTCTAACATCTTATTTCAAGTGCTCGAATTATTTTCCATCCACTTTTTGATAGTAACCTAATCGATGATCGTAAACACCAACAGTATTTTTGATCATTTCAGTAGGAATGAGAGCTGATTCATTGTAAAATTTTTTGAAGCGTTTAAATATTGAACATTGTTACTTGTTATTTTTCGTATGGTTAGAGTGACAATAAACTATTATTCATTCCATAACCACCACAGAAAAGGGTTGGTCATCTTTCAAACATATTTTTTGAAAATTAAAAGTTCTTTTTATTTTCAACTCAAAAAGTATTTTTGGATAAGGTCTACTACGAAGAGTAATAAAAATGAACAAACTCACTGATAGAGAAAGAATAACGATTCTCATGATGAGAGGTTGGGGACACATGCAGCGATCTTATAGGGCCGTAAGAGATATTTTTAATGCTTCATTTAGGGTTGGTGGAACTCCACTATCATTTTCAACAGTTCAAAAAACTGTTAGAAGGTTTGAAAATACCGGCACTATCAGCGATTTACCTCGATCAGGCAGACCAATGTCAGCAGGTAACGAAGAGAAATCTTTAGATGTTGTGTTAACATTCACCGAAGATCCGCATACTTCCGTTCGTAGAGCTGCTCAAGTGCACGAAATAAGTAAATCATCTATTCATAACATACTAAAGAGAGAAGTTCCATCCATTTAAAGTAACGCTAATACACAAGTTAAATGAAGATGATTTCGATCGTCGCGTTGAATTCTGTGATGATATGATGGCACGCATCGTACAAAATCCAAATTTTCCATCAAATATAGTCTTCTCAGATGAAGCTACATTTCAACTTGACTCAAGCGTAAATAGGCATAACTGTAGATATTGGGCAGTTGAAAACCCTCATTGGGCAAGAGAAGCCAAGTCACAATATCCACAAAAATTAAATGTCTGGGCTGGAATATTAAATAGTAGGATTATAGGACCATTTTTTATTGATGGCAATTTAAATGCAGAAAAGTATGAAACTATGTTGCGGAATCAAATTGTTCCTGCTATAAGAGAAATAGCTGGAGAGGACTTTAATAACACATGGTATCAACAGGACGGTGCAGCAGCTCATTATGCACGAAACGTTCGCACATACTTAGATACAGTATTCATTAATCGATGGATAGGGCGAAGAGGTGCAATTGAATGGCCAGCTAGGTCCCCCGATTTAACGCCTCTAGATTATTTCTATTGGAGTTATCTGAAGGATCGTGTATTCAAAACAAAACCCTTAAACTTAGATGAATTACGTGAAAGGATCATTGATGAATCAGCTCTCATTCCTACTGAAATGATTGAAAATGCTGTTGGTGCTTTCTATCATCGATTAGGTTACTGTCAAGAAATGAATGGAGAACAGTTCGAGCACTTGAAATAAGATGTTATACTGTTTAAAAAAATCAAATGTGAGAGGCAAGTGGACTCACGTAAATCAAGCGCCCCATCGTGAGAGGCAAGGGGACTCACGTAAATCAAGCACCCCATCGTGAGAGGCAAGGGGACTCACGTAAATCAAGCGCCCCATCGTGAGAGGCAAGGGGACTCACGTAAATCAAGCACCCCATCGTGAGAGGCAAGGGGACTCACGTAAATCAAGCACCCCAAAGGGAACAGATTTTACTACGTCCACGTCGTTGTTCCTGGGTAACGCTAAATGTAAAAAAATTGAACTTGACATAACTTTTAAGGACAATGTCAAGGTCACCATTAGATTTCTCGTTGAAAACTACTAAAGAATTAACCTCGCTCAGTGTGATAAAAAGTTTACACAAGATCAGACCGTCATTAAGTTTAAATGACCTTCAAATGAACGTCAAGGTCCTTCTTGAACTATGTTTTGAGTACATGTTTGGACGTAAAGTTTCACACTCTTTCCGATTCCGCTAAAAAAATAGGGGTTACCATTTAAAAAAATGAGGTTGACCTCGAAATAACCTCAAAAATGAGGCTCAAAATGAGGTTCAAGGTCGAATCAGAGGTCACCTTTAAGTCTTCGTTCGAACTTACCAAACCTTACCTTTGTTTGTTTTGTTTTACCACTGAACTCGCGAAATTTTTAAGAAATCATACTTTGACCTCAATTTGACCTCTGGGGGTAACCTCAACCTCATACCTTAATACATATCCGGACGTAAAATTTTCCGCTCTTTCAGATTCCGCTATAAAAAATAGGGGTTACCATTTAAAAAAATGAGGTTGACCTTGAAATAACCTCAAAAATGAGGTCCAAGGTCGAATCCAAGGTCACCATTGGATTCCTCGTAAAAAATTACTACAAAGGCGACCTTAACATTTTCCAATAGTAATTCAGCTGAGAAATTATTTGGGTGTTTCCAGACTTTTTGGACACGCTGTATAATATCTTACCTGCGACGTGATGAGGTTTATTAAAAATAAAAGTAGTCTCATGCATGAAGCACAAGTACAACTGTATACACCTAGTATTGTAAAAGACATTGTAAATTTAGTTGATGATGATTTAATACATGAAATAGCCTCTAGCGTAGAAAAGTGATGTAAAGAAAAAGATCATTCGTGTCTATCTACGTTCGATGTTGCTGATTTATTGTATCAGTGTATATCATTACACATGCCAAGAATTGTTGATGTATTAAATAAGTATTTATTATTTGATAATAAATAGAAAGTTTTGAATATACTTACTATGCACTTCTTTTTGTCTTCCTTGCCTTCCTCTTAATCCCAACTTATTTTTTAAAGACAATAATTTTTATGTGAGATGATGACTCGTACGTTCCAAAGTGTAAATTTTGAAGGAGGTTGCAATAAAACGATCAACGAGGAACCAAGAAAAATTCATTTAAAACTTAGTTTATTGGCCGACGTTTCGGTACTGATATTAATACCTTCATCAGGGCTAATAAATTAACGAAAGTTTACACCATGGTTCGTAGACAAATATAGGTGACGTCGATCAAGCATTGATACAGCACATAGTGGAATCCGCTCACAGACGTTGCACTATGTGCTGTATCAATGCTTGATCGACGTCACCTATGTTTGTCTACGAACCATGGTGTAAACTTTCGTTAATTTATTAGCCCTGATGAAGGTATTAATATCAGTACCGAAACGTCGGCCAATAAACTAAGTTTTAAATGAATTTTTCTTGGTTCCTCGTTGATCGTTTTATTGCAACCTCCTTCACAATAATTTTTAATTTACATTTCTAAATTGTAGTTTATAATAATTAAATTTTATTTCACAAAATGAAGCTAGCTTACGTTTGGATATTTTTTGAAAAAATATTTTTAAATTATTTAATTACAAGAATAAAAATTAGTTAATATTGGATACTCATAAATATCTTTGATATGCTGACGCAATATGTAATTTGATTACGTATGTATATCAACTATCCGACTGAAACATACACACACGCATACACACGTCTGTATGTGATTTCTAGACCTTGACCCCAGCTGGCGTCTGCGGTTGAGGTTAAGTTTGTTGTAACGGCCCATAGCGAGTGGTATACTACTCACATGATTTTGGGATAGCTCTAGTGATCCAGTTTTTTCCAAGCGGTTTACTTTTTGAGCGGTTTTTGCATGAGACTGCCTCAATGCAATTTTTTATCATACCTATTAAAGTATTAACTGTAAGGTTTGGATCCTGCATCGATAGTATTACATGCCAATTCACCTCACTGGCAACCCTTATGGGTTTACTGTAGTTAATTGTTTTTTGGTTTGCTTTATTCTTTATTTTAGTTTTGAATTTGTCTACGGTTAAATATAATGGATAATGATCAGTAAAAGGATTCGAAATTTTGTAAGATGTTACATTTAGCTTGCTTGTTTTTATAACATAGTTTTCGGTGCAGGTTCCCCCTTTAGTTTCTACTGACGGTCTTGTTATCCCTGAGAAATAACGTATATATTTATATTCCATCAAATTATTTATAAATTCTTTCTTCATTATGTTGCCTGTGGGCTCAGAATTTAAAAAATGTTTTTCTCGTATATCAGTATTGAAATTTCCCATGATAAAATGATTTTTTGTATTTAATTGATCTCTTAAAAACTGTTTGAGGCAAAGAATAAATTCAGTTTTAGTTATGTAATGTGAACTGTAGATCGAGATTTTAATAGTTCCCTCGCTAATTAACTTCATAGTCGAACTTAATATACGTAGTCTATTTACCTCTATTATTTCTGTTTGTCCTTCAAGATCGTTTTTTATAAATATTATTACACCGTCACATTTGTTTTTCTTACTACCATTATAATTGCTATTGTAACTTGATAGTTTGTAGTAATGTGAGTATTAAACTTTCCATGTTTCCGTGCATACTATAACACTTGGTTTGATATGTAAGCTCTCAATAAGAATTTCAAGTTTTTCAAAATTAGCTTTTATGCTTCTAATATTTACACACAAAATTTAGTTTTTTTCATTGTTAATATTCTTACTGAGGGCTTGTACATTATTAAAATTTATTTCTTTTCTGCAAATATCTTCAACGTTGTTGTTCTGATCCATGTTCTTTTGTCTGCTGCCTTTCTAACTTCATCATATTTGAACTGTTTCAAGTTTGTGCAGCGCTGAGTGTAACTGTAGAAGAACAGGTTATCATTTGAGTTGGCTGTGCTTTACTTGCCGCATCCACAGAAGTGTCGTTGGTTGCTATTTGTTAATATCAAACCGTGATTTCAATATTTTTTTTTATTTTGTCCTTGTATATTTCGCATTTGCTATATGAGATCTATTCTTCTGTTGCTAGATGAGATGCGTCATAATTTATGTTGAACTTATCGTTGCTGAAAGAACAGTTAAGGCATTTCGTCTTATAGCTTACATTACATTTTGATGTTTCATGCTGATTTGCACATCTTAAGCAGGCAGATTTATTCTTGCACTTAGGGCCATTGTGTCCAAATGTACCATAGTTGTAGCACGGTTTAACGTCAATCAAGTTATACACTCTGCAACTTTGATTGCTGATGACACTTCAGCTATTATACTACTTGTCTTTGCTTTATTATTAGTATAAATGTGTAGCACTGTGCAGTTCGATGTATACTAATTAAAATTTCTATCTTGAATATCTTGCTGTATTTTCGTAACGTCTGATCCTAGACCAGTATCTATTCCTACTATTTATGTTTTTGGATTGTTTAGTTTTTGTTTCAATTTTATAAATGTTTGATAGATTGTTTGATAAAATTGATTCCGCTGTTTTTACAATTTCTTCGGGCATACATGTTATAATAAGTTCTTGCTGGTTTTTTGTGTGGATTTTCTTTGTTTGGATACTTTTTTCTTTTACGAAAAAGTGCGCTATATTAGGATACAACTATTGTCGTTTTCTTCAATTTTTTTCACTTTTATTTTAGGAATTCTTTTATTTATCGTTTTAATGTTACTAATAGCTTGAGCATAGCTTTTTTATTGCTGTTAGTATTAATGTTTGTATCAGTTAATTTTTTCTTTAAGATACGTATTTTTATCTGTTTAGGTGTTTAAGACCTGTCTTATTTTCTGTCAATTCAGAATTTAGTTGCTTTAGTAGAGCATATTCTATTTTTATGTTTTCTAGTTCACTGTTATATTCATATATGGTAGTATTATTTATCGTGTTCTGCGTGTCGTCTTCTATTTCTCTAAGTATATCTTGTTTAGCCTTGAATTGAGACTCGAGCTGTATTTGTACAATAAGTATTCTAACGTCTTCACTGAACTGCACGTGGTTGAGTTTTGAGGTTATGTTCACGTCAGGGTGCTCTTGAAAGATTATTAATTGTTCACTTTGTTTTCTTGCTCCATTTATTTGTTCAAAATGACCTGTGTGGTATTCCTATTCACAGATTATGCACACTAGTGTTTTCACTCTTGCTTTAGGGCAGCATTTGTAATATTTTTCAGCGCACTTGTCGGAAGGCTTCGTCCCACCCGGCGTCGATGCCATCTTTATTATGCTTTAGGAAGACATTTTAACATCATTTCATGAACCTCCATGTTCTCTAGCGGTCTGAATGTGAATTCATACTCGCTTGGATCACCAGGCGCGAAATTTTCACCTGAGAAATCGCTTGAATTTCGCGTGAGGTATTATGTGATTTTCATGTGAGAACTTTCGTGATTTTTACATGAGATATCATAAAATAAAAATATCAACAAAATTGTTAATAAAAAATGTTCAAAATTAGTTTTCGGTAGACAAGGTTACCATAATACGTGTTATCATCCGGATGATAACACATATCGTGGCTACCTCGTTGACTTGCAATTATTTTTAAACCTTTTGGTATTTAAACAATTTTTTTTAGACTTAAGGCCTTTTTGTATATCACCACAGATATAGGGATATAAGCTGATTGTTTAACAGCATCTAGTTGAATATAAACCACACTATTATAAGCTAGTATATTGTATTACGCCCATTAGAACGTTTCCCTTTATATATGACAAGAGCTCTCTTTCGCCCACTTCCTATCTCCTCCTCTTTTGCTTTTGTTTCTCTCTCCCAAGAACTAGAGTATATTGTTGATAACGTTGACTTAATCCTCGTTTTGGCTTTGAAATACACTGAAAGATTCTTCTGGCTTCTGGTATCAGAACCAGCGCAGCTATTGTATTTTGCGTTTTGAGAGGCAGCTCTCCCAATTTTCTGGTTGCTGCTGTCCAAAAATGGTGCACGACCATTTTTCGTGCGGGAGTAGTGCAAACTACGATGACTTCCGTACATTTATTTTATAGCAGCTACCAAAATTGTTGTACTCAGCGGTCACGTTTTGCAGAGCGGACATATTTAAGGGAGGCGCCTGAAGAATCTTTCAGTGTAGCAACTTAAATGTATGCAGTTGCACATCAACCGCGTGTGTTTGATATACGAGTGAAGTGACTGTCTGGTCTGTGCTATCTGAAAATCCAAAATTGATCAAACTATCTTGTGGGATCATGACAGTTATGGTAGACGAATTTCTATCATACTAGCAATGTTGAGCATAAACAGTATTTTTACATCACGAATAGTGCATGATGAATGACTGAAGTAGAACTAAAATTTTTAAAAGTGTAGAGCAAGAGGTGTGTGCTTGTTTCGGTGTGGACAGTGTCAGGATGATCATAGCACATAAAACGCTCTTCTCAAGCTTCTAACGCTTTAATTTTATTATAAATAGGTCTCTATGACATGAAGACTTTAGGTTATCAATTGTATAAAGGAGATCCGGCATTATTGATGAGCTTTTTAAATCAGTGAAAATACAAATTGTGAAATTGGAAACTATATCTTTAAAATTACTTTTACATTTATGCAATTTCTTAACAGTTACTACTTTTTCTTTTTTCCCAATTTTACGAATAAATTTTTCATTCCAGGTAAAAGATAGAATTCGACGCCCGATGAATGCCTTTATGATTTTTTCAAAGCGACATAGAGCTGTAGTTCATCAGAGGCATCCTAATCAAGATAATCGGACAGTCTCTAAAATCTTGGGAGAATGGTGGTATGCTCTAGGCCAAGAAGAAAAGCAAAAATATCATGATTTAGCATCTGAAGTTAAAGAAGCTCACTTCAAGGCCCATCCTGATTGGAAGTGGTGTAGTAAAGATAGGCGTAAATCATCTACTAGTTTAAAAGTCACCGAGGTCAGAGGAAAGCGCAATAGTACTAGTGAAGAACTTGATGACATTGCGGAGATCCCGATAACACAGGACGAATCGGTTAATGCAGTAACTCCTTTTAATAGTGAAAATAAATATGTAGAAGTAAGTACTAATTTTTCCAAATATTATAATACAAATCAACTGATGAGAATTTTTCCATCGGTCTTACAGTCTTATAAATTAAATTAAAATAATTAATATTTATGGCAGTCACATTGTCCTTGTTTATAATCACCCCCGCAGAATCTGAAATAAAAACTTAATTAAAACCTGGAGAAAAAACTTTATTAGCAAAGGACTATCTGACTGCCTCCCACCACCAAATTGCCTAATTGCCCAACGTTTCGAGCCCGCTCCGGCTCCTCCTCAGGGACTGAAATGAAACCCACGATACACCTCCTTATATACCCACTTATTTCCTCTTACCCCCATTACCATCCATCTTCCCCTCTCCAACTTTCTATTCTCACTTAAATTAATAAAGAATGATATATGTTATCTAATTTACTTGACTCTACCATTAAATTTACATTATTTCGATTTCTTAGAATGTGAATACTTTCAAGGCTTTCCCTCTTATATTTATTCTTAATCCCTGGTTTCAAAATATCCACACTCCCAAAATCGAAAGAATGCAAACTATTTAAACAATGTTCTTTCAAGATGTAAAATTTATACTACGTAAACTATATTGATGTTCATATATTCTCTTCTTCAAATATCTACCAATTTGAGCAATATAACATCCATTACAATCCCTACAATTAATTTTATAAAGTACTCCCGATTTTAAACCTTTATCATCCTTGTCTTTACAATTACTAAATAACCTTTCTAAATTATTATCATTTCTGAAGAAAACTTGAATATTATGTTTACTAAAAACCCTTCTAATCTTTCCAGACAAACCTGTAACATATGGTAAACTAAAATATGCGTTCTTTCCATTTCCATTCCTTGTTTGATTATCTGCCCGCTTCTTCAATCCACCATTATAAATTTCCCATACTCTCTCATCAATCATATTATCAATAAATTTTACCGGATTACTATTCTTAATAAATGTTTCTCGAACTAAACTTAAATTCTTTTTCCTAAAAACTTTATGTGACAATTTAATCGCTCTGTCAATGACACCTTTGATCGCACCTGTCTTGTTTCCGAATTGGTGGTGAGAATCAAAATTTAAAAATCTACCTGACCATGTTCTTTAGTTAAAGTTATGAATAATTTTAAAAGAGAAAATAGATTTGATAATTATTTGAACAGTAATTTGTTTCATGAATTAATGAATAAAAATAACGACGAAATTCTTGAGAATGAATCCGAATATTATCTTCCGAAAAGCAGATAAAGAAAATGTAACGGTAGTTTCAGATAAAAGGGATTATATAAATAAAATTCAAGTTATGTTGGATGATGATATTACTTACGTGAAAATTAGGAATCCACATATCAATAGACTGCAAGATAAATTGAAAGAATTATTGATGCATTGGAAAACAAAACTTATATTAAGGATAGTATGTTCAAATATTTAAAATGTGAAAATGGCACTGTAGCTAAATGTTATGGGCTTCCTAAGAGTCACAAAGAACAGTTGAGATATAGAATAATAATATCATCGATAAATTTTCCGACTTATAGACTGGCGAGTTTTTTTGTCTAATATATTGTTCAAGATAGTGGGTAAAACAAATTCATATATTAAAGATAGTTGAAGTTTTTATGATATAATGAAAGATATTGTTATTCCGAATGATCATAGGGTGATTTCATTGGATGTAGTGTCTTTGTTTACAAATATACCTCTAGAGTTGTTGAATGATATTATACAAGATAAATGGTATGAAATTAAAGTACATACTAGTTTAACAAAAGATGAATTTGTAAAAGCACTTAATTTGGTTTTTAAAAACACAATTTTTTCTTTTGATAATAGTTTATATGAGCAAAGATATGGTTGTCTAATGGGATCATCTTTGTCATCTGTTACACGGAAAAAAATTTGGAAGCCTGGGATGTCGGAGGTATGGAATTAACAGAAATACAAAAAATACCGTATCTGTACGCGTCCAAAATTGAATGTAGTCACTTCCAAATTGAATTGCGTGGACTCCAACAATTTCGGTTGTGTACGGATCTCAAAATGGGATTATGTGTATGCCATGTTGGAATGGCGGGGACTCCGAGACTTTCGGTACCGTCGGGATCCGCCCGATGGAGTCCTCAGGCCTACATTCTTGGTATCTCGGCGGGTCGACTATACATTCGGACGTATTTCACGCGCGCCGCTTCTTAAATATACTAATATAATATATATAAACGGTTCAAAACGTGTGCGCTATATTATACTATAATAATACTTTGATATATAATGATGAAACGCATATATATATATATATATATATATATGAGAAAAACGCGCGCAAATGCGGACCGTTCCCCTTCTCTCAACGTTGTCGCGCCACGATACCAGAGATGGGGGCCTCAGACGTCCAAAGTGGAATCGCTACAATACCGGAAATCTCGGAGTCTAGGGATGACCGAATTGGAGTTCAGAACATACGTTTTTGAATCGTGAAGACTCCGAAGATATTGGATTCTTACAGGTTCAACTTTGGATGAGCCTTAATTCCAAATTCGTCATAAATTAAGACGATCGATGGTATTGCATGGAGTCCATATATACCGGAGGTCTGGAGATCCTAAATTTGTTTCCGTGTATAGCGAATTTAGTAATGAAAAAATTGGAAAGTGTTGCTTTGTCTAAGTTGGTTTTTCAGCCAATTCTTTTTAAAAGATATGTTAATGACATTTTTGCAGTGGAACCTGAATGTTTTGTGGATGATATGGTGGATGTGTTTAATTCTGTCCATGATAGAATTAAATTCACAAAAAAGGTCGATAATCGATCGAGTTAGATAATCAATTGAGTTTTTTAGATATTAAAGTCATTAGAGTTAATTATAAGAGTGAAATTAGATTGGTATAGAAAACCTACATGGTCAGGTAGATTTTTAAATTTTGATTCTCACTACCAATTCGGAAACAAGACAGGTGCGATCAAAGGTGTCATTGCAGAGCGATTAAATTGTCACATAAAGATTTTAGGAAAAAGAATTTAAATTTAGTTAGAGTAACATTTATTAAGAATAGTTATCCGGTAAAATTTATTGATAGAATGATTGATGAGAGAGTGTGGGAAATTTATAATGGTGGATTGAAGAAGCGGGCAGATAATCAAACAAGGAATGGAAATGGAAAGAACACATATTTTAGTTTACCATATGTTAGAGGTTTGTCGAAAAGAATTAGAAGGGTTTTTAGTATACATAATATTCAAGTTTTCTTTAGAAACGATAATAATTTAGAAAGGTTATTTAGTAATTATAATGACAAGGACGATAAAGGTTTAAAATCGGGAGTAGTTTATAGAATTACTTACAGGGATTGTAATGGATGTTATATTGATTAAACGGGTAGATATTTGAAGAAGACGATACCATATAGCTTTATACTTAACAAACATTATTTGCTAAACTCTCCCACCCGCTCTTCCCCCCCTCTCTCTCTCCCTCTGTACCAAAAACTTTAATGAGAGCTTAAATATTTTTTCAAAACAATCAACACGTTGGTTCTTTAAAAAACCAATTTTTTAAATATATTCTAACAACAAAATTTGTCTATAGTCCTTTTATATATTTTAATCTCATTTACTTAATAAGCACTCTCTACAAATGGTAATAATTTTTTTCATGACTGTACAAATAATTGTTAATATAGCTTTCTACGAAAGTATAAAATAAGGCAAGTATAGAAGTTTTTTCTGTATAATCTATTTAAAAGAAGTCAAATAAATACTAGTAAAAAAGTATTTTACTTATTTGAGTCAATGTATGCATGCTCAACAAATTGTATGTAAGTACATTCAAATTGTTCACTACAAATCAAACAAACGAAAGGTGTGAAATCAATTATCGATAGTCAAGTAATGCAAACCATTCTCCGAGAAACTGTATGTCTATGTTTTCAGAAATGTATTCTAATTTCTTCATTCTTCTATACAAATTATACACAAGAAAGTACTGAAATCAATTAATTGTAGTCAAGTACAGGCCATAAGAACTTTTCGTACCTCGCGTGTAATATTACATTTTACGTCCACATTGTAACTTAAAAATTATTCATCCAGCGGGCATAAAGTACTACATAACGCCCAAGAGGCCCAATAACTCACACACTCCTACAAAACTTTATAGTACCTAGCTACGTACTTTACGCCCGTGTGGGAAAAATTATTTTAATTATGTAACTATAATGCCTTCTTTTTGCTTCTAAAATTCATAAGAATTTTTTCAGGTATTTACGAAAAGTCAAAGCCTATATAAAAAAAATTACATAGTTACCAACACATCACTATTTTTCATTATTCCTCCTCAATTTTGAACTTTCTGTAATATTACGCATCTTGGAAGGACAAGAGAAGTCTAGAGCTGCTCTAGCAGTGGTGGTCCTCCGATCCCCCGTACATACTTGGCCGTCCCGACGGTTTGCAGTTACTTGGGCTACTTAAATGTAAAATGCTAAATTTTTGCATAAATTCATTAGCAATATTTATACCTATAAGTCCACCATAAATAATTCTATTGGCTCTAATTTTTAATTGATGCTATTAAGTACAACATATCCGTACATGTGCAGAATCATGATTTATATTTCATTATCAAACATATTTTTCCTTGTGTCCGTCCTTTTCAAACGAGAATAAAATAAAAAATTCATATAAATTTATAGCCTGCTCAAAAGCCCTTTACATTTTACTAACCGTTTTATAAGCAACATATTTTATACTTTTTCCCCCGTGTAAATATCATATAAGATCTCATATGAGAATTTGAGACAGTGCACATCTTGTATGAGATCTTATATGTGGTGTCATATGAGATCTCATATATTTTCATATTATGAGATCTCATATGAGATCTCATATGATATTTTCACGTGAATGTGTACTTTCTATTTAAAAACAAAGTGATAGACCCATAGATTAGTAGTTAATATGTAGAAGCAACCCATTTATACATTTTATCTGATCTTTAAACATATGAATGTTTATGTAAAAATGACCATACCTTACACCTCGAATTGCAAACCGTCGGGCCCGCCAAGTATGTACGGGACATCGGAGGACCACCCCTGCTAGAGCAGCTCTAGACTTCTCTTGTCCTTCCAAGATGCGTAATATTATAGAAAGTTCAAAATTGAGGAGGAATAGTGAAAAATAGTAATGTGTTGGTAACTATGTAGTTTTTTTTATATAGGCTTTAACTTTTCGTAAATACCTGAAAAAATTCTTATGAATTTTAGAAGCAAAAAGAAGGGATTATAGTTATATAATTAAAATAATTTTTCCCACACCGGCGTAAAGTACGTAGCTAGGTACTATAAAGTTTTGTAGGAGTGTTGAGTTATTGAGCCTCTTGGGTGTTATGTAGTACTTTATGCCCGCTGGCTGAGTAATTTTTAAGTTACAACGTGGGCGTAAAATGTAATTTTACCCGCGAGGTACAAAAAGTTCTTATGGCCGGTACTTGACTACAATTAATTGATTTCAGTACTTTCTTGTGTTTATTTTGTATAGAAGAATGAAGAAATTTGAATACATTTCTGAAAACATAGTCATACAGTTTTTCGGAGAATGGTTTGCATTACTTGACTATCGATAATTGATTTCACAACTTTTGTTTGTTTGATTTGCAGTGAACAATTTTAATGTACTTATATATAATTTGTTGAGCATGCATACATTGACTCAAAGAAGTAAAATACTTTTTTACTAGTACTTATTTGACTTCTTTTAAATAGATTATACAGAAAAAACTTCTATACTTGCCTTATTTTATACTTTCGTAGAAAGTTTTATTAACAATTATTTGTACAGTCATGAAAAAAATTATTACCATTTGTAGAGAGTGCTTATTGAATAAATGAGAGTAAAATAAATAAAAGGGCTATAGACAAATTGTGTTGTTAGAATATATTTAAAAAATTAGTTTTTTAAAGTACGTGTTGATTGTTTTGAAAAAATATTTAAGCTCTCATTAAAGTTTTTGGTACAGAGGGAGAGAGAGAGAGGGGGAAGAGAGGGTGGGAGAGTTTAGCAAGTAGTGTTTTTTAAGTATAAAACTATATGGAATAGTAACCAAACTTATTCTTGCCTATAAGTTTTTACTTTTGTAAAAAAATTTTTTAGAGGGATTTCACAACTTTTTAATAGTAAAAGTACATTATAAATAATGTTTGTTAAGTATAAAATTACACTTTAATTAATTTCACAACTTTTTTGGGTTTGACTTTCAGTATCCGTGTGAAAGAAAATTATTTCGACTTTAGAACGCAAAAATTTATTATTTATTCGTAGAATTCCTTTTCATAAAATACAACGTAAATAATTTTTTAGGATATTGTATAGGTTTCGGAAAATAATTCTTATGGTTTCCGAAAAAATTCATATCGTTTGTAAAAGTTTTTGTAAAGTGATTGTAAAGGTTTTGGAAAAGAATTTCTCGCTGCTTGCAAAAGTTTGTGAAAGATTGTAGAATTTTTGTAAAATAATTTATTAATGGATTTTTTAAAAGATGTAGTGATGGACCATTTTTGGAGATATTTTGTAGAGAAAATATAAAATATAATAACGAATAATTTACATTACATTGTAATACTTTTATTAAGATTCTTGCATTTTGATTTTTATAAAAATAGATTAGATAGAGCTTGCAAGGAATTATTAAACTAGAAGCTCAAAGGCGGTCCAGAACTTGAGTTCTCATGTCTCCTACTATTTCCATAGCAGTAGCTCATAATAAGTTTTTGCACAAAATACTCCTGCTCTTGTTTTTTTGCGATTGGGAAACCTCTTAATGCAGGTATGTATTCAGAGTAAGTCCCAGCTGCAAATCTTTTATGAAGAAGCATTGCCGCTTGTTTTATTGATAGTTGATTAGGCATGACAAATAATGCTTTTACGACAGTCCAGTTTTCAGAATTCAAATCCCAAAATCCTTTTTTGCATTCATTTACTCTTGTTTTTGTGCCAAATTATTATTGTTACATCGATCTTCATTGTACACAGGTACAATAGCACTGACATTCAATGTTTTGTAACGGGCTAAAAGCTGTCCTCGATGCGCTATATCTCAACGCGAACTTGCCGATGAACGGGACAGCATTTGGCAGGCGCGAGCACTTACTCGTGCCAACCCTCGGTGATTAGCACCCCGTCAGCTCCTTGCTGTTGCTCGCCGTCGGCTGCATTCGGCAGCAGCCGCGCCTTTTCCCTCCGTTACAACGCGCGACTTCGTCGTCGCACTCTCTCTCGAGCGTGATGCCCCAGCTACTCAGTAACACGCGAGTACTACGTACTCGCGATCGCGGAGGCCGGCGGTATTCTTCACCGTGCCACCGAATAGGGAATTAAAAGTAAGATGCGGAAAATAATATGCGAACAAGTAAAAAGCAAGGTAACTTTAATATAAAAGAATTTCTTCTTACCGCCCCTGGAGGCTATCCGCAAATTACATTCGCGTATTACGGCGCGTGCTATTAGTACGCGCCGGTTCGGGTGGTGCGCCCGCGCACGCGAAGTACGTGTGTGCTCTGCCGCATACACGTACGCGCAAAAGCGGTTCGCGCCGACGTCGGCCGATCGCCGCGCACAATTGGCGCTCACGCGCGCGTCGGCAGCCTCGCTCGCTCGCCCGTCTCCACTTCCTGGACGCACGTCGTCCGCGGGGAAAGCGCGCGCTCGCCTGGCCAGGACTTAACTCCTCAGTAGTCTCAGCGTGGAGGCGGGCGCCGGTGCGGGCTTGCGCTCCCCTTGCGTCTCTCTCTCTCTCTGTCTCTCGGCCGCGGGGCTCTCGCTCTCTCTCTCGCTCCCGCGAGTCGGCTCGGCCGTAGCTGGCTTCGGCCGCGATGCTCCCTCTCGCTCTCTCTCTCGCTCCCGTGATTCGGCTCGGCCGTAACTGGCTTCGGCCGCGATGCTCCCTCTCGCTCTCTCTCACTTGCACTCTCGGCCGTGGTTGAGCGTGGCTCTCTCTCCCTCTCTCTCAGCCACGAGGGAATGCGGCTCTCGGCGCCGTGCTGCGTCTCTCTCCTTCGCTGCACTATCGGACCGCTCACTCGCTGTCTCCCCCACTCGTGCACTACACTGCACTGGCTGCCGTGATCCTCGTGCACTACACTCCAACTCTCTCTCTCTCTCTCTCTCTCTCTCTCTCTCTCTCTCTCTCTCTCTCTCTCTCTCTCTCTCTCTCTCTCTCTCTCTCTCTCTCTCTCTCTCTCTCTCTCTCTCTCTCTCTCTCTCTCTCTCTCTCTCTCTCTCTCTCTCTCTCTCTCTCTCTCTCTCTCTCTCTCTCTCTCTCTCTCTCTCTCTCTCTCTCTCTCTCTCTCTCTCTCTCTCTCTCTCTCTCTCTCTCTCTCTCTCTCTCTCTCTCTCTCTCTCTCTCTCTCTCTCTCTCTCTCTCTCTCTCTCTCTCTCTCTCTCTCTCTCTCTCTCTCTCTCTCTCTCTCTCTCCAAGTCTTCGCGCACGGGAATCGAGCAGCTGCCTAAGCTACGGCAGAAGCGATACTGCCGGGCTCTGTCTCTCGTTCTCATTCCCCCTCGTGCAAGGTTGTCGCGAGTTTTCATTTCGGAGCTCATTCTGTGTCGTAGTTGCGTTCGGTACTTTTCGCACAGCTACATGTGCGAGCAACTACATACACACACACGCAAGCCCCCGGAGAAATACGAGGACAAGCCCGACTCTGTTTGCGAGTCCTCATGCCGCAATTGTCGGCCTTGCCTTCTCCAAGGCCGCTGTATGTTTATGTTTTCGGTCAACTACCTGTGTGTATACCGTGCGTCGGAGATCGGCTCGATCCGAGCTCTGTGTTCGCGCACATACACGCACACAGACGCGCCTGCCGTTACAGTTTATAAAAATTATAACCAGTGTCTGGCTTAGTATTATATTGTAATACTTTTATTAAGGTTCTTGCACTTCTATATCCGACAGATTGATAAAACCTCCTTCATAACTAAACTCACAGGTCCTGGGTCAACTTCCTTTGGTATAGTTGCTAGCTTGAAATCATAGAGCCACTAAAGCATTGATAATTAAAACTTTCATTTGATAATTAAAAAAAAAATTCAATTGCATATACATCCATATAGATCACACAGTAAACATATTTCCAAATGCATTCTTTTAATTGACTTATTTATTCACTCCTTCTATTTTAATTATTTATGCTTTCCACTTTACAAAACTTTTATCAAAATACACAAAATAATGTATATTTCACTGACATAAAAGCCCATAAATGTATTTCAATGGAAAGCGTCATGTTTTTATATTATAAATTATTCACTCCGCTCATTGTAATCATTTATGCTTCTCACTTTACAAAACTCTTATCCAAATACACAAAATAACGTACATTTCACTAACATAAGAATTAACCCACAAATGTATTTCACTGGAAAGCACTATGTTTTTATATTACAAAAACCAAGTTATTTCACAAATGCTAAATGTTCATTTCTCTCTACTAATTGTTATTGTTTATTTCAAATAGTTTTTTCACACACACACACACACACACACCCACATATAACAAACTCATGTTCCAACGCTCACTCACACAAGACCTTGGTTTTGTATTTATTCAAATTTCACAATAACACATTGTCTTGGTATATTTCTCAGCATTGCAATGTTCATTTTCCATAAACTTTTACTTGGTTCACGAACGAATGTTTGAAATGACTTCATATGGTTAGAGTACGTCCTAGCTGCAAATTCTTTACAAGTAACCATTGTTGCTTGTTTTTTTTAACTCTGTAAGTCCTTAATACGTATTCGATCCTGAGCTGGACATGTTTCATGAATACACGTATTCTATTTGGATATTAGCCAGCTGCCAATGTTGATCTTACTTCATAGTTCAATTTTCAGAATTTAAATTGAAATTTCTGTATTACCTGATGATCCTCTAACTTTTACAAAACTTGAAGCTCAAAGTTGACTACAATTTCCATACATATTAAATTTGTTAATTAACTCTTCTATTCTATGATGTACTTGTCAATAATCCTTAGGTCCTGATACTCTGTAAAAATAAAAAAAAGATTTCACAAAGTAACAATACTTTTATATTGTATATTATAACTATAATGTTCACTAAACAGATGGCTCCTCTGAAACATTTAGCGTCCCACACCATGAACCAATCATTAATTACATTATTCTCAACACTTGAACTTGTTGAAATTTTTACACAAAACCACTTGAATTAGTAATCTATCATTGCTCACATTTTGTAAAATTAAAAATAAACAGTTTATGAACTAAGAATCACTGAGGGAACAAAAACTTTCTTGACATTTATTTGTGTATATAACTTCTTGAAATTGCTATTTAAATCTTGTGTAGAAAAAAGTTTACTGTGGACTCTGAAACATTTTAGCGTCTCTTGCCATGAGCTAATCATAAATCAAGGAGCGCGGGAGCGCTCCGAAGGCAAGTATAGAAGAGCCTTAGGACGACCGCGCGACGATATACGTTGAAATGGGTGCCCGAGAATTGAAAATATTTACTACGATTTTCAACGCTTTTATATTAAACTCAAAAAAATAACAACACGGTTTATATTGTTGTACTATGTTGCACAAAAAGTTTCATGTAAAAAGATGTTCTTATATTAGAGATATTAAATAGTGAAAAATTTTATGTTTGGTTTCCGATTCTAAAATTTCTTCATGTTTATTCATTCGATTCTTCCCACTTCCGGTTCTCCCAACCTCCGGTTATATATATATATATACATACACACATGCGTGGCGCGGCCAGCGGTGGCCCCCGTGTTAGTGTGTGTTATTATTTTCGTACTTAACTTGAATGAAAAAATCATCATTACGTTTTTGTTGTTTTTCTACTAATTATATGTTTTTCATGATTTTAAAGTTTATAATAAAGTTAGTATATATTTATACTATAAAGATAATTTATTCTAAACATGTCAGAAAGTCAACTGACGAGAAGATTTTTATCTATCTACAATCTACATCATCGGGGTTTCTTACATTAGATAAGTACAGTGGATATAACTTTTTGAAGTAGATATAACTTTTGATAAGTAGTAAGACTATGTTAAGTGACTATAATCATATAAATTAAAAAAATTTAAAAAAGTATGATACTTTGTGTGATTTTTTTTTATTACAGTTATATACAAGATCTTTTTGGAGTCATTAAAAAATAATGTAAAATGAAATCATGAAGCATTCTAGTGAACATTTTTATTAGTACATAATACAGATCATAAGTGATTAAAACTAAGAGAGTGGTATGATACGTTATAAGTGATTTAATAATAAAGTACGTAGACGAAAGAAAAATTCATGAAGAAGAATTTGTAATAAGGCAAGTAAAAAAGGGCAAGTAGTAAAATAAGACAAGTATAAGTTTTTCCTGGAATCTATAAAAATAAAAAGAATTATTTTCATATATATTATGACTTTATTACTGTTGGAATATGTGAATGTTTCAACATGCAGCGCGCTGTACGCGGGGATAGGTACAATGGTGTGCGCGTCTGCCAAGCGACGGCGGACGAAACACACTGATGAGTGTCTCCCCACTCCAGTATGTCTGTATGAGAGTTGCGTGAGGCGCGAGAGCAGTGTAGCGCACTTAGAATGTTTCTTACTCTCTCGCTATTCAACTGCGATGTAAATCGGACGTGCCGACTGGCGTTTTTGCCACCTCAATAAACTGTATATTTACCTCTCTCTATTAAATAATGGTTTCTTAATTTACCACAAACCTCAACACTATTAATTATCCAAACCTGAACATGGTAGCAGAGTGCCTGGTTGGTAAGTAAAAAAGAAAAAAGACTCTGACTCAATTCAAGCCTCGGAGAGTGTCGAGGCAGCCTTGCCGTAGCAAGAAAAAAGCACATGGCTCGCGAAAAATTAACTGTGAAAAATATTGAAGGAAAAGTGCAAAAGTAAGAAAAATACAAGTGTGAATAAATAATAGAATATGTCTATAAGTCATAGAAGAAAGAATTTGAAAAATTTATGAATAATTCAAGCTGATGCGAACAGATTAAATTTCTTGTGTGAAGCACGCTGCACGGTGCAAGAATAGAGCACGTGGCAGAATTTGAGGTTATACATGTGGTCAATCGACACTAAAGGAAAAGTAAAAACCAAAGAAGAAGGAATACGAGATAACTTTGAAGATGAAAGCGAAGAAATAATTGAGGAAAAGATTGCTGAAAAATGTTTTGTGAAAATAGTGCAGAAAGTAATTACGCTAAATAAAGTAATAAAAGTGTACGAAGATATTAAATTAAAAGAAGTCGAGATGGCTAAGCAAGCAAAAATCGAAGATATAGTAATTGCCATTTTTGATGGTGCAAATTATACAATTTGGAAATTTCGCTTAATGACTCTATTAGATAAAGAGTGCAAAGAGCAAGCCGAAAGAGAACGGGCTGAGACAGATAAAGCAGATGAATGGAAGAAAAAGGATTTAAAGGCAAGAAATATATTAATTAGCTCTATTTCAGATAAGCAATTAGAATACATTTGTGAGTGCAAATCAGCCTATGAAATGATTGCGAATTTGGATAAATTATATGTGACGAAATCCACGTCATTACAAATAATATGCCGAGGAAAAATTGAAGATATTAAATTAAAGAATTATGAAAATGTTGAAGAATTCTTCGTAGAATTTGAGAAAGCGGTGAACGAATTTAAAGCAGCCGGAGGAAAGATAGATGAAACTGAGAAAATGCGATACTTAATCAAAGCATTACCAGCAAATTGCAGTTATATTGGTGACTTTATCGACGTCATTCCAGAAAGAGAAAGGACAGTAGATTACGTAAAATCAAAAATCAAAGAAAAGAATTTAGTTAAAAATAATTCAGAAAAGAAAAGTAATGCAAGCACGTTCTCAACAAAGACAAACGGACAGTGCTTTACTTGCGGCAATGTCGGACATTATCAAAAGGATTGTTGGAAAGGCCAACAAGGCGGCAGAGGCAGAGGTGCCCAATCATCGAGAGGACAACGTGGAAACCAACGAGGCTACAATCGAGGCAGAGGACGCGGACGCAGTTCAAATCAAAACAAGTCAACGGACGAGCAGCAGGGTTCATCATCCGAGACGTGGTCAACACAAGTATGCGGCCCAGAAGTAAAGGACATAACAGGTTATAGCGTAAATACAGAATGCGAAGGTAACGAAATAAATTGGTTATTGGACAGTGTTTCCACAGACCATATTATTAAAAGCGATAAATATTTTGAGAAGTATATAGTTTTAAAAGATCTGGTAAATGTAAAATTACCAGACGGTAAAATGCTAAAAGCGACGAAAATCGGTAATATAAAAGTTAAAGTTAGAAATTATTATAATGAAAAACAAATTGATTTGATTAATGTATATTATGTAGAAGGAATTAAGCAAAATTTGTTAAGCTTTTCCAGAATAACTAAAAATGCTACAATAACTGCACGAGACAGTAATTCTAAAATTTACAATAAATCGGGAGAATTAGTAGCTATTGCAAATAAAATTGATAATTTGTATTCTTTGAAAAGTTATGCATTAACGAATAAAAATAAAGATAAATATGTAAATTCAATAAGATTATCAGATAAAGAAAAATGGCATAGAGCACTTGGCCATGTAAATTTTAATTATTTGAATAAAATAGTAAATAATAAATTAGTTGAAAGTTTACCAGATAAATTGGAAAAAATAGATATGAAATGTGCAAATTGCATACAAAGTAAAATGGCAAATATACCGTTTGAAAATAATCGAACAAAAACGAAAGAAATCCTAGAGTTAATACACACTGATTTAAATGGTCCACATAGTACTACTGGCTATGGTGGAGAAAAATATTTTCTTACATTTATTGGTGATTATAGTAAATGTACTAGAATCTTTTGCATTAAGAATAAGTCAGAAACTGCAAGTTGTTTTATTGAATTCGTAAATTTAGTAGAAAAAAAATGCAATAAGAGAATTAAAAAGGTGCAATGTGATAACGGTAGAGAATATCTAAATCGAGAAATTTTCGATTTTGTAAAATCAAAAGCAGTAGAATTATTGACATGTCCACCGTACGTTCACGAATTAAATGGAGTAGCGGAGGGATATAACAGATCAGCAATGGATATAGGTAGATGCTTAATGAGGAAAGCAAAAATTCATAGAAGATATTGGGCGGAAATAATGAAAACGGTAGCTTATTTAAAAAATCGAACAATTGCAAACACGTCAGAGAATAAAAACTCCTTATGAAATATTTTTCGGGATAAAGCCAAATATTAAAAATTTAAAAATTTAGGGAAGTAGAGTCTTCGTAAGAGTTCTGGAAGCTCTAAGGAAAAGTAAGTGGGATAATAAGGCACAACTAGGTGTATTAGTAGGATACGTTGAAAACGGTTATAAAGTCTTAGTTAATAATAAAGTAATTACTGCAAGGCATGTTGATGTAATAAAAGATAGTATAAAGTTAATCTGTTTAGAAAACGAAAATACTGATTCTGAAATTAACGTAGAATTAAATGAAACAAACAACAGGGGTTCTGAATATCCTTCTCATTCTACTGCGACCTTCGGGAAAAGTAGAGGAGAGTAAACTGAATTAATCGATGCGAATAATGTAAACGATGACGAATCTGATAACGAAGACAACGAAAATAGAAATAGACTAACAATACCGCGAAAATCTCAAAGAAAGAAAAGTCCAGTAAATAGATACGGAAATCCAGTTACTCATTTTATTTATGTAAATTATATTGATGCAAATGTACCAAATACATTCAAGGAGGCGATAAACTCCAGCGAATATAAACAATGGCAAATAGCAATGGATTCAGAAATAAACAGTTTAAAGAAAAATTACACATGACAAATTGTCGAAAGGCCAAAAGATAAAAAGGTCATTGATGTTAAATGGGTTTATAAAAAGAAAAATAACGATACTTATAAAGCGAGATTAGTTGTAAGAGGATTCCAACAAAAAGAATATGTTGAAAATGTTTATTCACCTGTAGGTAAAATGCAAACGTTGAAAATTTTATTGTCTTACAGTTGTAAAAATAATTTGTTTATAGAACAAATGGATGTTGAAACGGCATTTTTAAATGGCAACGTAAAATCAGAAGTGTACATTAATGAACCAAAAAGTTATGAAACTGGAGACAATAAAGTTTGCAAATTGCAAAAGGCTATATACTAGTTTTTGTAGATGATCTCTTGATTTGTTGCAAAGACAAAAATAAAATAAACAAAGTAAAAGCAAGTTTAATGGAAAGATTTATAATGAAAGATTTGGGCCAAATTAACCAATATATTGGCATCGATATTGAATATAGTGAAGACAGCAGTAAAATGACTTTAATTCAAACGAAATATATCGAATCTTTGGCTATAAAATACAACCTTGAAAATGCAAAATTATACGATACTCCAATGGAGAGTAATCTAAAATTAGAACAAGCAAATGAAATAGATGAAAGAATAAAATACAGAAATTTAATTGGCGAATTATTATATATCAGTACAGGCACAAGGCCAGATATAACATATTGCGTTAATTATTTTAGTCATTACCAAAGTTGTTATGACCAAAGACACTTTAAATGTGCATTGAGAATTTTGTGATACTTATTTAAGACTAAAGATTTAAAGCTAACGTACTATGATAATGTTAACAGCAAAGTATTAGATTGTATGGTAGATTCTGACTATGCAAGAGATAATGTAGATAGAAAATCTACAACAGGTTTTGTAATTAGATTATACGGAAATGTAACTTTTTGGAAAACGCATAAACAAAGTACAGTAACAAAATGTTCTACTTTTGCAGAATATACTGCTATATCCGAAGCAGTGACAGAAATCTTGTTCATTAAAAATTTATTATGCGAATCATTTAACGTAAAATTTGATAAACCAATTAAAATGTATGAAAATAACTCAGGCGCAATTGCAATCGCAAAATTTGGTAGTTTTACAAAAAAACTCAAAGCACATTGAAGTGCAGTATCACTACGTTAATGAAAACTACGAAAATGGACTAATTGATGTTGTAAAAATAGACTCAGAATTTAATCAAGCTGATATGTTAACAAAGAGTTTAGATAAGACGAAGTTTTTGAAAAATAGAAAAGCGTTGAGAGTGATTCGAAATAAAAGAAATCTATTAACGATGTGATACTTAAAATTACTGTATGAATGAATGAAAGAATGAACATTTAATTATAATGTTGAAAATTCAAGGAGGCGTATTGGAATATGTGAATGTTTCAACATGCAGCGCGCTGTACGCGAGGATAGGTACAATGGTATGCGCGTCTGCCAAGCGACGGCGGACGAAACACACACATGAGTGTCTCCCCACTCCAGTATATCTGCATGAGAGTTGCATGAGACGTGAGGGCAGTGTAGCGCACTTAGAATGTTTCTTATTCTCTCGCTATTGAACTGCGATGTAAGTCGGACGTGCCGACTGGCGTTTTTGCCACCTCAATAAACTCTATATTTATCTCTCTCTATTAAATAATGGTTTCTTAATTTACCACAAACCTCAACACTATTAATTATCCAAACTTCAACAATTACAATTAATAGTATTGTTAATTGAAAAATATTATACTAATTTTAAATGAAAGATATCGGCATTCCAATGATTCATGGTAATATATGGAAGATATTGCTCGTGATGCCAGTACAGTCGCCAGCAAATCGAATAATGATTCCAGTATTACTACCCAAAAATAATATGAAAGAGAAAGCTGTATTTTTTTTAAGTACTTTAAAAAAATAAAGTATGACTAGGGCGTGTCATATGAAGTATTTTTATAATCAAATTTTACAACTACTTAAAATCAGTTTGTAATAAATAATTATGTGTTATGAAGTTCATAAACTGTATAATAAGCTTTTCATAGAAGAAAATATTGGTGAGTATAGTGACACGTGAGCATAAGTATATTATAATATATGATACTTATTTAAAATATTAACTGGCCTTGGTTTAAAAAGTATTTGTCAGCTTCAAGAAACGTAGTTGATATCAGTGCTGTACTATGCTGGTGTACATATTTACTTAAGCACTAATTAAAAGATTATTTGAAACGGACATTAAAATACTGAAAACAGCGACAGTGATGTGTTATTGTAAAAATTTCAATGATTAAAAGTTCTTAGTTTCAAAAAGTTATTATATCTATACAAGAATCTCAAAAATACTTTACGAATAAAAGTGCTCTATTTGAAAAAGTTATATCTCTTCTATAAAAGAATAAAAAGCTTTTATTCTCAGTGATTCTTAGTTCTAAAACTGGTTGTGTTTTTTATTTTACAAGATTATGTGTGCCAATGAGGGTTATTAATTTAAGTAGTTTCAAAAAATAAAGTACGGGTATGATGTTTTACATGTAGTGTTTATAACCACATAACCTACAGAAAATAAAAAATAGATCTTCTAAAATTGTTCCTTGTAAGAAGATGATTAAGTAGAAATAATAAAACTTTCTAAAGTATAATATAAGGCAAGTATAAGAAATTCCTGGAATCTATAAAAATGAAAAGAATTATATTTTCATATGACTTTACAATTAATAGTATTGTTAATGTGCTAGTATCAGTGTATAGGCACAGTTGTGATGTCAAATACCCACTGTGATGTCCGCAGTTTTTTCATATAATTGTGTTTTTTAGTTTTTCTTTTTGCATTCATTAATGTATTTGGAAGTGAACATTTAGTATATTATGTGTGAAGTTATATTAAAAAAGTTTTTAAAAGTGTAATACAAGTGTGCAGAGAAAGTTATGGATTAAAATTTTGGGAATAGCTGCTGATAGATGTACTGCAGTACTTGAAATTTTATTGGAAACTTTATACATAAAGTAGCAGGAATCTGTACTCAAGAAAAATTGAGTCTATCCTCACTCTTACATAAAACACTAGTGCTTCCATTCGAATCAACTTTTAAAGGAAGGGAAACATGTGATACTATATATAAAAGCACATTAGAACCTTTGTTTATGCCGGAAAGCTATACTATCATCAAACATCGATTGCACTCACTATTACAATTGAAATTTTATTTTCTGAAATGATAATAGTTATGCACTGCAATGAATTTATGAGTCACGTGAAATGTAGCTGCTATAGACATTTTTATGATGCATTTGGCCACAGCAATACTGGTTTAGTAACATGCTTTCTGGAGTTTGCATTGATCAACATATTCTACATTTATCTTTGTATATACACGGAGAAATTGTGTAGGAATAATTACTATTTCCTATAGTAACCGTGTGAATTATGTGAAAATTACGACAATCTATAGTGAAAATTGTTATTTTTGTAGTGAAAATTACATAATTATACGGATTTGATAGCACTAAATCGAATGTTAAATGTGATTTTCATAACACAGATATACAAGCAGACTTTTAAGGTATATTAGATATTAGATGATTCTTTCACAACAGATGATGAACTTGAAATTCAAAACTCTGCAAAAAAAACAGACAATGTTAAATAGCCCCTTACAAATGCTGTAGACAGTGATACCTCCTCTTGTACATCACCAAATAAAATTACACATGGTTTATTGCAATAAAGAACTTGATTGTACCAAAAATACATCAATAAATAGTACTGAAGAATTAATACATCGTTTGAATGGATCAACAGAAAACACAGTAAGCATAGATACTAATTTGAATTTAAAACCTCTAGGTTTTAATGATGAACTAGAACGGTGGATAGAGGAAACTAATACAAATCCTTTGATTTTTTCCAGTAGTTTTGCTGTAAGTATTACTCTTACCATACATTAAGTACAAAATTATCTGTAGTAGTCAAATAAAAACTTAATTTGAGATATTCTAAAGAGACACTTGAATCTGGAAAAAATGACTTAAAGGATATTCAAAGAGACATTTTAGAAAAGTTTTTCACAGCTTTTCATAAAATTTCTATTTCAATTTTATCTCAATTTCCACAATTTGATCCCCAAATGTGCCAACGGTTACAAAACCTATATCAAAGAATAAAAGCCAAAATACGATTAACCAACAGAAAGCTGGATAATAACATTAGTTCTCAAGAACAAGAGAATGAAACTCGATTTGTAGAAGACAAGAAAGCTTTACAAAATTTCTATAATACATCAAGGCTGTAATAAAATTTTGTGTATTTTTTTAAGTAAAGTGTTGACGTCCTTTTTATGTTTATTATGTTGTGTATCTCTTTAACTATATTTTTATATTCATAGTTATCAACCAGCTCCATTTTTCGCGAAATAGATGTTGCTTTAGATAATACACACATTGGTAAAGTAGCAAGCTGTGTTAGAGACAAAACAAATTCTGTACAAACTATTGCTGTCATATCATTGAAAAAAGAATTTTGTTCGCGTGCAGGTACACTTATCGGAATTAGCCCTGATGTAAGTAAACAGAAAACTAAATATATAATAATTTCAAATTATAAGCACTAATTATATTTTTAATAAAACATTCACTTATAGCAATTTATATTTTCAGGTCTGAGAATGCTTACAATTATATTTGACATAGTTCCCATCACAAGTTTATTCTATAAGATAAAATAATAAAATATAGGTTTATTTTATAACATAAAATCAATATTATGTTATGTTATGTTCTTTTATTTTTGGTATGGAAAATATTGAAAACATTGAACTTGGTATATTTTATTTATATTAACTAATGAATTTAATCATGTACATAACTTTATTATAGGTCAAATACTAGACTTAGTCACTCTTTTTTGTTGCAATGTTTTCAGTTAATAGGAGATAATAATCATGTGTAAATTTATATTTTCATTATTACTCTTATTGTTTATTTATATAAGTATACAAATAATTACAGTAGATTTAATTATTATTTTCATTTTTATTATTATTATTATTATAATTTCTATGACCTCCTCTGTTCCCACGTATTCCTTGAGGATTCTGACCTTCATTTCCTCTTGTATTGCCACCACGGCCTCGTTGAAAGGAATTATTACCTGATTTGTGAGCATTTGCTAATGCGTAAACCATACAAGCCATGCTCTGATGTTGAAGATGATCAAATGGTCTTACTCGATTTCTTCTCTATCTACCAGCACGAGTATCTCTGCCTTAAATTTAAAAAATGTAACGAGATGGCTTCTGGGGTTAGATCCCAAAAAGCCACAGGCCAGCGATGCCCTAGAACATGGTGCCGCGGGTGCCAGACTAAAATGACTTGCCCGAGGATCTGCTCCTGGAATCCCGAAAACAACGCGAAGATCGCACGCGAACTTCGCTTTCCAACTAATTGGATCGCTGAGTTAAAAGCGCGCGCTCAAAGAGTAAAGCGCGCGGTCGCTATGCTCAGATATGAAAACGACCAGCTGAGTCGTTTTCCCGCGGAGGCGGCGGTATCCCGGGAAGGTTAGTTTAAGGTCGATAAATGAAGAATAGCCTCAATTATTTCACAGCGCAATAACAAGGTCTATTCAAAATAATCCTTTACATCAAAAACGCGTCGCGTTGCGCGCCGACAAGAAGACGGGATCCGCCGCTCGGCGCGGGCGGATCAAGGTATCTATTTTCGCTGGGCCGGTGAACGCACCACCGGTCACTCGCCGCTGCGAGTCGAAAATACACAAATAAATCACTGCGCGGGAAGTACATAGAGGCTTACCGGGAGAGGAGTGCACTCCTCTCGTCGCTCGCTCACGAATCCGCTCCTGCGTCAGGCCTTATCCTCCGGTCGACTTCGGAGTTTTCAGGCCGAGTCCTAACGTCCAGCGTTCACCTACAGACGCTTCGAACCCCAGGAGTGGCTCGGATTGCTCACGTGTGCTGCTCTTCGTGGTCGGTACGTGTACGGCCGCTGCTCTGCACCGGTGAGGACGCACGATACCGTTTTCTTCGCGGACGATCAAATTAACTCGCGTACGCGCGGTTTGACAGCCCGAGAGAATCTGATTCAAAAATGAATCGAGCGCGACTTTGCAACCGCCAAAGCCGCGCAGTCCCCGCGTGCAGCTCGCGAATACATCGTTCGAGCGATGTGAACAAACGCTCGAGATGTATGAATTCGCGGGAACGAGAGTCAAACGAGTTCGATAGAATACGGAGAACCGAGATTCTTATTTTTTCCGTAATTTATCGTGAAACTCCGTTATACCCCTTTCCCAGACGTTGCGTAGCGGGAAAGAAGCAACTCGATACCGGGGCTCTCGTTCAACACGACTTTACGTCAACGGCAGCGTTGACAAGCTGAGCGACAGGCCCGGATACGCGCTGGTTACCGCTTGCATCAAAGCGGCAACCACTTGATCCACGTCGAGGGATCGTACGCATGCGCACGGTTGGTCGCTCTTCACCGTGAGTCCGCTGAACTCCAACGGTGGTCGAGACTCGTCATATGACGCTTGACGGACCAGAGGCTGTCGGCTCTCATGGCGCTGAGGCTCCGGTCGACGACCGCCTTCGCTCCTCTTCGGAAGGGCGTTTTGGAGGTCGTCTCGTCTTCTTGTCCTCTTCGGGCGCTGTTGCCACTCCGGACAGGCCCGGTGAAGATGCGTCGATGACTGGCACGTCCAACACAATTTTCTGGTTGGACTCGGTGGTGAGGACTTATATGATCCGAGCGTGTTCCTCGACCTTGATGAGCGGTATTCTCGAGTGACCAAGTTTGGCTTTGTTGACCACCGTTTGCGGCGTCGAGAAAATACCGTCGTCCTCCGATTCAAACCCACCTCTTGGTTCGAACCGGGTCCGCTTGAGGGTTTCTTGTGTTGGTCTCCTTTGGGTGACCTTGGAGGTCGTTGCGTGGCCGATGCATGCGTCTCCTTTTTTCCTTTCGTGCTGGACTTTTGCGGGCTTTGGAACGACTTGAGGTTGTCTCTAGTCCCTTGGCCCGATCAAGGTCGCAACTTGGCAGAGCGCTTGGTTGCGCCTGCAACTCGAATCTTGTTAGACGTAGCTGAATCGTGAAGCGACGACATTTGCACTCGTAGCTGGTGCAGCTCGTCGTGCAGCCGTCTCACTCCTTCGCTTAAGCGTCTAAATTTCTCCTCCTCCAATTTGCGCGTCCGATTACACTTACACTTGGAACGACGCTCAATTTCTGTTTGCGTTGATGCGTCAAAGAGTTGCGAGATAATCGGCGTTCTGTCCGCCAGTTGTGCCGTTACCAGATTGTCGATCTTTCTCTCGCTGTTCCTTGGAAGGCTTGGCTGTTCTTCGTCTTCAGGAGTCTGAGAGACGGCAATACAGCCGTCCGCCTCCGATATATTCTCCAAGCGGCTTATATCGGACGTTCCGGACAGGGGGAAGCTTGGAGAATCTTCCCTCTCCCAGGCTGTATTTACTCCGTCGTTTTGAGTTTGTGAGTATTCAGCACAGCCGTTCGGTGCCTTCAGGCAGTCTGTATATGCCAAGCGACGTGGAGAATCAGACTTCGCGAACAGGGGAAGCTTGGTGGATCTCCCCTCCCCCAGGCTGTGCTTACTCCGACGTCGACTTCGTGGATGGACGCTGAAATTGCTGGCGATGGTAAAGTTGCGGCACAGCTGTCCGAAATCCATGAGCGCTCGGCATTCCCCGAGCGACTCGCGTTCTCGGATCCTTCGGACTGGGAGGAAATCGGGGAATCTCCCCTCCTCCAGGCTGTGCTGCACTTTAGTTGCAGCTGGACCTCACCCGGCCTCCCACTGGAGTTAAAGGGCTCCATAGTAACGTGAGAGCCTCGTTTCTTACGTCGGGAGGACTGCCTGCTCTTTGATCCATGATCTGCAATACATGTGTGTTCATGGATCTCATCAAGTTGTTGTCGACTGCTTTGTTCGACGTCAATTGCTGAAACAGGCTGTGGGTCGAGGGATCTTCGTTGTAGTTCGCTTCTGGAGCTCTGCTTGCGTTGAGAAT
This sequence comes from Torymus aiolomorphi, assembly GCA_036365515.1. Classification (NCBI taxonomy): domain Eukaryota; kingdom Metazoa; phylum Arthropoda; class Insecta; order Hymenoptera; family Torymidae; genus Torymus; species Torymus aiolomorphi. Next base: position 87,774,807 of record CM070876.1, read on the forward strand.
CGTTCCGTTGACGTACTTATTCCTCAATTCGAGTCTCCTTGTGAACTGCTCAATTGCACTTCCACTTATTTCTTGTGTGAAGTGGGCCGGGTTGTAATTTCCCATCAGCCATTGAGTGATTCGCCTAGAATCCCCCTCGATACATCCAGTGCTTCTTAAATCTAGAGCTATATTTGCTTCTATTACAGCTTGGAAGCTCAGCTCTAGATTTTTGCGCCACTGCTCCATCGATTCGGCTAGTTCTTCTGAGGTCGATGATTTCATCTTCTGAAGCTAGACCGATTATACAAAAATTTGGCGACGAATTGTGTGTGTGCGCAACTAACTGCTGAGATTCTCTCTCGAATTGGCCGTCTGTTACGCAAATTACAATGTTAGAATCCTAACTACCACACACAATTGTCCCAAGCCGCTCGAGAACGACGTATCTCGATGTAGCTAGCTAGGGAGAGAGCGTGGCAATTCCAAAAAAAAATTTTTAGCGAAGATACCGATTTGACTAAATCCCGCAATAAAAAAAAGGTATGAAAGTGTTCTCACTTTCGACCGGCTGCACGCACAGGCACGGTCACTCTATTCCAAAAAAAATCGCGTGAAAATCGCTTAAAATCTCGCTTCAAAAAAAAAAGGAATTTAATTAAGCCACATATGACGACGAAAACAACTACAATCGTCGTGTAAATGCTCTCGCCCTGGCTTTACAGCAGTTTAAAAGGCTCGGGACGAGTATACACAATACTGCCCGAGCATAAACATAAACATCTGCAAAAACAAGCAATCTGCTGTTTTGTGTTTATGTTTCTATGCGCGCCACGAGTCTTCTTGTCTGTTTGTTTACTCCCGGCACCTCGACTTGGCGAGTTTAAATCACTGCGCCTATCAGCTATAACGGCTTATAGCCACTGGCCGTCTGCTGATTAGTCCGGTGCAGTGATTCGCGCGCGGGCGAATTTAAACGAAACGCGATTTGAATAAGCCGGTCTCGAATGTACCGGCCGCTAACCTTCTCCTTAAACCCAACACGTTAGGGTGCCATTGTAAATATTTAATAAACTCGATGCTAGTAGATTTCATATATTTTGATAATCACCATTTTCTATCAATAGTATGTTCGTGTACTTTTCAAATTCAATTTTGCAATAAACAGTGGTTTACAGAGTGGTTCTTCAAAACATACTTTAAAAATGTATAACCTGGCAATTAAATATTTAGTTTGTCTAATGGTGCAATAACCGATACTTTCCTTTGATAAAATTAAATATGCAAAAAAAAGAATAGTAATATTCTTCATACATATATCCGGAAAAAACTTACATCGTACAAAGCAGATGCAAAAACTAGCTGGCTTTGCAACAAAAGTTGTACTTAAATATTTGACAAAAAATTAATAAGTTTTCGACTATCCTTTTAAATAGACTTGCAACTAGCAAGAAATTGTGATGTACTTTTTTAGTAGCAAGTATTTAAAACAGTATTTTTCTTCATTTTAGATAAACAATATACTCACTCAAACTCATTTCAATAGGCCCGTTACACTCAAAAAATATAAGGACCAGATACAGAAATACCATGGGTTAGTATATCTATATACATGAGGAACAGTGCTTATTCCCGCTGTTCCTCGTATATATAGATATACTAACACATGTTATTTTTGTTCTTTTCACAAGTGAACAGACCATTCCGGTCGTTTCTCCTGTCTAATTAACAAAATAAATTAGTTAAAATAGATAATTTGAGTTAAACAGAATGAAGAAAAGTAACATTTTTTTATTTTATTTTATTATATTTTAACACAATTTGTCTATTTCAACTCTTTTTTTTTATAACTAGACAGCAGAATCGACCGAAATAGTCGGTTCACTAGCGAAACGACCAATAAAAGAAACGCACCCTACATGTTGATATTCAATTACTGAACTATTTCAATCGTTTGTTACTTTAAAGCATATTTTTATCATTATAATTATGCAGATCGGTAGTTGAAGTACAGATGAATATATACTCCATGAGGCACTTGACTATCTGCATATCAACTCATAATAATTAATATTGATGCATATTACAAATACATACATATGTTCATATGTTTAACGAATAATTCTGTAATATGCAGTTTCCCTGCGCCTGAAAAAGGCTATATCAGGCCCTTTGTAGCTACCGGAGAAGTAATACTCAATTCTAAAAAATTTTTTTCCTTAAAAAAATATTTTGAATATTTTTGTATGTCCTAACACGTATTGAACGATCTTCTTTGAGGTTATGTTCCAAAAACATGGTAAATACACAAAAGACATGTTTATAATTTACTTTTATAGCATTATTTGATGCAAAAATGGTAGTTCTGACAGTGGAATTTGAAGATATAGAAAGAAGTTGAAAAAAAAATTGTTCATAAACACTTATTTAGCTATTGGTTTTGAGGTTATGTGCCAAAAACATGGGAAAAATGCTTAAAAAATCGGTTTTCTCGAATTTTAAATATGTTCCGGCTCGAAAACGCAAATTCGGACACCGCCATTTGAAAGAACGGGAAAAAATACATAAAAAATCATTATTTACAAGTTAGCCAAAAATTACCTAGATAACCTAAAAAGCATTGAAAAATTAAAAATTTTTTTCTCAGCTCAATTTTTTTTTTAAATCTGAAAAAAATCAGGCTGTTTTCTTACTCAAAAACACATGTCTGTGAATTTTTTCAGATTTTTTTAAAGAAAGGGTCGAGCGGAAAAAATTTTTTTCGAAAAAACACGTTTTTTAGGTTAGGAGACTCAAATCATCACCTAGGGAGCTTAAAATTTGGCTAGAGAGATTTTTAATAATGTACTTTCGAATGGTCAATCCCAAAAAAAAATCTAGGTGAGTGCAATTTTGACCATCTTATCCCGCTATAGCCTTTGTTGTCCGACATCTACCAATTTCATACTCGGTGGTAGTGGTGCAGAAGGGGTACATTTCTACCACTGACTATGAATTCGATAGAATCGGACAGTAAAATATTAAATAAAATGAATATATTGAACTAGCATATGAATAATATTTATATAGAAACATTTATTTATAAAATCTGAATCAAAAATTTTCTATGGAATAATATATAAATATATTATAATTTTTTTTCTTTTCGTGTTACGTTGAACATTGAACGTGTTACATTTAACGCGATATGTGGGAACTCTCTAGCACGACACTAGACGAATCCACAACCTTCGATGTTATTTATTTTATAGTTTAAAAATATGAATTTTGCTTATGAAATTTTTTGTAATCAATCTCAAAATGTAATAATAGCAAAATATTAAATAAAATGAATATATTGAACTAACATGTGAATAATATTTATATAAAAAAATTTATTTATAAAATCCGAATAAAAAATTTTTTATGGAATAATATATAATTATATTATAATTTGTCCAGAAATATAATAGAAAATAAAATTGCTTTACTGTACTGCATGCTGTGCTGCATGTGCGTTATGTCTCCCATACAATAATTTTTCTTGTAAACACAATCAAAGAACAACTTTAGAATATTTTTTTATTTCGAACCAATGTACGACGAGAAGCCGTTGACAGTGGACTTGAAGAAGAAAAATTTGATGAAGAATAGAACTTGAAGATGATTGTTTTCCATTCATATAAGAATTAAAATCACAAACAAATAAATTACAAATGGAACCTCAATGAATAGCCATGAAAAAATTACAAGTTAATATTTTCCATAAAATTTTTCCAATTTTTTTCGTGAAAAATTTATTTTTCGAATTTTACTTCAATAAAAGGAATCAAAAAATTATTTTGAGGAAGCTACGTGCCAATGAATTGGCAGCGGTTTTTTTAACAGACTTAATGTTATCCGATTACGACGAAAAAAATAGTAATGGATAGGAAATTAAAAGTACTTTCAGAAAATTCTCTTACTTCTAACCGATTTAAACCTTGTATAGAGAAAAACTATTTCCGATTTTTTCATATTTTTCTTAATTTTTTCAACCGCCTTGACAAACAGTCGAGTAAATGAAACAAAGCTGAATTATGAAAAAAAAAAAAAAAATAAATTATATTTAGAATGTAATAATATTAAATATAAATCAACACATTAGTTATTAATAATTCATGCAAACATTTGTCTGTTTCTCATTAATAATAAATTTAACAGAACAATTATTAAATTGGGAATTGGAACGCTCTTTGCAGTGAATACTTTTGATTCTTTCCGCTTGTGGGTAGCATTTTTTCTCTTCAAAAAAGCTTCAATGCTGTTATAAGTACCAATATCAAGATTTTCGTACATATTTAGAGTGGCTTTCAACATCGAGTAACGAGCTCACAATGTTGAGTGTGCCAAAGTTTTAGATAGTTCATATAGATAAACTGAAATGATTTTTTCATCAAGAGAAACTGTTTTATTTTCTTTCTGCTACTTTTTGAACTCTTCATACGCTAAGATGTATTGACGTCTTGATTTTTCAGGCAATAAATTCAGACTAATAGTGTTTGCTTTTTCAGCCAAATCTGATGGTATCGTGTAAGATGTATCCGAATCACTTTCTGTACTCATTTTTTCGGTTATAAGAGAAGTCTCAGTCAAAACCATGATAAACAGGTAATAAACATTCGTCGTCTGGTCCGTAAAACAATTGCAAACCTCTTTGATGAACGACCGTAAAATGGTTATGTTTCGCACACGATGAAAACATAGACTGTTTCGCACACGCAAAACAAGCATGAGAAACCGTGTTTCGCGCACGGCGTGTTAAGTGCGAGGATTTGATTTTCCCCTCGTGTGACTGTTTACACCCGAGCGAAGCGAGGGTGAAAAGGTCACACGAGAAGAAAATCAACTTCTCACACAAGTGTCGAACCGTATATTTTGACACGACGTGCGAGAAGTGAGATTTTTGCACGCATCGTTTAACGCAGCGTGCGAGAAATCGAACTTCTCGCACGGAGTTTCAAAAAAGCCTTTTTTTACATTATTATTCCAATTCACGCGTGTTCTATTTTTCTCTTTATAATACTTTTAAATCAAAATTATTTTCGTTTTTTTCATATTTTTCTTTATTCTCTTTAACCGTGTTAATGTTATCTGATTGGGATGAAAATAATAGATATGAATTGAATAGCAAAAGAATACTTTTAAAAAATGCTCCTACTTCTAACCGATTTTTAGTCAAGCGATTATGGTATCTCGCGCTCGCAAATGCGAGATGGCGCGTCGATGCAGAATTGAAGCTGCATTAACTGGATGACTAACAGATCTCGGCGAGCAGGAGGCAGCCATCTTAAAGTTCGCTTTGCCAAGAGAGATACGCGCTCGAGTCCGCTCTAAAAGATCCTAGCTTTTTATCTGGAAAAACATCATTTCTTCGCCCGTTAGATATGCAGAGTGATAGTGTTGTGTTCGCTGAAGCCATTCCGCAGATTTTCGGACTTCGTCGTTGCATACCTACGCCGCTGCGACGTGACGAAATCGAGCGATCGTGCGACAGGCGAGTTCAACCTATTGTACAATCTTCAAGGACCAGACACCCCGGCTACATGGCAGCTGACCCGGCAACCCCGCTATCAGAACGAAGAAAGCTAGTTGCGAGTCCAAGTATATAGCGTATTAGTTTTTGTTAACTAAGGTAAGCGTGCACGAATCTACCGAGCCGCTAATTAGCACCGCGTAACTGCTTGTCCAGGCTCGTCGCACCTAGACTTCGGCTTCGAGTAGGCACTCCTGTGCGGATGGAGCAAGCGTGCGGAGAGAGCGTAGTCCCCGGGCTCGCACACAACTAAGGTTGAATACAAGGTCGAACCACCGACTATTTCAAAGCCGGTGAGTGCGCACAACAAGTGCGCGTACGTGTAGCGCCACCGTATACCCTCTCTCTCTCTCTCACTTCGCCGCTTTACTCGGCGAGCGCGCGCGTAGAATACCGTGTACGTGTGGCATATATTACTTCACGTGCGCGGCGTTAATTACCGCGAGCGTGACGTCAGCCTCCGAGACGGCTGACGTTTATAGTACTGTGCTAATGCACCGTTAGGTAGGGAAATAAACCTATTTCGATGCGACAACTCAACTATCGAACTTCCAATTATTAATTCAACTACATTATTTAACCTTAACCTTTTTATTTAATAAACAATAGTCTTTTGTTCTTAACATTAGTCGCTCGAGTTATTATTTTGCGGCCATAATTGTCCCCCGTTCCTCGCCGCCTCCGCGGTCATTACTTTAGTGATAACGTATCGTTTACATCTGAGCAACTGGCACACGAACCAGGGACCTGGTAAGGAGTTCGAGTTCCTGGCAGAAGTAAAGCGCGATACTCCGACTTATGTTGCACGGTAAGTAACAGTATTAGATTTAGCATTGCACGATGTTGTAGCGTCTGCTACCTAATCTGGCTATTGGATCTCCGAGAGTCGAACTGAAAGATCCGGAGTCGAACCGCTAAGACGTGCAGGTGAAACGCGTCTTAGCCATAACAACCACCCCGTGACAATGTCTTTAACCGACTTATTTTTAACCGAGTTAATGTTAACCCATTTTTTAACTTTGTGATGACAAAAATTATATACGATTTTTTCATATTTTTCTTAAATTTTGTTCAACTGCCTTAACATTATCCGATTGTGATGAAAAAAATAAGAATAGAGACGTAATCAAAAGTACTTCTGGAAAATGCTTCTACTTCTAACCGATTTTTGAACCTCGTGTCGAAAAAGATTATTTAAAATTTTTCTTATCTTTCTTTATTTTTTTAACCGACTTTATGTTACCAAATTGGGTAAAAAAAAATTGAAATTAATACCTTATTAAAAGTATACTTTCAGAAATAGCTATTACTTCTAACCAATTTTTGAACCTCGTCTGGAAGAAAATTATTTTTTATTTTTTCATGTTTTTCTTTATTTTCTTTAATCGTTTTAATGTTATCCGATTAGGGCGAAAAAAATAGAAATGAATAGCTCATCCAAATTATACTTTAAGAAAATGCTCCTACTTCTCACTGATTTTTGATACTCGCGTTAAAGAAAATTATTTTCGATTTTTTCATTTCAGTTGTTATATTTTAATGGACTCAATGTAATCGGATTGGGACTATAAAAATAAAAAATAGGAATGGATAGGAAGTAAAAAGTTCTTTTAGAAAATGCGCCTACTACTAACCGACTTTTAAACATGACGTCGAAAAAAATTATATTACTAATGGCCAAATCGTGATTAGCGTCCTCGAAAATCCCTGGATACTAATTTTTAGCCAAATCTAAACTTTTTTTGAACTTTTTACAGCTATATTGGATCCGCCATTTCGAATTTCAAAAGCCCAATAGCAAAATCTTGATCAGCGACCTCGAAAATACCTGTATACCAATTTTCAACAAAATCTAAGCTTTTTCGAACTTTTAACGGTCATTTTAAAACCGCCATTTTAAATTTCGAAAGTCTTATAGCAAGATTGTGATTAGCGACCTCGAAAACCCCTGTATACGAATTTCAAGCAAATACTAAGCTTCCTTCGAACTTTGGCAGCCGTTTTGAATTACAAAAGTATAATAGCAAAATCTTGATCAGCGACCTCGAAAACCCCTGCATACCAATTTTTAGCAAAATCTAACCTCTTTCCGAACGTTCAGTCGCCATATTGTATCCGCTATTTTGAATTTTGTAAGTCTGATAGTAACCTCATCATTAGTAATGTGAAAACCTTTGTATACAAATTTTCAGCAAAATATAAGCTTTCTTCGAACTTTTTTCCGCCATTTTGAATTTCAAAAGTCTGATAGCAAGAACGTGAACAGTGACCTGGAATACCCATGTTACAATTTTGACCACAATCTAACGTTTTTCGAACTTTCAACCGCCATATTGGATCAGCCATTTTGAATTTCGAAATTCTGATAGCAAAATTGTAATCATCGACTTCGAAACCTCTGTATTCCAGTTTTGAGAAAAACCTAATCTTTTTTTGAATTTTTAACCATCATATTGTGTCGCCATTTTGAATTTTGAACGTTTAATAACAGAATCTTGATTAGCGCGGTAAAAAACCCCCGAATACCAAATTTCAGTAAAATCTAAGCTTTTTTCGAAATTATAATCGAAGTTAATTTTCTGAGTTGTAATTTTGTCTTCAGCGTTACTTCATCAAATGTTCGAATTCATATAACAGATATAGTAAGCGAGGGACTAACCTTTCTCTCTCTTAGCGGATAACCGATCAAGAGAGGCTACAATGGGACCGGTGCTCCACTTGTGAAAAAACGGGCATTGATGAAGTTCCAGAATCCTCCTTTATCCTTGAGGGGTTATAGTCGAGGGGTAGCCATGGGGGGACGAGCGAGGAGGGCTATGCCATGCTCCAAATAACATGTAAGAAATGCGGTGGGACAATGCGGCGCGACAATGCGGAGTGATAGTGCAGAGGAACAATGCGGAGGGACGCGGAGTGTCGCGGAGGAACAAGCCCCTATTTGCGGTGGGACGCTGAGGAATGCGGTGGGACAATGCAGATCCCAAATAACGCAAAAAGAAACAGTGACTTTTATGTTATTTCGTGGAGGAGACTTTGCGGCGGGACGTGGAGGGATGCAGTAGGTCGCGGATGGACGTGGAGGATTTTCGTCACAAATTGACTTACAACTATATATTGTAGTAAGATACTAGGGGGTACCCCCTACTCTCTCCGCTCGTCAACCCCCAATTAGAATTTGAAAAAGTAGCAATTGAAATCTAGAATGTAATATGTTGTATTTAGTGTATATTTTTATTTTCCCAAATAATTTTCATTTTTTAATTGAGCATGTACTTTCATACAGTAATTGGTAATGGATAAAGAAATAGTTTTTTGTACCAACACTGTGGTACCGTCATAGGCGCATTAATATTTTTTATTTTTTTTTTCTAATTTTCTCAGTTTATCTGTCTCTGTCTGTGGTGCTGTCTCTGACTCCTAGTCTCTTGCTCTTTGTCTCTATCTTTCTGCCTTTTTCTTTCTGTCCTTGTATCATTTTATTTTTTTACCTCTAACTCTCTGTCCCTGGTTCTATTTGTCTTCATTTCTCTATATTTCTGACTCTCTGCTTCTTTCTTTCTGCCTGTATATCACTGTTTTCTCCTTTATTTCTCTGTCGATGATTATAGTACTATATCTTCCTCTCTCCGTATATGCCTATTTGCATCTACCTCTCCGTCTTGGTCCTTTTGTATCTGCTCACGTCCTTATCTATGTCGCCGTGATCATCTCTGTCTCTGTCTCTATGTCTCTAACTACTTGTCTCTTTCTGCCTGCCTCTATTTCTACCTTTCTCTGTCTTCGGCCTCTATCATTCTAGTTGTGTCTCTTTATCTCTGCTTTTATCTCTTTGTTTCTGTATTGATCTGGCTTTGCCTGTCTCTATCTCTGCTTCTATGACTTTGTTTCTGTATTGATCGTCTTTTCCTGTCTCTACCTCTCTGTTTATGCCTTTATCTCTCTGTTTCTGTTCTTATCTCTCCGTCTGCCTCTATCCCTTTGTCTTTCTGTCTCTCTTTCCCTGCAGGTATCTCACTTTTTCCTTCTACATCTCTTTGTGGATGACTATTGGGATCTGGTAGTTTAAGTGGCACCGTCTACTACCGAAAGGTAAAACTACTCTAAACTTGACGTTGATGCGTTGTTTGACGGTAGCGGTTACAATACCTGGTTAACGGTTACTAATAGCGGTCAGTATACATTTAATTTGTAGATTAATAAAGTTATAACATTAGGCTAAAATTTTTCCACCACGTATTAACAAAATTTTAATTATTTTGCAATGAAAGTTTCCGATAAGGTAATGGGTCCTATTATAAAACACATCTTGTGGACCAGTGAGGTTTCCAATTTAATGTAAAATGAAATAAAGCAAATAGATTGAACTCTTGTATTAGCTTGTTATATTATTTCTACTAAAGCAATTCAAATTTTTTAAAAGTACAATTAGGCTAAAATTATAATTAAGTATGAAAAGAGGATCGTCAACACGTCCGTATTTATGGTACAGCGTTGATACGACTATCCCGGTGTTTTATCATTTTAGTCCCAATTATGGAACACTCTTTCCGCACTATTTATTGGAAACAAACTGTTTTGTTTTAAACATTTTAAGCATAATAATGGTGCAATCTCTGTTTCTCAGCTTTTCCTTAACCAATCAGCCCTAGAAAACGAATATAAACATGAATTAAAATCTTAATTAAAAACCATAAAACATAACCTCAAAAAACTGATATAAGTTATTTTGGTCTCTCCGAATCGGAATTTCCAAATCCAGTTCTTCGATAAGTGATTTGGGCTAGATGACTTCACCGCAGGAAATATTTAGAATCAATGGATCACATAACTTCATGTTTGACATGATTCTTTGGATTTATATTGTTATATTTTGGTAAAAACACTCAGTTACTTTCATTTTAGAATAATTATTTTTTTAAATCATTTGTATTTCTTTTTTAGAAACTTAAAAAAATATGTAGTTTATACAACCATTATAAACCCAAAGAATAATGTCAAATATGAAGTTATATGGTCCACTGAGTCTGAATATTTCCTGCGGTAAAGTCATGCAACCAATAAATCAGTTATAGAATAACTGGATTTGGGAATTGCTATATGCAGGGATCAAAATCAATCATGTTAGTCATTGAGATTATCCCTATCTGTGCATGACATAATTTCTATGTTATTGCTATTTCTAAGAAAGAAAAAGAAAAAATATAGTTAATAAAGCAATGGTACAAGTAATTTTAGATTAGTTTTACTTAGTGATAATAATGCAGCAAAACAGCAACAATGTTCTTGCAGTTTTCTCCTAATCCTGCTATGTACGAACAAATACACCACGTTACCCTTTTCGAGACTACTTCACCTTTAATTACGTACAGAGCAAGTTTGATGTTGGTGACTTATATGCAGAGTGTTGAAAATGACACCTGTCCATTTTCGGCTACATTTCTACGGCATTTGATAACGTGTCCAGTCTTAAAAACCGGCTCTCCTTCAATAAACTTTCCTTCTGCACGATTTGAACCTACCCCCTCACAAATTTGTCTTATACTTAAAAACATTTTCATTGAAAACCAACTTATCTTCTATGATCACAATGTTAATACCAAGCTCTTCGTTGCCATGTTGGTCTGCTAGATACATTGAAGACACCCCCATATCAGGTCCCAATATCACTCTGTCCCTTTGTCTTGATCTTCCTATCGCTGCCTCTCTGGCTTCGATGTTTTGTCTCTGTCACGCCTCATGGACTTCTCTCAATAACTTAGAATTTCTCTTTTATTGTATTAAGATCTAACTATTCTAAGGCTATTATTCTATTTCTGTCTCTGACTGTATATCTCTGTCTGTATATCTCTGTCTGTATATTTCTGCCTTTCTGGACCTGTGTTCTAAGAGCGGAAAATTCTAAGATAAAAAGTCCAGTGACGCAACGCGATCGGATCGATAGATTTTCCGTAATCGATTAATGAAAATTGCTCGATTAGACCAATGAGCGCGCGGCGCTCCCTTCCCCCACTCCGCGCTCTCCGCCGCCTCTTCCCGCTAACGCCCCGCGCTCAGTGGTCTAATCGAGCAATTTTCATTAATCGATTACGGATAATCTATCGATCCGATCGCGTTGGTTCATTGGACTTTTTATTTTAGAAATTTCCGCTCTTTCACGTGATATATACCCAATGCGGCTGTTTTTTAACAACCTGTATATGGGATGTTTCAGGTGAAGTGAGCATGTCAAAATTTTAAAATCGCTCAAAACTCGTTTACTTTTAGTTTTTTATGAAAAAAACATGTTCCTCAAATTTTAAGTCGATATTTGCATAATTAAAAAAGTTATGTAACATTGAAAATTCAAAGTTTTTGCAATTTTTGGTTAAAATCCAATTTTATTCATTTTTTTACTCAAAATTTTGTAACTTTTTATATAGAATATTGATTGGGAAAAAGTTTGCATTTTATATGTAGAATACACCAGTATTTTTTTTATGACCCTTTTTGAAAGTCTCTGATTGGTTGGTTTTTGGTATAACTTCATCGACCAAAAGTAAGGACTACGCCAGTACCAAACTTCTCCACCACAGTTTTTTTCAATTCTTTGGACAAAATACTTTAATTTTAAAAAAAAAGTTTATGGCTGGAGCTAAGGAAAAAATTCTACAGCACATTGAAAATTGATTTTAAAATTTTGACATGCTCACTTCACCTGAAACGTCCCATCTATATATATGCATAACGCAATATCCTGGGATTTCTTAGGGTTTGTCTGCAATAGAAGTTGTGCCGCAGAATAAGGAGGTAAGGGCGGCGCTACGCGCCGCCATTGTCTACAATAAAAACATCCCTCAGGGTATTGACTAACACCACGACGCCTGCGGCGCCCGCTTTTAGTACCGAAATTGCGGAAAAAGTGACTAATGAAATAATCTCCCTATATCAAAACCGACCTGAATGGTCCCAGAACATTGCGTTAAATATATGTTTTGGCTAAAAATTTTCTGGGACGTCCCGGAAACTAACAGAAATCCCAGAAGCTTGCATTACGTATATGAATACATCCCAGAACCTTGCGTTACACATAAATATCTATCTCTCTCTCTCTCTATATATATATATATATATATATATATATATATATATATATATATATATATATATATATATATATATATATATATATATATCTCAAGGAACGCGGGAGCGTTCCGAAGGCAAGTATAGAAGAGCCTTAGGACGACCGCGTGATCAAGGAACGCGAGAGCGTTCCGAAGGCAAGTATAGAAGAGCCTTAGGACGACCGCGTGATCAAGGAACGCGAGAGCGTTCCGAAGGCAAGTATAGAAGAGCCTTAGGACGACCGCGTGATGATATACATTGAAATGGATGTACGAGAAATTCTATGAGCTTATACACCTATTGCGCTAGTTTTAACTATATAACATATCCCTCTTAATCGAAAGCCATTTCATTGTTCTACTCAAATCAAAAGATTTTATTTAAAAAGATTATCTCATTCAAAAGATATAAGGGACTGAATTTTTTTTTGTCGACTTTCCGATTTCTTAACTTTCTCCATGGTATTCAGCCTCGCATCCGATTTTTCCCGACTTCCTGTGACGTCATATATGTTATGTATATATACACACATACAATCACCAGGAATTAATGGCGATGAAGAGTTAAGCAGTGATAATGGCCGTATAATAATAAAGAAAGACAAGAGAAAGAGAAAAATAAAAATATAGATAGAGAGGGAGAGAAGAAGCGACATAAAAATATGTATATTTTTTATTATATACAGTATATATGTTTATTAGTACATAACCTCTCTCTATGTATATACCTCTATATATGTATATACACATACATATAAGCATGAACATATTATCTGTGGCTTCCCGGAATAACGACCTAACGAACTTGTACGTGTTTTCGAGAAATCGACGTTTTAAAAAATTTCTGTCATGACACTTCATATGTAAGATCGAATTGCGCGAGATGAGTCATAGCAATGTAGACTTTACAAAGGTATAGAATACTCGGCTCGGACCTCGGCTTTACCTCGGCTCGGACCTCGGCTTTACCTCGGTTGGGACCTCGGCTTGGACCTCAGCCTTACCTGGGCTCGGACCTCGGTCGAGCCTCGGTTGGACCTCCGTCGAGCCTCGGTTAGAACTCGGCTCGGACTTCGGCTTTACCTCGACTCGGACCTCGGCTTTACCTCGGCTCGGACCTCGGCTCCAGCCCCGGATTTGCCGCGGCTCGAGCCGAGGTACAGCCGAGGTGCTGCCGAGGCTAATCAGAGGCACACCCGCGACTAGCTTAGGGTGAATTCGAGGCTCATCCGAACTGTACCCGAGGTACTCGAGGTAAAGCCTTCGGGGTAGCCGAAGATGATATCTAGGTGGTGCGCTCCGTAGCGTTTTACCTCTAGGTATTGGAACGCATCGAATGCGTGGTCTAGGTCTTTGAGGTAGCCGATGATGGAGTCTAGGTAGTGCGCTCCGTAGTTTTTTGTGATTAGATCTCAAGGTTCATCTAATACGTGGTCCAGGTGTTCGGGGTAGCCGATGATGACGTCTAGGTGGTGCGCTTCGCAGTTTTTTACCTCTAGGTATTGGAACGCATCGAATGCGTGGTCTAGGTCTTTGGGGTGGCCGATGATGGAGTCTAGGTTGTGCCCTCCGTAGTTTTTTGCGATTAGATCTCAGGGTGCATCTAATACGTGGTCCAGGTGTTCGGGGTAGACGATGATGATGTCTAGGTGGTGCGCACCGTAGCTTTTTGCATTGATATGTCAGGGCGCATTTTACAGGAAGTCCAGGTGTTCGAGGTGGCCGATGATGATGTCTAGGTGGTGCGCACCGTAGCTTTTTGCATTTATACGTGAGGGCGCATTTTATAGGAAGTCCAGGTGTTCGAGGTAGCCGATGACGATGTCTAGGTGGTGCGCTCCGTAGTTTTTTGCATTTAGATGTCACGGCGCATCTAATAGGAGGTCCAGGTGTTCGGGGTAGCCGAGGATGATGTTTAGGTGGTGAGCACCGCAGTTTTTTGCATTTACATGTCAGCGCGTATTTTACAGGAAGTCTAGGTATTCGAGGTAGCCGATGACGATGTCTAGGTGGTGCGCTTACAATTTTTTACCTCTAGGTATTGGAACGCATCGAATCCGTGGTCTAGGTCTTTGGGGTGGCCGATGATGGAGTCTAGGTTGTGCGCTCCGTAGGTTTTTGCGATTAGATCTCAGGGTGCATCTAATACGTGGTCCAGGTGTTCGGGTTAGCCGATGATGATGTCAAGGTGGTGCGCACCGTAGCTTTTTGCATTTATGTCAGGGCGCATTTTATAGGAGGTCCAGGTGTTCGAGGTAGCCGATGACGGTGTCTAGGTGGTGCGCTCCGTAGTTTTTTACATTTAGATGTTACGGCGCATCTAATAGGAGGTCCAGGTGTTCGGGGTAGCCAAGGATGATGTCTAGGTGGTGCGCACCGTAGTTTTTTGCATTTATATGTCAGCGCGCATTTTACAGGAAGTACAGGTTTTCCGGGTAGCCGAGGATGATGTCTAGGTGGTGCGCACCGTAGTTTTTTGCATTTATATGTCAGTGCGCATTTTACAGGAATTCTAGGTGTTCGAGGTAGCCGATGACGATGTCTAGGTGGTGCGTTTCGTAGTTTTTTATCTCTAGGTATTGGAACGCATCGAATGCGTGGTCTAGGTCTTTGGGGTGGCCGATAATGGAGTCTAGGTTGTGCGCTCCGTAATTTTTTGCGATTAGATCTCAGGGTGCATCTAATACGTGGTCCAGGTGTTCGGGGTAGTCGATGAGGTGTGCACCGTAGCTTTTTGCATTTATATGTCAGGGCGCATTTTATAGGAAGTCCAGGTGTTCCAGGTAGCCGATGACGATGTCTATGTGGTGCGCTCCGTAGTTTTTTGTATTTAGATGTCAGGGCGAATATAATAGGAGGTCCAGGTGTTCGAGGTAGCCGATGACGATGTCTAGGTGTTGCGCTCCGTAGTTTTTTGCATTTAGATGTCAGGGCGCATGTAATAGTAGGTCCAGGTGTTCGAGGTAGCCTTTGACGAGGTCTACATGGTGCGATCCATATTAGGTTCATTTTCTTTGACAGTGGTTATTACATGCAAGATCAGAAATATGTTTGTACTTTGAAATGAAAATATAAATATTCAGATAAGTAGCAAACGTTTATATAGTAGAAAACTGTTAATATAATAATGAGTATTGTTACTTTGTGAAATTTTGTTTTTATTTTTACAGAGTATCAGAACGTATGAATCATATGGATAAGAAGATCTTGATTGAACAGTTTATAAGTAGAACTGTTAACAAATACATAAATTATACGTCTGTCAAATTTAAAGAACCCACAAGACATTCTATAGAAAAAGCAGCTTAAATGAACATTCGAATTTAAAACTTTTGTTAATACCAATACTACTATTTAATAATGATATTAAGAATATACTGTAATAAACTGTCATAACGTTATCACTTTATGTAATTATTAACTGTACAAATAATAATATTGTTGATATAAAACTTTCTGCGAAGTTATAAAATAAGGCAAGTACAGACATTTTTTCCGTATAATCTACTCTCCCTCCGTCTCTTCTCTCCTCTCTCTCGCCCTCTATTTCTCCCGCTCTCTTCTCTCTCTCTTTCTCTCTCAACATCCGTCAAACTCTGTACCAAAAACTTTAATAAGTGTATAAAAATTTTTTTTTAAATAATCAACACGTTTAAAAAAAAAAAAAAATTTATTTACGTTTTAACAACACAATTTATCTAGTCCTTTAATTTCTTCTAATCTCATCTATTTAATAAGCACTCTCTACAAATGGTAATAATTTTTTTCATGACTGTACAAATAAAAACTTTCTATAAAAATAAAAAGAATTATGTTTTTTTTCATATGATTTTACAATTAATAATATTGTTAATTTATCATCATACCTAAGAAAATACATATTTGATTAAATTATTTCAAAAAATTTAACTAATATAATCATTTTATAGATCTCCTTGAAAAAAAATTTGACTGTTTCTTCAAATTTAAAACTTTTATGAATAACAATACAGCCATTTAATAATGATATTAAAAATATACTATAATAAACTCTCATAACGTTATCACATTATGTAATTATTATTTTCTCTTAAAAAGTTGTGAAATCTATCTATAAAAACATATTACAAAAGTTTAAACTAAGGCAAGTACCTATTAGCTCTCTCCCACCCTATCTCTCCCTCCCTCTCTTTCCGACCTCTCTCTCTCTCTCTCTCTCGCTCCCTCTCTCTCTCTCTCTCTGGCTCTCTCTCTATCTCTCCCTTTCTCTCAACATCCGGCAAACTGAGTACCAAAAACTTTAATGAGTGCTTAAATATTTTTTTAGAAGAATCAACACGTTTTTTAAAAGCTAATTTTTTAATAAAAATTTCTACGAAAGTATAAAATAAGGCAAGTATAGACGTTTTTTCTGGATAATCTATAAAAAAACAACACAATTTATCTAGTCCTTTTATTTCTTCGAATCTCATATATTCAATAAACATTCTCTACAAATGGTAATAATTTTTTTCATGACTGTACAAATAATCTATAACAATAATAATATTTATGATTTTGTAAAAGAAATCAAATAAATACGAATGAAAAAATCTTTTAATTCTTTGAGTCATTGTATGCTGAACAAATTATATGTAAGTACATTCAAAAAATTGTTCACTGCAAATCAAATAAACGAAAGTTGTGAAATCAATTATCGATAGTCAAGTAATGCAAACAACTCTCGGAAACTACTGTATGACTGTTCTCAGAAATATATTCAAATTTGTTCATCTTTCTGAGCTATAAAAATTAAACACACGAAAGTACTGAAATCAATTTATTGTAGTCAAGTACCGGCCATAAGTTAACTTGACTGACATAATAGAACTTTTCGTATCTAGCGTGTAAAATTACATTTTACGCCCACGTTGTAACTTCAAAATTATTCAGCCAGCTGACATAAAATACTACTTAGCGCCCAAGAGGCCCAATAGCTCACATACTCTTACAAAACTTTATAGAACCTACGCACTTTACGCCCGTGTGGGCGAAAATTATTTTAATTATATAACTATAATGCCTTGTCTTTATTTCTAAAATTCATAAGAATTTTTTTAGATATTTACGAAAAGTCGAAGCCTATATAAAAAAATTACATAGTTACCAACACATCACTATTTTTCATGATTCTTTCTCAATTTTGAACTTTCTATAATATTACGCACCTTGGGAGGAAAAGAGAAGTCTAGAGCTGCTCTAGCGGGGGTGGTCCTCCGATCCCCCATACATACTTGGCGGGCCCGACGATTTGCAGTTTACCGGTGGGCTACTTAAATATAGAATACAAAATTTTTGCATAAATTCATTAACAATATTTATACCTATAAGTCTACTATAAATAATTACATTGGCTTTAATTTTTAATTGGTACCGTTAAGTACAACATTCCTATATGTGCAGAATCATGATTTACCCACAATATTTTTCTTTGTGTCCGTCCTTTTTAAACGAGAATAAAATAAAAAATTCATATAAATTTATAGTCTACTTAAAAGTGCTTTACATTTTACTAACCGTTTTATAAGCAACCTATTGTGTATCCTTTTCCCGCGGGTAAATATCATATAAGATCTCATATGAGAATTTCAGGCATCGCATATCTCGTATCAGATCTCATATGCGATGTCATCTGCAATTTTATATATTATGGGATTACATATGAGATCTCATATGATACTTTCAGGCGGGTTTAAACTTTCTATTTAAAAACAGAGTGATAGATTCACGGATCAGTAGTTAATATCTAGAAGCAACCCATTTATACATTTTATCTGATCTTTAAACATATGAATAGTTATATGAAAATGACCATGTCTTACAACTTGAACTGCAAATCGTTGGGCCCACCAAGTATGTATGGGAGATCGGAGGACCACCCCTGCTAGAGCAGCTCTAGACTTCTCTTTTCCTCCCAAGGTACGTAATATTATAGAAAGTTCAAAATTGAGAAAGAATCATGAAAAATAGTGATGTGTTGGTAACTATGTAATTTTTTTATATAGTCTTTGACTTTTCGTAAATATCTAAAAAAAATTCTTATTAATTTTAGAAATAAAGAGAAGGCATTATAGTTATATAATTAAAATAATTTTCGCCCACACGGGCGTAAAGTGCGTAGGTTCTATAAAGTTTTGTAAGAGTATGTGAGCTGTTGGGCCTCTTAGTCGCTAAGTAGTATTTTATGCCAGCTGGCTGAATAATTTTGAAGTTACAACGTGGGCGTAAAATGTAATTTTACACGCTAGATACGAAAGGTCTATTATGTCAGTCAAGTTAACTTATGACCGGTACTTGACTACTATAAATTGATTTCAGTACTTTCTTGTGTTTAATTTCTATAGCTCGGAAAGATGAACAAATTTGAATATATTTCTGAGAACAGTCATACAGTAGTTTCCGAGAGTTGTTTGCATTACTTGACTATCGATAATTTATTTCACAACTTTCGTTTGTTTGATTTGCAGTGAACAATTTTTTGAATGTACATACATATAATTTGTTCAGCATACAATGACTCAAAGAATTAAAAGACTTTTTCATTCGTATTTATTTGATTTCTTTTACAAAATCATAAATATTATTATTATGTTATAGATTATTTGTACAGTCATGAAAAAAATTATTACCGTTTGTAGAGAGTGTTTATTGAATAGATGAGATTCGAAGAAATAAAAGGACTAGATAAATTGTGTTGTTTTTTTGTAGATTATCCAGAGAAAACGTCTATACTTGCCTTATTTTATACTTTCGTAGAAAGTTTTATTAAAAAATTAGCTTTTAAAAAACGTGTTGATTCTTCTAAAAAAATATTTAAGCACTCATTAAAGTTTTTGGTACTCAGTTTGCCGGATGTTGAGAGAGAGGGAGAGATAGAGAGAGAGAGAGCCAGAGAGAGAGAGAGAGCTAGAGAGAGAGAGGTCGGAAAGAGAGGGAGGGAGAGATAGGGTGGGAGAGAGACTAATAGGTACTTGCCTTAGTTTAAACTTTTGTAATATGTTTTTTTAGATAGATTTCACAACTTTTTAAGAGAAAATAATAATTACATAATGTGATAACGTTATGAGAGTTTATTATAGTATATTTTTAATATCATTGTTAAATGGCTGTATTGTTATTCAAAAAAGTTTTAAATTTGAAGAAACAGTCAAATTTTTCTTCAAGGAGCTCTATAAAATGATTATATTAGTTAAATTTTTTGAAATAATTTAATCAAATATGTATTTTCTTAGGTATGATGATAAATTAACAATATTATTAATTGTAAAATCATATGAAAAAAAAACATAATTCTTTTTATTTTTATAGAAAGTTTTTATTTGTACAGTCATGAAAAAAATTATTACCATTTGTAGAGAGTGCTTATTAAATAGATGAGATTAGAAGAAATTAAAGGACTAGATAAATTGTGTTGCTAAAACGTAAATAAAAATTTTTTTTTTTAAAAACGTGTTGATTATTTAAAAAATAAATTTTATACACTTATTAAAGTTTTTGGTACAGAGTTTGACGGATGTTGAGAGAGAAAGAGAGAGGGAAGAGAGCGGGTGAAATAGAGGGCGAGAGAGAGGGGAGAGGAGACGGAGGGAGAGTAGATTATACAAATTATATATATATATATATATATATATATATATATATATATATATATATATATATATATATACTAGGGGGGCTTAGCCTCCCTGCGCGCTTCGCGCGCCAACCCCCCCACTTTTACTTTATAGAATTTTAAAGAAACTTATCACTAAACCTAATTTCTTATTCGTATATATCTATATCTTATCTTCAAAAGTCATAATCCCCAATTAAACACTGATTATTAAAAAAGTTATATTATAAAAAAATAAAAATTATTTTATTTGAGAAGTCTCATTAGTGAAAAGTAAAATGTTACTGTATATTATTTTAAAGAAACTTATTACTAAACTTTATTTCTTATTCTTATATATCTATATATAATTTTCAAAAGTGCTAACATTTTAATATTGTTTTCTATCTTTTCCACACCACCCATGAGGTAGATTGATAGGCGCGTTTTTTTTGTAGTGGTATCCCGTCCTGTAATAAATTTTAATTTACGCTGTAATTAGATTTAATTATAAATTATTAAAAAAAAATTTATTTCAGAAAGGCCTAATCCCCTATTAAACACTTTGAATTTTGAGAATCTATATATAAATGGATGGCAAAATAAGTAAATCGGGAATACGTAAATTTCTTCTACTAACCTATAAACCTACTTCTCTACTGAATACTATGAATTTGAGAATTATATAAAGGAATAGAAATCATATAAAATAACTAAATATTTTTATGTTATTCTACGATATTTTTTTCATTACTAAACGTTAATTTCATATAAAATATCATAATATAACGTAAAAATAACGTGAAATTAACGTAATATAACAAATCTAGTCGGAAAATCGCATAAAATAACGGAAAAGAGCATGCTTCGATTATAAAAATAATATCAAAATATTACAGTTCAGGTTTTAATTAAGTTTCTAAACCAGATTCTACGGGAGTGATTATAAACAAGGGCAATCTGACTGCCATTAATATTTATAATAATTTAATTTATAAGAATGTAAGACCGATAAAAAAATTCTTATCAGTTGATATTAGATTACAGTCGACATAAGTAATATTGTTTAATGATAAAAATAATAAGTAAAATGTTGATTCCTTCCAAACTTATGAATGTTTAAAATAGATCATTGAAAGTGCATAAAAAATATGTCTGCAATTAAACAGTTTAATTTTAGGGATTAATCAGTACATTTTCGATGTTTTACTTTGAACTTTCATAACTTTGGAAGGAACAAACATGTTATAATTATAAAAAAAGCAAATGATTGCTGATTTTCTCAAGTTTCATTTTTAATTTTCGAAATTATATTTTCTATGACTAACGACTACGTCGACATGCTTTACTTATACTATAAAATAGTAAAGTGCGCCCGGCGGAAGTAATATGGTTCTTTACACCCGGCGGAAGTAATATGGCTCGTTACGCCCAGCGGAAGTAATATGGCTCTTTACGCCCGGCGGAAGTAAAAATGGGTCTCTACGATCGGCGGGAGTAAAGCTTATCTTTACTCCCGGCGGGAGAATAGCTCCTTGAAGTTCTTCCATTATTAAAAACGTAATTCCCGGATCGTGAACTTAGTCAAGAGTTAGTTCGGAGTCATTTAAAGAAAGCATTTGAGACAAGACGCAAAATACAAAAACAGACAAGCAAGATCGTTTTATCAGTCGGTGATCTCGTATTCCTAAGAGTGCCTCACCTATCTGATGCTGGAATGGGAAAAATTTTTAAGTTTTTTAAGGGGGTATATATATATATATATATATATATATATATATATATATATCTATAATATAAAAATATTTCGCCGCCGCCGTGTCGTATAATCCGGCGTAAAGAGCCACTTTGCTACCGTCGGGCGTAAAGAGCCATTTTAGATTTAACCATTTAACCTCTTAAATCTAAAATGGCTCTTTACGCCCGACGGTAGCAAAGTGGCTCTTTACGCCCGATTATACGACACGGCGACGGCGGCGAAATATTTTTATATTATATATATATATATATACCCCCTTAAAAAACTTAAAAATTTTTCCCATTCCAGCATCAGATAGGTGAGGCACTCTTAGGAATACGAGATCACCGACTGATAAAACGATCTTGCTTGCCTGTTTTTGCGTTTTGCGTCTTGTCTCAAATGCTTTCTTTAAATGACTCCGAACTAACTCTTGACTAAGTTCACGATCCGGAAATTACGTTTTTAATAATGGAAGAACTTCAAGGATCTTGTCCTTATACGGCTGTCGAAAGTGTAGTTCGTAGGGAACCCACCCCGTACTTTGATTTACCGTGAAGTTCACGCACTTTTGAATTTTATCAATAAAGCGGGCGCAACACGTATGTTTCTCGGAGTAGTAGGTCCGGAACAAACGACCGAGTTCACGCATGGTACGTTAGACCGGGTTCGACTGTGGATATCGGATCGACGAGAACAACGATTTAATACCTAGTTCTTCAAGTTCGCTTTTCCATGCCCTTGTGGTAAACTGCGCATCTTGGTCCGAGAGCATCGTGCGCAGCTTTCCAATGACGCGGAGGTAATCTCTCGCTTTACTCAAACAATTCTCGGTAGTCTCTCGTTTTATTGGTTACAAGGATACAAATTTAGAAAAAATGTCTTTGTTGAGATGCGGGACAAGAAATAATAGGAGAGACTATTTATTATAGAAAATATAATGACTGGTTTATTGAAACTAAATATAAATGACTATACAAGTGCTTCATAGCGTCTCACGCACGATGCTTGCTTTTCAGAGTATAGCAGTAGAGTGGGAGAGCAGTGCATCGCTCGCTGCAGCTCGGCCCGAGTTACATGCTCAAGCACACACTAAGGAGGGGAAACATACTTGTGTGCGTACGGACTCTTGTTTGCGCGCTCTCGATACAGTCACGCGCTCACTCATAATATGTCTATTTCTTTCTTCGTACAATATAGATGTACATTTTCAACACGCCTCTTTACATATATATTGTACGCTTAAATTATTACACATTCTTTCCTCTTACTTTTCAGTTTAACATATGTTATTTAATATTCATCAAATTTCTGAATTTTTGAAACTTATCTTTACACAACGCTTTAGTAAATACATCTGCAATATCTTCATTCGTATCAATTTTACATATTTCTATTAAATTCTAGTATGAATCAAAATGTTAGTATATCTCTATATGTTTTGAATATTTCGTGAAATTTCCATAGTTTGCAATATTTATTGCTTATATTCATGAATCTTAACAGGATCATACAATTCAATATTAAAGAATTTTATCAACTCATTTACAAATTTTATTTCACTCACTGCCTCAGACAGTGCTACATATTCCGCATAAGTCGAAGCTTTTGTCTCACACTTTTGTTTACACGATTATCAATCAATCACATTTTCAAAAAATCTAATAACATAACCAGATGTAGACTTTCTGTCTACACTATCTTCCGCATGATCTGCGTCGGGGGGGGGGGGGGGGTCCAAAGTTTAGACGACTCACTTGAAAATTGAAGTCAACTATAGACGTGCTCGGTTTCGATATAAGCTACCGCAGATTGTGCAAAATTTCGAAATTCTAAATTACGAAAATCATATTTCCGAATCTAACAATTCACCTACTGTCCAAAACATCGAATTTCATTAATAGAATTTTAATAGGGATACAATAAACATATTTCGAAATAAATCATTAGAAACAAGTTATATTTGCTTTGAAATCGTATTGATGAAATTCGATGTTTTGGACAGTAGGTGAATTGTTAGATTTGAAAATATGATTTTCGTAATTTAGAATTTCGAAATTTTGCACATCCGTAGTAGCTTATATCGAAACCGAGCACGTCTATAGTTGACTTCAATTTTCAAGTGAGTCGTCTAAACTTTGGACCCCCCCCTCCATCTGCGTCTACATAGCAATCTAAGACATGACAATTTTCGTTTCTATTATAGTGTAAATTTAAATCTTTAGCTCAATACAAATATTTCAAAATTCTTAACGCGTATTTCCAATATGTCTTAACGTTCTATTACAAAACCAGCGTATATGTCGTCAATTACATTTGACTGTTGAAAACCTCTTACGACTAACCTAGCTTTATATACATCGTTAGATTTTCTCGTATAGGCCCATTTTACTTCTAAGATTTCTTTATCTTTTTATTTATTAACTAATACCCATGTTTTATTCTTATTTAAGCTTTCAATTTCATTATCCATGGCTTTTATCCACTTTTCCCGATCTTTACTGCCCATCGCCTCCTCAAATGTATACGGAGTATCTACTCTACAAAAGTTCGAAATTCTTTCTTGTTCAGGCTTTGTTACAAAAACTCTACTACCATAAATACGTCAATGTTCTACATTCGGTTTTCTTATAAAGAAAATCTGAAAAGGAGTTTTCCGTTCTATTGTATTCGCTAACGTATGGTTTTTCAAGTATGCTGCCGCACAACTAAGGTAAAGGTACCACCTAAGAACGCTTCTTGGGTGTGGTTTTTGAACACTATGAAATATTAAATTATTATAGGTAATTATATGCAAAATTAATACACAAATCGATGGGCTAATATTTTAGGATAAATTATTAAGATCAACCGTACTAATTTATTATAAATTAAAAATAATATTTAAAAAAAACCATAGGTGCTAATGTGTGCGGCTTAGGAACACCGTTTTTAGGTGATGTCCCTCGTTTGGAACACTCGTGTTCGTCGTAGGAATACTTACCTGCACAGTGAAAAACTATATTAGAATACGTTTAATATACTTTAATGTGTAATTAATTATTAAGTTTTAATATCTGGGTATCAAGTGTTCGATTTATTAACTTTTTAATGTAATGATAAAATATAACCTATAAAGTGTTGTTATGCATCGAAGAGAGAAAAATAAACATTTTTCCAAAAGTGGCAGGTCTTCCGAACACTTTATAGGTTATGTTTTCTCTGTTTTATTTTAATCTTAAAAAGTTGTTATTACCCATATTTATCATAGAATATCATAGAAATTTGACAATTCATTACATATTTAAATGTTTAAAAAGTATTTTAACGGCTGTAACACTCGTGTAAAAACATGTGTTCCTAACATGGCATGTTCGCACCCTACATGTGTCACTTGGAACACTTGTTCCAAATGGGGGACATTAAAAAAATTTATGTACGTCCCATGGAACAAAGGTTTAATTAATAGAAAAAAATTCAAAATCCAAATAATCGTACATAAATAGAATCTACGGCTCGCCAACTTTCATACGAACTATTATATGTAGTTGACTTTTTATTAGAACTTAAAGAAAACTTGAATTGAAGATGAAGTAGCAATCAGCTGGTTTGACCGAAAGCATAGCATATTTTCACTTCTATACAAGCACCTCAATTAAATAATTTTTTTCTATTAGTTATATTGAAGATAGTTGTTCCTAATGTTAGCTACGTGAATAAAAGTATCTATTAAAACTAATAAAATTTTTATAATTTACGAAAAGTGTAATGCATTTCCATTTATACTAAAATAATGCTAGTGTTCCTACGAGGGTACACATTTGACGAAGTGTTTTTAAATGGTACCTTTACCTTATTTCAAGCCAATATCTTTTGTGTACTTGTGCCTCTGTAAACAACGCGTCATATCCATTATAGTTCTATTGAATCGTTCCGCGGTTCTGTTTAACTCGTGCACATACACTGGACAATTATTCAAAATAACACCTTTTTCTCTTACGAATTTATAAAACCGATTATTTAAGTATTCTTTCCCGTTATCACATCTCAATCTTTTTGCTCTTTTTTCCATTAAATTTTCACTTTCATTTATAAATTTAACGGCACAGTCAAAAACCTCATCTTTAGTTTTTATACAATAGACTCTAGCTATTTTGCTATAGTTAGCTATAACAGAAACGAAATAATTTTCCCCGTTAAACCTAGTATTTTAAAGGGACCGCATACATCGGTATGAATAATATCTAAGATATCTTTCGCTCTAGATCTGTTATTATTAAACGGTAAATTATGCATTTTGTTTTCTATACACGGTTTGCATTTCATGAATTCCGATTCTAATTTGTTTGGTATTCCCTTTAACAATTTCTCTTTAACTAATGTATTTAAATAAAATTTATGTGATCTAACATTCTGTGCCACCTTTTCTTTTGATTCATGTTATTGTTACGTTCTACACTGTTTACAAAAGCCTCTTCGTATTTCAACATACTTTTCATTTTGTAAATTCTATTTTCTTTGACTGCTACCGCTATAACTTTATTATTCTCATCACTAACTTTTGCTAGATTCCCTTTAGAAGTAATAGTATTTTTATCAGTTAGTTTCCAGTAACTTATTAAATTTACCTTCATATCTTTTGCGTAAAATATATTTTTTATATTTACGTCATTTAAATTACCAAACGCGGTAAAGTAAGTTACTACGTTTCCTATTTTTGTTGCTTTTACCGACCTATTATCATCTCAATAAATATTTACAGGCTCTTTTAATTTAATACACTTTTCAAAATAATTCTCGTTATTTATTAGATAGTCTGAGCACCGGCTGTCGAGTAACCATTCTATTTCATTATTACGTAACCTGTTCGCTTCGCTAATGTGTGTCGCATGTGCCGTTGCTATCCATGCGGTCACGCCTTCGTTGATCCGCTCGTTCGTGTTGGCACTGCTGGCTCCTTGCTACCGGAAGTTTTCACGTCCTCTGCCGACGTTGCCTCTTCCTCCTCTGCCTCGGCCGGGGCCACGTGTTGAACCTCGCCACATGGAGAAAACTGGGCACGCATGTAAACCGTGTAGTCGTCGCAGCGCGAGCGTGTGACGCTGTCCACCGCCGGGAGGCGCGCTGTATCGGCGCGGGCCTGTTCTCGCACCTATAGCGGCCGTGGATACACTCATGCGCTCTGACGCGGATATTTCACCTCCTACGGCGGTGATGGCACGGCTGCTCGCACGGCTGTAACACTTGTCAACCGAAAACAACGCATGGCGCTATTCGTTACATTGTAATAAGCGCGCGTTGTTGATGGTATAATTAATAAGAATATTAGAATAATAAATATGCTTATTTTCTTTTTATTCGTGACAAATTAGTACACGAAATCTAAATGAAACCACTAATTTTAACTTAGGGAATACGTTATTAGAGAAAAAAATATATGACTAGTACTCCAGTACTCTAGTAAACTTTTATTTGTTTAATTAATTAATTTCAAAACACAATAGTAATTACACCCTAAGTATGATTAAATTATAAAAAATAATCATACAATGTATTAAAAAATAAATACACAGATAACAATTTTGGTATGCTATTCATTTATTACGTATGTTAATATTACAAAATATGCCGTGTAGCTACGAAATTCGCACCATTTCTTTCAAACAATAAACACGGGGTTCTTACTGTTAATTTATCATAATTTATATATTGCTCCTCATTTACATTAACATTTGCACTATACGCAAAATAATGGGAATTAAAACCCGTAGAAATATCCGCGTCAGAGCGCATGAGTGTATCCACGGCCGCTATAGGTGCGAGAACAGGCCCGCGCTGATACAGCGCGCCGCCCGGCGGGGGACAGAGTCACACGCTCGCGCTGCGACGACTACACGGTTTACATGCGTGCCTAGTTTTCTCCGTGCATGTTGCGCCGCTGTGTTCCACTTGTCCGCCATTTTGACATTCTTGTACGGAATGCTCAGTTTTCCCGCAATTGGAACAGCTTCCTTTTTGATCCCTTCTTGTAGCAAATATATTTGATCTTTTTTCAGCATGATCGTTAGTATTTTTCATTTCAGTAATTTGTATCTTATTTTTTACATATGATGCCGTTTGATCCTCTTTATTTAAGGTGTCTGTCAAATCGCGAATGTAACTGTATTGGCTCAGCAACGTATTCAACATGTAATTTAACTTTTCCTTTTCACTTGTTTTAGCACCCACGCTTTCCAATTCGCTCACTGATTGTTCAAATTTACTGAAAAATGCTGCTGCATCGTTGTACTTTTCCAGTCTGATTTTTTCTAATTTGTTTCTACACACAATTTGTAATGCTGTAGATTCCTTTAAATACATATCGTCAAATTTCTTTATTATCTTATAGGATGTTTCTTCTTCATACACAAACTCCAATTGTTTGTTGGAAACAACACTGTAAATTATGTTCATAGCTTTCAAGTCATTTTCGTCCTAGTCCTCCTTATCTGCAGTAACTTTTTCTCTGGTTATCACTACGTCACATTTTTTTAACTTTAGGTACATCGTAATTCTTTTCTTCTACATACTATGGTCTTCTCCACCAAACACCCGTATTGTTACTTCCATTTTCTTCATTATGTCTTCATTGTTCTCGAACGTTCCTTCGTGTTCAGAATCTTCTTCTGGCTTGACCTTCAGTGTCGTGTCTTCTTTCTTTGACTCGAGCTTGCCTTCGTGCTCGGAGTTTTTCTGTTTCTTGATTTCCACCGTCTTGATTTAAGTAGTCTATATTTCCCCGAGGATTAATACAGAGTGACTAGTTTTGAAACCAGAGAAACCACGTACCTCTGCTACCATGCTGAGATACGGGACAATAAATAATAGTAGAGACTATTTATTATAGAAAATATAATGAATGGTTTATTGAAACTACCGTCAACTCAGTTTGCACGAGAAATATTTCTTATCCGATTCGGATTTGATTTCGTGTTATTTTCAAAGTTTTTCTCTGCATTGAGGTCTGATTCTTTATGATTAATATCCACTCGCTGCAGAGCTTGACTAATTTTTTCCGTATCACTTACAAGGAAGGTATCCCAAGTGTAAGTCACCGATTTGGATGATATTGCAATATGTTGTAGTACATTAAAAAGTAGGAGACACGTATTTTTTTACGTGCTGATAGACAGTTTAAGGGGTGAAATCTACCCGTGAAATTCACCTCCAAAAACAGTTTTTTTTTTTTCAAATATTTCAAAAACAAATAAAGCTAGCTTAATGAAACCGACGCCAAAAATTGTAGAATAAAAGAGGCTTCAAAACAGCACCACTTTCAATTTTAAGGGTAGCAAACCCTATTTTTTTTTTTTTTTTTTTTTCTTCAAGAAAACTAAGTTTTTTCATCAATTTTCGGTTATAAAAATTACAATAAATTATATATCGCCTTAAAACTGATTACATTGAAAAAAAATTATTAAAAAATAAAGTGGACATTTTTCGTGGTTTTGGCCAAAATTATTTTTTAGAGATACCTACTCCTTATTTATATTTTTTTCATTATTTCAGAAACAAATAATGATACCTGAATAAACCCAACGCTAAAAATTTTAAAATATAAAAGGCCATAAATCTGCATCACTTTCAATTTTAAGAGTAGAAACCCCTATTTTTTTTAAAAGAAATAAAGTTTTTCATCAATTTTCAGCTATAAAAATTACAATAAATTATATATCTCCTTAAAAATCATTCCACTTAAAAGAATATTAAAATTCAAAGTTGACCTGTCTCATGGTTTTGGGCAAAATATATCTTTTTCGACCCCCTTAAGAACAAAAGGGGGTCGAAAAATCAATTTTTTTTATTACATATTTTACTAAAAAAGCACTTGTAGAATATGTCCCAATTAGATTTAAAGCATTATCTATTTTTGTTTCAAGAATATACACAAAACACTGATAAAGCTTTTCATTTTTTTTGTTCAAATTACATTTTTCCCTTTTTATACATATTTATATAATTGTATATTATTTCTACTAATTTTGTTTTCATTTCCCTGTTCTTAATATATTTGAAATTCTCACTCTACATATCTATATATACTTTAAAAAATCCAAAAATAATATTTAAAACATTAATATAAAGATAAAAAATAAATAATATAATTTATGGACGGTATTTTTGACAAAAATAAAAATTTGAATTTAAAACTTATAGCAGTTAAGTTGACACCGTAAAAACTTGAGTGATCACCGACAGTCTCTCACAGCTCACTCCTTTATTGTAACAGAGCTGATTTTAACCTATGTAAAAATCCGCAAGCAATGTAAACATGCACAGCTGTCATTTCATATAAACACTGTGATATCAGCATCAGCACCTTTTTTATACGAAGTGTTGTTCTTAGTTCTCATTGTTTCCAACGGATTTGGGACTAAAAATTTAGTGTATTATAATAGCTAAAGGTATTTTAAATAAGTTTTTAAAAGTGTTTGAATAATACGAGTGATAGTTGAATTAAAGTTTTAGAAATATCTTTTTAGTACTTGAACTTTTATTGGAAATTTTATACTTAAAATAGCAGAGATTGCTACTAAAGAAAAATTAAGTCTATACTGACTATTACAAAAACCATTTAGTGTACAGATGTAAATCAATTTTTAAAGGAAGCAAGAGATATGCTATTGTGCAGAAAAACATTATGGAACCTTCGCTTCTGCTAGAAAGCTACCATTATCAGCCATCACCCGAATATCACTATGATATAATTGACATTTTATTTTCTGAAGTCAAAACAGTTATGCACTGCAATAAATATATATCAGTCGTATTCTCTTTATTAAGTAATAATATTATATGTGAAAAAGAATTATGAAGGACAAGTAAAGAAGTTCACCCTATCAGTAACTAAAAGAAGATCAATATAGGAGTCTTGCTACTATAAACATTTTTTTAACATTTGGCTATGGCGATACTGGCTTCATAACATGCATGAAGGATTTTGGATTTCTCAGCACATTCTTTATTTATCTGAGTATATAAGAATCTAATATATGTGATAAAGATTATTAAAAACATACGGATTTAAAAGCACTAGAGGATCTACATCTTAAACCACTTAACAAATTTGACTGATTGATGTGGATATGTCTGCTTCGCGTGCCCATTGCTTACAAGTCTGATGGACCGTATACTGAGGTACCAGAACATTTGTTCCAAATGTAAAATATTTTGAGCTAAAAAAAATACTTTCTTTGTATTTCTGGGCAGAGATGGAGTTAAGAAATAAAGAAGAAGAAATAAAGAAGTATTTTAGTGATTCTATCTTTAAAGCTGTTTTCTACATAATGTAAAATTTTGGGCTCTGCCGTCGACACGAGATTCAGGAACTGCATATATTTTAATGGGAGAGGTCCTAAAATTTTGGTATTTGATATGTCTATTAACTGAAGTGTTGTATATATCCAATTTTTACTTGATTAAATGATTTTTGACAGTAAAAAATTATTTAATCAAATAAATTGGATACATACAAGTCTTCAGCCAATAGGTATATAAAATCCAAAATTTTAGGGCCTCTTCCATTAAAATATATGCAGTTCCTGAATCTGGAGTCGACGGTAGAGCAAAAATTTTGAAATGGCCATATATATGGTTAAAATCAATCAAAATTTTTTTTGGCCTAATTTTATCACAAATTGAATATATTCTTAGAATATTACTTCTACATATTTCTAATTACGAAAATTTATTTGTTTCAAGTCATTTTATGAAGAGAATTTTGAAAGTGCCTGATCCCCTTAACTAAGCAATGGAAGATTAAATATAAGTAGTTATAGCAGTACTATGGCGAGAGCCAAACAATGACTCATCCGCGCCAACGGAGGTGAATGGGCACCGATGAGTCATTGTTTGGCTCTCGTCATAGTGCTGCTATAGCAAGGTTTGTACATATGCGCAACGCACACTGTGTGTACTTCTGTGCATGTGCATGTGTGCGTTGCGTGTGCGTGTGCGTGTGCCACTTAATTTAATTTGTCGAATACCTCATACAATATATTTAGCAATGTGCTCAATCCTTACTTACTTTGAATTTTCTGAATAGATATTATAACTGACTGAGATCAGAGTTACCGGTACCTGGATCAAGAATTCATTCTAAACTTGAATCACTACTTTCTTAATATTATATAAGTATTTCTATAATATACTACAATAATACTATATACGTACTTTTTATAATGATTCAAATTATTTAATACAGAATGTCAGACATGTTGCGGATAAAACTGATAGTAAATTAATCTTTATCGAATATTCACTAAAAATCATGTTTTATACTACTTTAGATGAATTTAAAATTTAAAATTACTATCTTAATGTTAATGAATTAATTCGAAATGGAATTGTGAAACTCGTGATTAGAATGCTATAGTACAGGTATTTAATTCAGTTATAACATATCAAGATCGATAATTTTTCATATGGTTCTTTTGTACGAAATATATCAAGTATTTCTGACCAACTACTTTTTTTTATTAATTTCCAAAGTTCATATCAATCACATAAATTACAAGACTATTTTAATGTAAGCTTTCAATGTTCTATTTTGTTACATTATTTTGACCGGCTGCAATTAACAATTATTTTTCAATAATCTTAGTACAATTATTTTTATGGAATTTATGGAAAGGTTTATCCGCAACATGTCTGATTTTCCATATTAAATAATTTGAATCATTATAAAAAGTACTTATATAGTATTACTGTAGTATTATAGAAATACTTATATAATATTAAGAAAGTAGTGATTCAAGATTAGAATGAATTCTTGATTCAGGTACCGGTAACTCTGATGTCAGTCAGTTATAATATGTATTCAGAAAATTCAAAATAAGTAAGGTTTTGGGTACATTCCTAACTATATTGTATGAAGTATTCGACAAATCAAATTAGTTTTTTAATGTACATTTACTGCTAATACAAAATTTTGTAGCAAGATAAGTGACATGAAGTCTTCAAATGATAATCACATACAATGACTTACGGTTGCATGATTTAACATTTTTATGGTTTTTATCAATTTTTAATGTGCTGTAGAATTTTTTCCTTAGCTCTGGCCATAAACTTTTTTTTTTCAATTAAAGTATTTTGTCCAAAGAATTGAAAACAACTTTGGTGGAGAAATTTGGTATTGGCGTAGTCCCTACTTTTGGTCGATGAAGGTATACCAAAAACCACCCAATGAGAGACTTTCAGAAAGGATCATAAAAAAAATACTTGTGTACTCTACAAATAAAATGCAAACTTTTTCCCAATCAATGTTTTCTATAAAAAGTTTCAAGATTTTGAGTAAAGAAATGTATAAACTTGGATTTTAACCAAAAATTGAAAAACTTTGAATTTTCAATGTTTTATAACTTTTTTATTTATGCAAGTATCGATCTAAAATTTGAGGAACATGATTTTTTCATAAAAAAACTAAAAGTAAACGAGTTTTGAGCGATTTTAAAATTTTGACATGCTCACTTCACCTGACACATCGCATTTATTTTTCTATATATATATATATATATATGGGATATTTCACGTGAAGTGAGCAGCTCAAAATTTTAAAATCGCTGAAAATTGGTTTACTTCTAGTTTTTTATGAAAAAATAATGTTCCTAGAGTTTGAAACCGAATTATTCAAAAATAAAAAAGTTATGGAACATTGAAAATTCAAATTTTTTCAAATTTTTGGTTAAAATTTAACTTTATTCATTTTTTTACTCAAAATATTGAAACTTTTTGTATTGAACATTGATTGGGAAAAAGTTTGCATTTTACTTGTAGAATGTGCCAGTATTTATTCTATGACCCTTTTTGAAAGTCTCTGATTGGCTGCTTCTTAGTATACCTTCATATTAGAAAAAAAAGTGTGCGACACAATATTTTTTGTTCGACAAAGTTTTTTTTATTTTGTTTTTTAACAAACTGTAACACGCACCTTCAACTTAGACTGTTGCACCTTATTGGAAAAAGTTACATGCTTTTAAATATAAAAAAAATATCAAAAATTGGTATTTTTGACCGGTTAGTGGATTTTAGAAGTTAATATTATTCATAAATTCCATATGTTATGTATCGTGTCACTGAATTTTGTCAAAATATATATTAAGTGTACTCCAAACATTTATTTTGAACAGTATTTTATTGGATTATTGAATTTTAATAATAGAAAACAAGAAAAATATGAATAGAGTGTATGTAGCAGTATGTGCCGCTTGCATCAAATATTCAGGAAAATAAATATGAATAAAATGATAAGCCAATTAAATACTGTTGAAAATAGATGTTTGGAGTACATTTAATATATATTTTGACAAAATTCTATGACACGATACATAACATATGGAATTTATGAATAATATTAACTTCTTAAATCCACTAACCGGTCAAAAACACCAATTTTTGATATTTTTTTATATTTAAAAGCATGTAACTTTTTTCAATAAGGTGCAACAGTCTAAGTTGAAGGTGCGTGTTACAGTTTGTTAAAAAACAAAATAAAAAAAACTTTGTCGAACAAAAAATATTGTGTCGCACACTTTTTTTTCTAATATGAAGGTATACTAAGAAGCAGCCAATCAGAGACTTTCAAAAAGGGTCATAAAATAAATACTGGCACATTCTACAAGTAAAATGCAAAATTTTTCCCAATCAATGTTCTATACAAAAAGTTTTAAGATTTTGAGTAAAAAAATGAATAAAGTTAAATTTTAACCAAAAATTTGAAAAAATTTAAATTTTCAAAGTTCCATAACTTCTTTATTTTTTATAATTCGGTCTCAAACTCTAGGAACATTATTTTTTCATAAAAAACTAGAAGTAAACCAATTTTCAGCGATTTTAAAATTTTGAGCTGCTCACTTCACGTGAAATATCCCATATATATATATATATATATATATTTGTTTTACCAGATTTATGGAGCCCTTTTATACACATGAGCATATTTATGGAGCCCGTTTTCTTTTATGGAGCCCGGGTCCCATAAAATATTTTTCTCAGGCGTTTATGGAGCCCGATCTAGAGTCTATAACCCCAGGGTCCATTATTTCTTTAGTCACTTGCCATAGGGATCTCTGGGCTGTAGGTACTAATATACAGGGATGGGCTCCATAAACGGATGGGGTGATAATTATATATATATACACTAGGAGGGCTTCGCCCCCTGCTCGCTCCGCTCGCCAAACCCCATTTTTAGTGTGAATTGTTAAGAAAAAAGCTAATACAACTGGAAATTGTTTTCTAAAATATGTGTAAACTGAATTTTGTTTTTAAAAATGGTTGTTTTCTAAATTTTTTAGGTAAATATGGAAAGTTATTTAAGTTTAATTCATCATGCGAATCCAGAAATCCTCCATATACAATTGCAAAATTCAGTAATGGCCCAATATTTGGCCGCTATTTTGATTTGGCAAAATATGAGTTCAAATTCGTAATCAGCGAATCCAGATACTCCTATATACAATTTTCAGCATAATCCAGTAATATTTCAATTTTAGTCCGCCATTTTATATTTACAAAATCTGCCTTCAGATTCCTAATCAGCGAATGCGGAAACCCATAATATACAATTTTCAGCAAAATCCAGTAATATTTGAATGTTTTGCCTCCATCTTCGATTCGCCAATTTGAATTCTGAAAATCTGAGTTCAGATTCGTAATCATCGAATCCAGAAATCCCGTACATACATTTTTCAGCAAGATCCAGTAATATTTCAATATTTGGCCGCCATCATCGATTCGCCATTTTGAATTCTCAAAATCTGATTTCTGATTTATTACCAGTGAATATAAAATTTTTACCATAATATGAGGAATGGATTAAGTATGGCGGTATAGGTGGTGGGGTCGGTGGAGGGGGCGTGGAGGGGACGTGGTGGGGACGTGGTGGTGGTGGAGGGGTGCAGGGGAGTGGAGGGGCGGACGACGCAGAGGGGGTGGAGGGGCAGATACCCTTCGAAATAACGTAAAATTTGAAAGAATTTCACGGTAAAAAGTGGCGGGGAAGTGGAGGGGGTGGAGGGGGTGGAGGGGATAGGTACCCATTTTGAGCCTTACAACTGTATAATATAGGAAGAGATATATATATATTTTTTTTTTCATGTGAGTGTGTGTACTACACAAATTTAATATACCTAAGAAACAAACGGTTACTATACCACAACCGTTGGGGTCATTAAGTCGTATGAGCCATTAAGTCGCTGTGAGATAGTGGATCAAGGTTTCTACTAACATCTTAATATATATATGTATGAGCGTTGGCCATTCCGTCGGGGTGGGTGTGGTAACGAGGTGGTCGTAATGGTTTCTAGTACATGACATTTTTTTCTTGATGTCACTGTGAGGTAGTAGTCAATGGTTTCTAGTATAACATCTAAATATATATGAGGCGCTGGCAAAATCAGTACAAGAAACCATCGACAACTACCTTACAACCGCAAAAATTGAAAATGATGCTGTTTTGAAGCCTTTTTTATTCTACAATTTTTGACACCGGTTTCATTAAGCTAGTTTTATCTGTTTTTGAAATATTTGAAAATAACTGGTTTTGAGGGTGAACTTTAGGATTAAATTTCACCCCCTTGAAGTGTCTATGAGCACGTAAAAAAAATACGTGTCTCTTACTTTTGAATGTACTACAACATATTGCAATATCATCCAAATCGGCGTCTTACACTTGGGATACCTTCCTTGTTAGGGCAATTATGACTGCAGCATTCTTTGCGCTCATGGGTAGCTGTTTTATAACAATAAAATTTACGATTTCCGACACGTCCGTGTCCGCGGTCACGTATCGTGCTTCTCGTACTTGTGATTTAAAATACTCGCACATAAACTTATCCGTCGAGATGACCAGCTTTCTTTGAATTCAATTCGCGCTTGCACCGAATAAAACTCAGAGAAATTTCTTTTTAAAATTGTCAGTGCTCTCATGCGGATGGATGTTATCATCGAATCATGATTTTGCTCGTTATCTTAATGCGTCCTCAATAATTTGCAATTTTCGGCCCTCATTTGCGATATTCTTTTTTGTAAAATATTTATTCAAGTTGTCGAAAAATTCTGCGGTATTTCCGTTACGACCGTCATACGTAAGCAAGCAACCATTTATCTGCGTGTTTTGAAATTGGCTTACTAAACCTTCTAGGATTGAGCTACCGATATACCTGCTTTGATCGGCATACAAATTGTTTACATTTGCATTCCTCACAATGTCGTTATTACTCACAATGTTTTGAATATGTCTCGTGTTTGTCTGACGCAATGTGCTCCCG
This sequence comes from Torymus aiolomorphi, assembly GCA_036365515.1. NCBI lineage: Eukaryota > Metazoa > Arthropoda > Insecta > Hymenoptera > Torymidae > Torymus > Torymus aiolomorphi. The sequence goes on from CM070876.1 coordinate 87,812,074, forward strand.
CATCAATTATCGGTATACTTACATCGTCGGTTTGTGCGTCAGATTTAACAGATGAATTTCTTTGCTTTCAGCGTCTGCTCATTGGCCTCCATGAGTAGTTTGATTTGCGCCTATAGATTTTTATTTTTATTCTCCGCAGCTATTCCTGATGCTTCTAGCCTCTTTATCGTTTTCCTTAAGTCATCCATGTTGTAAACTTGATCGCTTGCGACCTTCTTGGAAGTCGACCTCGTCATCAAGTATATTTAAAATTAAACAGAAATTAGTATTACGCAACACACAGATTTCCTACTTAACTGAATGGCGAATTATACTTATTAGGAACAATGCAAAATGTTTACAATTTTTATTCCAGTCAGAAATTACAATGTTTGTCAAGTTAAAACTTCAAAGATAAGATTCACGAATATAACACTTTATTTTGTATATTTATCGCATTAATTTCGAATTAGTTTGTAACGAGTGAAGATCTGATTTTATTTTCTTTTTTTTCTTTTATTGTTACTCTGATCACTTGCCATTAAAATAAACCCATTTAACAAAATGGTTGTTTCGACAAAAATTATTCATTTATCATCAAATTTGTTCTGTAGTAGATTGCGCAGATTAGTGGGTATTTTATACACGTCGTCAGTAAATACAATTTGATATGTACATTAAGTTCTTCTGTAGCGGGTAGAAGTAGAGGTTTGTCTCGGAACCCCAAGGCGTGATAGGAGCAGACACTAGAGACAGAAACATAGTGATAGGGCAGGACATAAAATGACACATAGAGCGGCAGAGATCGAGATATAGAAAGGTAGAAAGAAAGAATGAGACAGAGACACATAGACAAGCAGTCAGTGCCAGCGTCATAGAGATAGAATCAGCGACGCAGAAAGATAGTGTCATACAAAAGTGATGGGAGCTGACAGAAGATACAAAGAGACAGAGAGTCAGATACAAAGACACGTAGACGGAGAACGGGAAACATAACCGAAATGTCAGTTATCGTGACAAGGAAACAGGGCCAGAGAGATAGAGACAGAAAGGCAGAGATATACAGACAGAAATACACAAACAGAGATAGAGAGATAGTGGGAAAAGACTGTCGGGGTTCGCAGAATGTTACTTTAGTATACTTTGATCTCGATACAATAAAAAAAATTGAATTTATTGAGGAAAGACCATGAGCGGAGAGAAAAAGACCATGATAGAGACAACATGTCAGAGCCAGAGAGACAGCGATAGGAAGATTAAGACAAATGAACATACACGGAAAGAAGGAAACACAGACGAGGAGAAAGAGACAGATGGAGAGACAGTAGGAGAGATAGAGATAGAGATATAGACAGCAAAATTGAGAAAGGACGGTATAATAAATGAAAGACAGCATAATGTATTAATTGTACATAATGCGCATTATATGTGCATTTATGTAGTGCAATTATCTAACTTGGTAAAAGCTGATTTAATTCTTATGTTTAACTTGATTAAAGTGTGAAATGTAACTTCCCCTGTCTGTAATACGGCCATAATTATATATTATGAGGTGATACTTCAGGCACAATTCTTAATTTTGAAAACCGTACTAAATCTGCAATTTTGACTTAATAACGACAATTTGAATTACGTTCATGGTTTGCACTTTTATTGATTTTTTTAGTGTGCAGCACTTGCTAAACTTTATAACTAAATTCTTTTACACAACAGCTATGTTATGATTAATATCCTTAAAAAAGAAATGTGCATAGAAATCTTTTTTAACAAAGTATAATTACAAACTTACTACTAACAAGGACATAGAGATAAGAGCAACAACCGAAAGATAGAGACAAGGACACATAGATAGAGACATGGACAGACATAGCGACAGGAACAGAGAGACGGAGTGGGAGCCACAGAGACCGAGATGGATAGAAAGCTTAAAAAAGAAACAGAGAGAGAGAGAGAGGGGGAGAGTGAGAGAGAGAGAGAGGAAGAAGTAAGGAGAAAGCAACTTAAAGTGGGAGTCAGAGACGCAGAAATAAGGTGACATAAACAAAGAAGTAGACCGTGAGAACACATGCAAGGAGATGGGGAGATGGAGATAGAGAATTAGATACAAATAGACGTAGACTGAGGATGGGAAATAGAAGCGAAAATTCAGAGATAGTGACAAGAAGACAGGGCCAGAGAGACAAAGAGGGAAAGGCATAGATATACAGTCAGAGATATATAGACAGAGACACAGAGATAGTGTTGAAGTCTTGGCGAGGTTGGCGCAATGGTGCATTAGTATCCTTTGATTTTGACAGAATAAAAAGAAATTTAAATTTATTGAGGAAAGACGATGAAGTGAGACAGAGACAAAACGTCATAGCCAATCACAGTGATAGGAAGATCAAGACGAAGAGACATAGACAAACAGTCAGAAAGAAGGAAAGCGAAAAAGATAGATAGAGACAGTGACAGACGGAGAGATATAGACAGACAGATAGAGCTGGAGACAGCGTCGGAGAAATAGACAGCAGCAGAGGCACTAAAATGGAGAAAGCATGATATAATTAATGAAACACAGAACAATAGGGACAGACAAAGGTACTTAGACAAAGATATAGATATAAGGATAGAAACCGAGAGATAAGGCTAGAAATAGAGAGATAGAGACAAGAAGATACCGATAGAGACAGGGATAGATAGAGTGACACAACTAGAGCGATAGAAATCGAAGACAGAGAAAGGTAGAAAAGGAGGCAGGCAGACAAAAAGACTAGCAGTCAGAGACATATAGAGAGACGTTGAAAGAAGATGACATAATCGAAGATGTGATCGGCGAGAGCAGATATAACTAGGGGGCTGAGCCCCCCTACGTGTCTCGCTGCGCTCGACACGCCAACCTCCCCGCCCCCACATACACCTGCTCCTCGCTTCGCTCGTCGCCCGCCCCCTCCCTATGTAAAAACTTCGTTTTTACATAATAGGCACGACCGCAATGCTCAGCAGAACCTTATAATTTTATTATTGCAAAAATTGTAATACTTTATTTTTATCGTTTTTATCATTAAAATAAACATAAATACATCTGCAGTAAAATTTAAAGAAAAATTATCCATTTACTTTTATACATTTATATCTTTTTCTTTGTAAAAGGTTTGCATTTTAATTCTACATATATGGATATATGTAAATAACTTTTTAATTAGTCTATGATGCATAAAAATTTATTAAGTATTAATTAATATGATCAAATTGCATATAGGAAAATGGAAAATTAAATAAAAGTATCATGATTGCAGGCACATTTAAAATTAAAAACATGGTTTTCATAATTTTTATCGAAATTATAATAATCGTTTTTATTTTTATTTATTAAAACGTTAAAAAGAAAAAAAGTTTTGTTTCTATGATATTCACAACTTTTGTATTTGAAATTTTTGTGTATAGGTAGTCAAATTCTGTGGAATTATATGAGGGAAACTATTGGTTCATTACTCTCGATTAAAAAAAAAAAACAGTTAAATTTTATACAGTTCTAAAGAAAGGTGGGGATTACCTATAGCTGCTCACGGGTGTTCTTAACTACATATACCTACTTATACAATCTTAATTACGAAAAAATATTTGCGGCACATGCACACATACACTAATACCACGAAGGGGAGAAAAACAGAAGAAAAAAGCTCAACACTGATGCATTCGGCAACGGCAATCTGGCATTGCGCTGCGTGCATGAGTTCTATTGCATTTGCAGCAGCCGTAACGGCTATACGTCGGCTAAGCTGCATTCTGCGCATAAGTACATAGATATAAGGTACAGTGGAAAAACGCATTCGACCCACGTGACCGCGAGCGCTCCCTGTGATATCTATATAAGTATATGGATCGCGCGCGCGCTTTCTGCTACTGCCTTAGCCGTTTATCCCTGCAGATGACTATATAGTGAGTATAAAGTAGTGTAGTGCGGGCTGTGCGAGTTGCAGCGTGCTGTGTGGCGCGTGCGCGCGTGTGTCCATGGTGAGTGATGTCAACAATCGCAACGTCTGGCTCCCGGCGTCCCCAGCGATGACATCGGCTGCTGTAGCACGCCGCCGTGGTGAATGTCGTCCTCTTCATAGTGTTCGCCGGCTGGTGATAATTGGTCGGAGACAGGAAGGCAGTGTGTCAACGGCGAGAGCAAATTTAGTAAGCCCTTTCTCGTTCCTAACCTCTCTGATGGGTGAGCTGATGGTACTTTATCTTGTTGTAGGTAACTAGCAGCGGGAGGAGTGTAAATGACGAGCACTGCTGTAAACTGTTTCTTGGATATGTAAATGTTGTCTGGGTCACCTATTTATTAGTTATATGTGGTTTTTAGCTGCTCAACATTCCTTGTTGGGTTCTTACACTACTGGCTACGTGTACAGTGTTATGACTCCAGCAGTGAAACGAGTGAAGGCTTCCACTAGTGGTCTTGGCCTCTAGTTGTTACCCGGTGGTATCTGGTGCAGCGAGTGAACTACAACCATTGCTGCAGACTTTTCTTTTGTATGGTAATGTTTTTATCGTTATCATCTATTTATTAGTCATATGTGGTTTTTAAGTGCTCTACTTTCCTCGCTTGTCTCCCAGAGTCAAGGGTGATCTGCTATTAATGTGCTTCGATGATTCTTAGGCTGAGCCAGTCCAGGACATTGACGGTCTCTGTCAGTACTCCCCCAGATGGTGATGTTACTGATGTAGTGGATGGCTGTTACATGATTTTCAGCAGACTGTTATCCATGAAGTAGTGCCAGCTTGGATCATCGAACCTTTTTTGACTGCTTCGACATCTCTATCAGTGATCTTCAAGTCTTAGCGCACAAGAGTGTGAGGGGAAATTAGGAAGTGTTAATTAGGCGTGTTAGGGTGTAATTAGGAACTGGGGGTTATTATAAAAGTGCTGTATGTGTATATGTGTGGTTAGATGTGATACGGGTAGATAGTTATCGTTGATAATATTAGCTCGTCTGGCTAATTATCAAGTTTGGTCAGGGTGTAAGAACTCATCTGAGGGTATCTGTTGTATTAAAATACATGATTATGTATTTCACAGATTTTTACCAGGTGAGACTTGCCTATTTAATAGTTTTCTATACACTGTACAACTGACAGAATTAGCTAGAACATTGCATTCTTTATGCATTGAAATTAACCAAATTACAAAATTTATAGCTTATACATTACACAAAAGTTTTTTTTGTAAATATGATATTATTTTAACATGTACTTATATAATATTACACAATTTTGATTATTTTGGTTCAATCGCTTAGGTCCTAGGGACATAGTTAATGGGTTAACCAGTGTAATCTTATTTTTAAATTTCTTAAGTTTATTATCAAAACAGTAACATAACATAATTATATAATTTTACCATCCCAATTTTATAAATTTTTCTAATTTTTATTCTATTACATTCTAAGTTCTCTAGATCATTTGACAAGAAATTATAAGTTTCGACAGCTTCTATGTAACAGTTTTTGTCAATTATTGTTTTACTTTTGTTAGAAATAAAATTATGATAGCACCAGCATATGGTAAAAATGTATGACTGCGATAGAGGACGTGACGTTCGAAGGGGAGAGGAAGGCAGAGAGCCGTAGAGAGAGGAAGTCGGTAGCGAAGAGCTAGAAAGAAAAAGGATTGAGGACTCGTGGATTTGTGGGCCAGTTGGTCGTGTATTTGAAGGATTGTGGCAGCAGGGGCCAGTATTGGCGAACTTTTGTTTTAATATAATTAATAAACATATTTTCTTTATTACTTTTAAACACTGCGTTTTATAAATTATTGTCCTGTCAAACATCATTTAACAATTCAGAAGTGGGATCATACTGAAACAATTGGAAATTATTGAAATAATTCTGTGTAGTGCTGAAGTTTGTGTGCTGAAAGCTTGTGACGCAGTGAGACAGTTAGTTGACTTTATTCCACACACAAAGGCAAGTGAGACGGTGAAACGAAATTCAAAATTCGTGGAACTTAGACAGAAATCATGGAAGTGGAAAAGCGACTTCAGGCGGCACTTGCGGAGATTGAGAAACAAAAAAATCGTCGCGCTGAGGAGAGAGAGGTGTTTGAGAAGCAAATATTGGAAATGCAAGGGGATTCGCAGAAAAGTGGTGGAAGTCAAACGACTACCGAGACAGAGTTGGCAAATGCATTGTTGCTATTGGGGGGTACTCTGGAGCAACAAAACCAGACCTTGACTACGATGTCGACAGCAGCGAGGCAAATGAGCAATGAAGCTGTGCGAGCACAAACAACTCATGGGATGATAGTACCAAATATTCAGAATGTGTTTCGTAATTTTAATGGTACTGAAGAACCAGAAAAAGCGAGTGCGTGGATCAGAGAATTGGAGCTGACAATGAACATTAATGGTTGGTCAGAAGCAGTGGCTTTCAATGTTGCTAAGGCGCATTTGAAGAGTGCAGCATTTAAGTGGTATTTGTCGCGAGTGAACGCGGTAAAAGACTTTACAACTTTTAAAACTTCGTTCAAAAATACATTTACGTTGAAACGAAGTAAGAGTGAGAAACTTCGAGTAATGTCTGCAAGAACACAAAATAGTAAAGAGACATTACAAGAATATGTGTTCGATAAAATTTGGCTTTGTGAGGGACTGGATTTTAATGTGGAAGAAATTCGAGATGAAATCGCTGATGAACTTTGGTCTAGAGATTTATCAAATCATATTCTTGCGAGAGATTATGCAACGACAGATGCGATGTTTCAAGATATGATTAGATTCGACAAATTAGAGCAGCATCGGAAGGAGCGAATTTCTGAGAAGCGAGGATTTTCAACTGCAGCTTCGAACACGCCGCGAGAAACGGGGCGCAACGGCACACAGTGGGCCCAAATGAACATGTCTGGACAAAATAAAATATCTTCTTTTGGAACTGACCGATTGGGATGGGGATACTCTTAAAATGAAGGTTATAATAAGTACTTTGAGGGAAAATTGTAGATAAAATGTTTAAAAAATTTTCAAGGTCAGACCAAGATCAATATATAAAAATTTACTTTTTTTTAATGATCAGAAGAAGCTGGGCTGTTACCCAAACAAGCTGAATAGATTTGTATGGGGTTTTCGGATCACTGATAGCAAATCAGCTGACAGAATTGTAAAATTCATTTGTTTAAACAATAATTTTCAAATTTTTCTTCTATGAAATGTTAAATTAAAATAATAATAAGTTAAAACACGAATCATATATAAAAATAAAAAAATAATTATTTTTATTCAAATTAATCTAAATAATTTTTGTTATTGTAATATTCCCGTTAATTACCATAATAAAGCGTACAACTTTATGAAAAAAATAGTACAGAATACAACTTGTACATTACATACAAGTTGTATCCATTTTATATATTACAATTATATTGGAATAATAATCCATTTTCATTACGTAAGTGAAAAGAAATTCCTGCGAAAAAATAATTCGTATATAGTTATATATACTTATATATGTTTATATACATTTCTCGAAAGGGGTTTATAAAGCCCGTTTTTCTATATATAGGGGTTTATCGAGCCCGATTTTGATTATGCAGCCCGGGCTTCATAATATTTCTCAATATAGGGGTTTATGTGGCCCGACCTAGAGTCTATAACCCCATGGTCCATTATTTCATTAGTCACTTGCCATAGGGCACTCTGGGCTATAGGTACTAATATACAGTTTTGGGCTACATAAACCCCGATAAGTGTGTGTGTGTGTGTGTGTGTGCGTGCGTGCGTGCTTGCGTGCGTGCGTGCGTGCGTGGGTGTGGGTGTGGGTGTGAGTGTGGATGTGTGTATGTGTATGTGTGTGTGTGTGTATTATGTCTATGTCGCTATGTATAATTAAGTATATTAGTATATACGACTGAATATCATTTTGCACGAGGTCTACAAGAAACTCTACTAAAAAGATAATCTTAGGTCAAATTAATAATTATGCATGGCGATACATGTTCATGTATTATGGTATACATTTTTATATATCAATATATAATTGTATGAATAATACAATCACTAAAAGGTTTATATACAATACGTAATCATATAAAGTTATGCATAATTATATATTGATATATAAAATTGTATACCATAATACATGAACATGTATCGCCATGTATAATTATTAATTTGTCCTAGGATTATCTTTTTAGTTGAATTTCTTGTAGACCCCGTGTAAAATGATATTTAGTCGTATATACTTATATACTTATTTATACATAGTGACATAGAGACATAATATATATATATATTTCTTTAGTAACGTTAACATAGGCAACTCTGAAAAAAAGAAGTATACCTCTTCGAAACCGGTTCACCCACATACTTATATATGCAGAACACTATATATATATATATATATATATATATATATATATATATATATATATATATATATATATATATATATATATATATATATATATATATATATATATATATATATATATATATATATATATATATATATATATATATATATATATATATATATATATATATATATATATATATATATATATATATATATATATATATATATATATATATATATATGCAGTGTTCTGCATATATAAGTATGTGGGTGAACCGGTTTCGAAGAGGTATACTTCTTTTTTTCAGAGTTGCCTATGTTAACGTTACTAAAGAAATATATATATATATATATATTATGTCTCTATGTCACTATGTATAAATAAGTATATAAGTATATATGTATAAATAAGTATATAAGTATAAAAGAAGTATACCTCTTCGAAACCGGTTCACCCACATACTTATATATGCAGAACACTATATATATATATATATATATATATATATATATATATATATATATATATATATATATATATATATATATATATATATATATATATATATAGTGTTCTGCATATATAAGTATGTGGGTGAACCGGTTTCGAAGAGGTATACTTCTTTTTCAGAGTTGCCTATGTTAACGTTACTAAAGAAATATGGACCCTGGGGTTATAGACTCTAGAAAATGGCCGAAAATTCTCCAAAACCAGTCATATATACCTTTTCCCGTTTGAAGAGGCTCTTCAAAACCGGAGAAACTCTTCAAAACCGGTATATAATATCTCGAAAAACTCTCCAAAACCGATAAAAGACATAAATAAGGATATATAAACATATATAAGTATATATAACTATATACGAATTATTTTTTCGCAGGAATCTTTTCACTTATGTAATGAAAATGGATTATTATTCCAATATAATTGTAATATAAAATGGATACAACTTGTATGTAATGTACAAGTTGTATTCTGTACTAATTTTTTCATAAAGTTGTACGCTTTATTATGGTAATTAAAGGGAATATTACAATAACAAAAAATTATTTAGATTAATTTGAATCAAAATAATTATTTTTTTATTTTTATATATGATTCGTGTTTTAACTTATTATTATTTTAATTAAACATTTCATAGAAGAAAAATTTGAAAATTATTGTTTAAACAAATGAATTTTACAATTCTGTCATCTGATTTGCTATCAACGATCCGAAAACCCCATACAAATCTATTCAGCTTGTTTGGGTAATAGCCCAGCTTCTTCTGATCATTAAAAAAAAGTAAATTTTTATATGTTGATCTTGGTCTGACCTTGAAAATTTTTTAAACATTTTATCTACAATTTTCCCTCAAAGCACTTATTATAAACTTCATTTTAAGTAGCATGACAGTTGCGGAAGCCAAATTGGTGATCAGGAACAAGTTAACCGATTAACTGTAAAAATACAAGAGACCTTCGAAAATAAACAGTACTGCTCTGGAGCTTTTCTAGACGTTGCCCAAGCTTTTGACAATGTATGGCACAAGGGATTACTCTATAAACTAAAGAAGTACTTTCCAAAAAATTTATATAAACTATTAAAATCATATTTAACAGACAGAACATTTCAAGTAAAAATTAACCAAACCGTAACAAAACTGTTCCCTATAAACGCCGGAGTACCTCAAGGAAGCGTGCTAGGCCCTACTTTGTATCTGCTGTATACTTCTGATCTACCTACAATGCAAGAAATCACTACAGCAACATATGCAGATGATACAGCAATTCTCACAAGTCATTCAAGTCCTGAAATAGCATCCGAAAAACTACAAAAATATTTAGATCTGATCAATATATGGTTTAAACAATGGAGAATTAAATTCAATGAAACAAAATCAACTCATGTTACATTCACACTTTGTAAAAAGACTTGCCCCCCACTCCTGCTAAATGATAAACCCATACCGCAAAGTGACAACGTTAAATATTTGGGAATACATCTGGATCGTCGCCTCACTTGGAGAAAACATATGGACAAAACGAAAACAACTAAATCTCAAACTAAGAAAAATGTACTGGATACTAGGAAATAAATCTGAGTTAAAACTTGAAAATAAAATACTTATATACAAAACTATTCTTAAACCAGTGTGGACTTACGGAATTCAACTCTGGGGATCTGCAGCAACTTCTAATATTGAAATACTCGAAAGATTTCAATCCAAAATACTTAGAAACATAGTGCATGCTCCTTGGTTTGTCACAAATGAAATCATTAGGAATGACTTGAACATACGAACAGTCAAACAAGAAATAGAAGCACACTATAGTAGGTACAAGGAGAGACTAACAGAACATCCGAACCATCTGGCAGCAAATTTAATTGATGTAATCCGATCCAGTACAAGACTTAAAAAATATCAAATTATTAATGTGTAGTTGTAAAATGTTCTGTATACTAACGTATCATTATATTATTATAATATTATATTATCATAAATATTGTTCTCTTGTAAAAGCCTATATTTAAAGGATTTGTAACAGTATTAACCAGTGGGTCTAATACTCTCATGTTATTGTAAATACTTGTATACTATTTACTTATTATCAACTAGACAGATTGTAAATAAACACGGTTGAAAAAAAAAAAAAAAAAAAAAAAAAAAAAAAATTTAAGAGTATCCCCATCCCAATCGGTCAGTTCCAAAAGAAGATATTTTATTTTGTCCAGACATGTTCCTTTGGGCCCACTGTGCGGCAGTGGCGCTAGCAGTTCTTCGAATTCGGAGATGAAAGGTAATGTTAGGTCAACGTCTGCGAGTAGCGTTGGGAATAGCGAGCGAGTTTGTTTTCGTTGTAAGGAAGTAGGTCATTACGCGAAAGATTGTACCAAGGAGAGAAAAGTCGTTACGTGTTATTTATGCAAAGAGGAGGGGCATATTGCGTCTAAATGTAAACAAAAGCAAGCTCCGAAACGCGATCAAGTAACTACTGTATCGGATATAAATGCGGGAGCTTCGGGTGAAAAATTTATTCGTGAAGTTCAAATTGCTGGAAATCGATTAAAAGCACAGATTGATATGGGTGCGTCGGTATGCACGATGAAGGCGACTACGGTATTAATGTTAGGTTTATCTATGGTTCGAAAAGATTTAATTTTAGAAGGTTTCGGAGAAAATGAAGTTGTATCGCCCGGTGTTGTGCATGCTGATACAATCATGGATATTCTTAAACCTAAGCCGATTATTTTTCGTGTAGTTCCTGATAATGTACAGCGTTTTGACATAATTTTGGGAAGACCTTTCACCGAAGCGTTAGATATTATGTACGAAAAGGGTATGATTTGACATTTGCGAATATCGACCCAAATTTATTTGAGGATTATAAAGCGTCAAAAGGAAAATTTTATGCGGCAGAAAATTTAGAGTATAAACCTAGTGAAGTGAATTTCGTTAATGTTATAACACAGATAGGTGATATTGTTTTGCCAGTAATGAATAATTCAAGTAGTGGTATTAGTTTAAATAAAGGGTACTGTATAGGAGAAAGAATTTTGTCGATAGAACCAGTCCAGGAATTAGAACCGCGTAAAGATAAAATAACGTTGGAGGAGATAGTAACTGACGAATCTGTAAGTCAAAGTCAAAAGAATGAGTTAGCTGGGATATTGAATAATTATCGCGAATGTATTGCTAAAACTCCGTATGAATTAGGGTGTACTGATTTGCTCGAGATGGAAATAGAAATAGAGGAAGGAAAGCAACCAGTGCAAACAAAACCTTACAGATTAAACGCGAAAGATCGCGAAGATTTAGATACTATAATTACAGAATATAAGAAGGCGGGTATTATACGTGAAACAAAATCGGAATATGCAAGTCCAGCATTTTTGATTAGGCGGAAAAACGGTACGGGGCGTATGATTATGGATTATCGTCGTTTGAATAAAATTACAAAGCAAATAAACTATCCGATTCCAAATTTCGATGACCTTTTAGAAAAGCTTAGCGGAGCTAGTGTTTTCATAACTTTAGATCTCGCAAACGGATATCTTCAACTACCTTTGGCTGAAAACGCTAAAGAAAAAAGTGCTTTTATTACGGAGACACAGACGGGTGAATTCACACGCGCTATGTTAGGCTTAGTAAATGCTCCGAAAGTTTTTGCGAAATTAATGCATAAAGTATTAGGAACAGCTCAGAAACAGGGGATTGCTTTTACATTTTTTGATGATACCTGTATCTTTGCAAAATCATGGGGAGAGTTGTTGGTATATTTAATTGAAGTTTTAGATATGTTAAAGAAAGCCGGGTTAACATTAAATTTGAAAAAGTGTAGGTTCGGAATGAAAAAGGTTGAGTATTTAGGTTATGTTTTGGGTGAGGGAGTCATTCAGCCGGGAGAGCGAAAGATTCGAGCGATTGCGGAATTTCCGAGACCGAAAAATGTGCATGAGGTGAGGCGATTCATGGGTTTAGCTAGTTTTTTTAGGCGATTTGTTCCAAATTTTGCACAAGTAGCTATGCCTATTACAGATCAATTGAAAGTTAAAAAAATATTTGAGTGGACGAGCGACCAAGAAACGGCGTTTAATTTAATTAAGAAAAATCCTGTTGAACGTCCTACTTTACGATTTTATAATCCGAATGCGCAAAGGACTGAATTACATACAGATGCTTCGGCAATAGGGTTAGCAGCAATGTTATTTCAAGCTGATTCGGATGTAGATAAGTTAAAGCTTGTTTATGCGATAAGTAAACGGAATTCTGAAACAGAGAGATTATATCATTCTTCTCGTTTAGAACTAATGGCAATTGCATGGGCTCTACAAAGACTGCGATCTTTTCTTATAGGTATTAAATTCGTTATTGTAACTGACTGCCAATGTTTAATAAATTTGAATACTTGGAAAACGCAAAATGCTCAGATGGCAAGATGGATCAGTGTGATTTCTGAATACGACTTTGAAATCAAACATAGGAAAGGAGAATTAATGAAACACGTAGACGCGTTGTCGAGTGCACCAGTAGCAGAGTTAGAAATTTGTGAACGGGAAAGTGTGTTTACTATTATTACGCGAGAAGATGAGATTGTAACTTTTCAAAGGTCTGATTCTAATATATTACAAAAGATAAAGATTTTACAGAAACCGGAAAATGAGCGCAACAATTTTGAAAAGGGTCATGTAAACGATTATATTTTAAGAGAGGGTTTGTTATACAAAAAGAAATGTGTAAGAGAGAATGAAATTCGGGAACTTTATGTGGTACCGCAAGCTATGCGAAAGGCTTTAGTAATTCGTTATCACGACCTTGGAAGTCATTTTGGTGTGGAAAAAACTGTAAAGCGTATGAATGAATATTATTATTTTACTGGAATGAAACGTTATGTAAGAGTGCATATTAGAAATTGTTTTGAATGTTTATTAGCCAAAAGAAAGATAGGAAGAGTAGAAGGGGAATTACATCCGATTCCTCCGGGGAGACGCCCATTTGACATAGTTAATATGGATCATTTGGGTCCTTTTCCGACCAGTTTACGTAAAAACAAATATATTTTAGGTATAATAGATAATTTAACAAAGTTTGTACATATTGTAGCTGTAAAAGACGTAAGCGCTAGAGTAACAGTAAATAAAGTTAAAGATTTTATTGAAAGATTTGGAGCGCTAGGGCGAATCATATCAGATAGAGGCACTTGTTTTACCTCCCAGAATTTTCAGGATTTGTGTGACGCTTATGGGATTAAACACACATTAAATTCTAGTCGTCACCCGCAAGCGAATGGGTTGATAGAGCGGTTAAATCAGACGATCTTACCTGCTTTGCGTGCGGCTACTGTGAGCGATGAATCGAATGATTGGGATGTTGGCTTGAAAAAATTGGAGCGTGATTTAAATTCTACTATTAGTAAAGCGACAGGGATAACACCATTTGAGGCACTTTATGGGTTTTTACCTAGATTTGAGGATAGTAAAATGCGTGAAATTACGGAACACTGTGAAACGTATCAACCTCCAACTGAAATTCATGCCAAAATCCGAGAACAAATTCTTAAAGAACAATTAGTTTATAAGTCTAGGTGTGATGCGAAGCGTTTTAAAGGTGTTACGTACGCTGTAGGAGATATTGTATTTGTAAAACGAAATCCGATTGTAACAGGTATTTCTACCAAACTTCAACCTTTATTTGGAGGTCCTGTGGTAATTGTAGGAGTTTTACCGGGAGATACGTATCGAATTAGAAAACTGAACGAATTTGGTGATCGAGGATTCAAGTCGACAGCGCATGTTAGTCAGTTAAAGATTTGGCGAGGATCGCAAGATAATGAACAAGAGGAGGTTGTTGAAAGCGAAGCAAATATTGACAATGATCAGTTAGAAAGCGAAAGTACTGATAGCAGCGAAAAAGAGTATAACGATGTAGCTGAAAATGTAACTAAGAATGTAAAATTAAAAAATTCAAGTGTGGAAGAAACAGATGATTTAGTTGAAAATAAAAGACCACAGCGTAAAAGATGTGTACCTTCTAAACTACGTGATTACGATTGTTCTTAAAATTAATTAAAGATTTAGGTTAGTTAAGAAGTTATGTTAACGTGCGTAAATTTAATTTGTAGAGTAAATAATTGCAGATCTTAATAATTATTTAAATTGATCGAATACTATGGTAAAATCAAGCGTTTGGGGACCAAACGAAATCTAGAATGGCCGAATGTTAGAAATAAAATTATGATAGCACCAGCATATGGTAAAAATGTATGACTGCGATAGAGAACGTGACGTTCGAAGGGGAGAGGAAGGCAGAGAGCCGTAGAGAGAGGAAGTCGGTAGCGGAGAGCTAGAAAGAAAAAGGATTGAGGACTCGTGGAGTTGTGGGCCAGTTGGTCGTGTATTTGAAGGATTGTGGCAGCAGGGGTCATTATTGGCGAACTTTTGTTTTAAGGTGATACGATACCTACACTATTACTCAAAATTGGGTTCCCATTTTTCTCATTCAATTTTTAATTTTAAGAAAAAAACTCTTTGATACGTTATAATTCTTTATTAAACTTAAAACATGTCAAAGTGTTTTTTTTCAAAAAGTTTAAAATTGAAGGTGAAAAACGGGAACCCAGAATTGAGTAATAGCGTGGGTATCACATCACCTTAATATAATTAATAAACATATTTTCTTTATTACTTTTAAACACTGTGTTTTATAAATTATTGTCCTGTCAAACATCATTTAACACTTTTTTATTGGCATCTATACACTTCTATTTCTTATATTAATTGTTTTTCTCTAATATTTAATTTCTCATAATGATAGAAAATCAATTCAAGACAAAATAATTATTTAATATTTAAAGGATATTCTTCAAATACAAAAATATTTTTGTATTTAAGTTTAATGATTTTATTTTATAGATTATTTAATAATTTTGTACTATTCGTATAGGTATAAAGCATTCCAAGCTAATCCCATAATTTTTTATTTTATTAAAAAGAGCATTATATAATATCAACAATGTTGTAGTTTGCGTAATTTTTGTCTTTTTGTAGGAAACAGGGACATACATATTTCGTTTCTTAACTTATTGTTCCAATGTGTTTATCCCATTAAATATTGTAACCAAATGTAATTTCGTATTTTATTATTATATGTTTGTAATTATGTTGACTTTGGAATGTTATATCGCTTTTCTGGTCTTATTTATATCTATTATATCGAATATTTCTGTGTCAAATCGAATTCTATTAAATAATAATCGAAAAGTGAATCTACGGGGTTATTGAAGCATTAAAAATTATGTTAATACATTTAGATGATCTAGAAATGATTGTATATATAAATGTTACTTGGGAGTAAGTTTTATTTCAACGTTATCTATATATGCTTTGTACTTAAATTTTATTGAAAGACGAATCCTTGTTATATTTATAATTTGTGTGAAGTAGGATTGTAACGTTATAGCCGAAAATCGTTTATTTTATGTATATTTAGGCGTTTAAAATCGTTTTTATATGTTTAACTCGTAAGGAATTAATTTTACATGAATATGTTAAAAATAGAAAAAAGTTTTGTTTTTTATAATCTACAACTTCTACATTTATCATTTTTGTGTAAAATAAAATTCTGTCAAGTTGTAGCCGAAAATCGTTTATTTTATGTATATTTAGGCGTTTAGAATTGTTTTTATAAGTCTAATTCGTCAGGAGTTGATTTTACAAAAAAATGTTAAATGGGAAAAAGTTTTATTTCAATATTATCTACAACTTTTGTATTAAACATTTTTGTGAAAAATCAAATCCTGACAAGTTATAGCCGAAAATCGTTCATTTTATGTGTATTTTGGCGTTTAAAATCGTTTTTATAAGTCTAGCTCGTCAGGAGTTGATTTTACAAAAAAATATTAAATGGAAAAAAGTTTTGTTTCAATATTATCTACAACTTTCGTATTTAACATTTTTGTGAAAAATCAAATCCTGAGAAGTTATAGCCGAAAATCATTCATTTTTGACCATTCTTGGCCGTTTTTCGCAGTTATCTTGGCAAATATTGCTCGTACAAAAATGTGTTCAACATAAAAAAGCTGTATTTTAATTAGTTTTAGCAGATAGACCTGGACATATTAGCTTAAAATTAATTTTTCTAGACATTAGGCTTAAAAATCGATTTTTTGGGATACTTCTTTGTGCTTGCATTTGAAAAATTTTTCATTGATCTATCTCAATATACACGGTATCTCATTTTAATCTATGCAGCCAAATATCTCCGAATGCAGGCCAGATACAGAAAAATGGTTCAGATGAAAATTGTTCTTGACGATGGGGGTCAACATTCGGTTACCTTCAATTTGACCTTGAGATCATTTTTCAAGGTGACTTCAAGGTTAAGATCATTTTTTCAAATTAGAACACCTATTACTGAGATAGAGCGGGAAATTTTACGTCCAAAACCGTTCCTTAAACATTTTTTTGTGACCTCCACAAGGTTATATCAAGGTTAAATGCTTAAAAATTGATCAGAACGCGAAATTTCATAGTTGTCTCAAGCAGAACAAACCCTAATAAACCCAACAAATCAAAGGATGTCTTCTTTGTAGATACAGCTCAGCATGCCGCCTAGCTGCTGCACGATAATTGCTATTACATTTCTCTAAAACCATTATCATGTCAACTATTTGATCAGCTGGATAATTCACAGATACAATAAAGAAGGGTTCTGTACCCAACACCAGACCCATCAATTCTTATGAATTTTGATGTGCTAAAACCGAATCTTGGGCCAGAATTATGCCATCACCTTCCATTTTTTATTAAAACTCAAGAAATCACCCTCCCACTTACGAAAATTCATGATTTTATGGGAATAAGCGTTACGTAAAAAAATATAAAGTAAAAGAAATTTTTATCTTTATCGCAGGAATAACGATGTCAAGTTTAAAATCTAATAATTGATAACAAGATTAACTAAGTAAGAGGTTAAAATACAAGTGTTAACTATTACGCTGTTGAAAATAAGCAAGAATTGTATTTTCAACAATTTGTATTGAATTTGTAACTTAAGTTAAATTTCCAAGACACGGAGGTTTATTTGTTCTCAATATTTTAAAAATTAAATCTTTCAATTGTCTCGTCTATAAGTAAAGTTACATCATGGCTGATTATCCAGCTGATGAAATAGTTGAAATGATAATGGTTTTAGGGCAATGTAATGGTAATTATCGTGCAGCAGCTAGACGGTATGCTGAGTTGTATCCACAAAGGAGACATCCTACTGATTTGACAATCAGAACTTTAACTCAAAGAGCTCGCGGTGGCCACCTTATTCGTCAGCGCAGGCACCATGAATACGATGAAAACGATGCTCGTGTCGTGACTATTTTAGCAATTGTTCATCTCGACCTGAATATTAGCACACACCAAATTGAAAGAGAAATTGGTATTTCCCGTCCGACGGTTTCAAGGATTCTGAGAATTATTGACTATCATGCCTACCATATAACTTTAGTTCAGGAACTAAGGCAGAACCATATACAATTGCGCATTGAATTTTGTCACTGGGCTTTAAGAATGATAGAAAATGATCCAGACTTTTTCAATTACGTCCTTTTTTCGGATGTGGCAAAATTTTGTAGCGATGGGCGACTGAAGAGGCACAATTGCCATTATTGGACAGATGTGAACCCTCACTGGCACAGAGCGATAGATCATCAAAATCGGTGGAGCATAATGGTGTGGTGTGGAATAGTCAATGGTTACTTGATAGGTCCGTATTTCTTTGAGCAAAATGTCGAATGAAACAGCTATTTAGAGCTAATAAGAGATCATTTGCCAGTACTTTTGGAAAACGTCGACCTAGCTACAAGACAAAGAATGTGGCTTCAGCAACATGGTGTAGCACCTCATTTTCCACGAATCGTTCGAGAATTTTTAAATAACAACTACAATGACAGGTGGATGGACGAGGAGGTCCAGTTAACTGGCCTGCTAATTCACCAGATATGACGTCACCATATTTTTTCTTGTGGGAGTACGTCAGAAATGTAGTTTTTGCTCAACGGCCTACAACAAGGGAAGATTTTATGGATAGACGTTGCTCAGGACTGTGGATCATTTCGAACGGCGATTACGCCTGTGCCTGGAAGCCAACGGAGGTAACTTTGAACATGTACTCCGTGGATAGATAATGTTAACTGCAGTAATAATGCTGAGAGGCAAGGGGACTCACGTTAAACAAGCACCGCAATGAGAGGCAAGGGGACTCACGTTAAACAAGCACCCCAGTGAGAGGCAAGGGGACTCACGTTAAACAAGCACCCCAGTTAGAGGCAAGGGGACTCACGTTAAACAAGCATTCCAGTGAGAGGCAAGGGGGCTCACGTTAAAAGAGCACCCCAGTGCTAGGTAAGGGGACTGACTTTAAAAAAGCATCCCAGTGAGAGGTAAGGGGACTCACGTTAAACAAGCACCCCAGTGAGAGGCAGGGGAACTCACGTAAACAAGTACCCCTGAGGAAACAGGCCTTACTACGTCCGCGTCGTTGTTTCTGGGTAACGCTGAAAGTAAGGACCCGGTATTATCAAAAAGAGCTTAAAGCCAATGGAGCAATGTTGCTGGAACTTCTGTAGATAAGTGACCGTGAAAACTCCCAGGATAGTATTTTTAGCGATTTTCATGGAAATTGGAAAATTGACCCCACTTAAAGCGATTCAATCTCCATGTGGTACTGCGGCGTCGCATCTGACTTCGAATTTATAATCAGCGACCCCTGAAGCTCTCAGAATATGTTTTTAGTGATTCTCATAGTGATTCAAAATGACTTCATTTGGGATATTTCAGCCTCCATGCGGTACCATCGCATCGCACCCCACAGAAACCTAACATCATATTCACAATTGGCGACTACAACAATTTCTTAATTCGTTGAGTTTATCAAGGCTTCCTCTGCTTGAGACAACTATGAAATTTCGCGTTCTGATCAATTTTTAAGCATTTGACCTTGATTTAACCTTGTGGAGGTCATAAAAAATGTTTAAATAACGGTTTTGGACGTAAAATTTCCCGCTCTATCCGATTTCGAGGTCAGAAATAGGGATTCTAATTTGAAAAAATTACCTTAACCTTGAAATGACCTTGAAAAATGATTTCAAGGTCAAATTGAAGGTGACCAAAAGTTGACCCCCATCGTCACGAACAATTTTTATCTGAACCATTTTTCTGTATCTGGCCTGCATTCGGATATATTTGGATGTAGGTATAATTAGAGGAGTATTTTCCCGTAATCCCGATGAAATCGGTCGAGAATTCATTGAGATAATCGAGAAACTTGAGTACATACGGACGTACAGACATACATACATCTCAGAAAACGCTTAAAATGCACTCGCTCTGGGTGGAACATTGTTTTTACACATTAATTTTTAGTATTTGAATTCTTACAATTTTGGCTCTGATGAAATTATAAGGCTCTCCCGAGTAGCGATCGTGCTTAAAAACAGAGATAGAGACGCAGGTTCTAAGAAGCATAGACGGAGATAAAGACACACAGTAAATAATCATCGATAGGGAGATAAAGGAAAAGTCAGTGATATACAGGCAGAGAGAGATTAGAATAGGTTGATTGCTGTACATTGTGTTGTACAATTTCAAAAAAGTTAATTTACAAAGCAAATACAATTAAAAGAATAAAATACAAAGAGTAAAGTATAATGCTACAGTGCGTAGGCTGAGCATGAAAAATAAATACTTGAGTGTGAGGTGTTTATGGGTAATCAAGTGATTATTTCGGAATGAAAGAGATGTTGATTAAGACGAGATTTGAAATGGGGGTCATAGGTGATATTGCGTATTTGCGATGGTAATGAATTCCAGAGATATGCAGAGCTGATATGGAATGCATTTCTCAAAGTCTCGATGTCAATGGCACGGGACAGACCGAGTGGCAACCGTAAAATCAAAGAGAGGTAGCAGATAAGATGGGGTTGTAGTACTGTACATTTTGCGCAGTAGATTCACAGCAAAATACTCTCTACGCGATTTCGTCGCTAGCCATCCGAACTCGTACCTATAAGATGCAATATGCTCTCACCTTCTTAAACGATAGGTGTACTTAATACCTGAATAGACGAGCCTCTGCAGTTTAATGTCAATATTAGCTGACCAAAGGGAAAAGGAGCATCAGTATTAGATACTTGCGCTGATGGAGATTGGTGCTTTTCCTAAAATAATAAGGACGATACATAAGGGAGCGCACGCGATCGAATATATGTGCTACATGCTTCTTCCAGCTGAGCTTGGAGTCAAGCTCCACTCTTAGACTGCGTAGCGAAGATTCATACATCATAGGAGTGCCACCGATATCAATGGAGTTTTTGGCTACAGTGGGGAGTAAATTAATGTAGTAAGGAGAGCCTATGATCATGGCTTTTGTCTTATCGAGATTAAGCCTCAGGTTATTTTGGATCGCCCAGCTCATGATACGGTTTGCATTTGCGCTGATCTTAATAGAGAAATGGTCAAGCTCCATTAGAGGACAACTAATAGATAGTTGGAGATCTTCAGCCCACATAATGTGGGACATATCCAGACTAAGGCAGAAAGGTAAGTTATTAACATATATGGCAAAGAGCAGTGTATCCAGCGCGAAGCCCTGCGGAACGCCAGTATTGTTGAGAACCCATAGTCAAGCAATTTCTTAAGGATCATGACAAATACAGTCAAAGGTTTTACTAAAGTTAAATAACAGCAGCAAGGTGACAAGTTTTTTTGTCGATCCCAAGCCTAATATCGTCAGATAGCTTGAGCAAAGCTGTCTGAGTGCTGTGGTCCGTACGAAAAGCAGTCTGCAGAGGATTAAGAAGAAGTTTAGATTCAAAATAACGAAAAATTTGCTGGTGTACCAACCACTCAAGGGCTTTTAACAGAAAGCATAACAGGAACATAGGACGGAAATCACTCAATCAGCTTGGAGAGTAGTATATGGACTGGTATAGGGAGACATATCATATTACAAGGGGGGGAGGGGGGCGCCCCGAGGCGGCGCCGCGGGGAGGGTCATTAAGTTAAGTGTTATGTAAACAGTAGCTATACGGTAGCTAATGACCCATGTCAAGGGCCCATGTCAATGCGTCTATTGTTTTCAAAACCGCTACTGTTTTGTAAACAAACCACCCATTAACAATGGGTAATTAGCTACTGTTTACATAACAGTTAACTTAATGACACCACCCGCGGCGCCGATCTCCCCTTGTAATATGATATTTCTTGCTATACTAACCCACGTACTGGAGAGAGAGAGAGAGAGAGAGAGAGAGAGAGAGAGAGAGAGAGAGAGAGAGAGATGACGCACGCACACACGAACACACATGCACATATATGCACACACCCACCCGCGCCCACCCATCATCCCAACCACCCACCCACCCACATCCACATCCACATCCACCCGCCCACATACCACCCACCCACCACCCACCGACCTCACTCATATCCACCCACAACCATCCACACACACAGAGAGAGAGAGTGAGAGAGAGGTGAGGGAAGAGAGAGGTTGCGGGTAGACAGAGTAAAAACAACGTTTATATATTTGTTTATTTGTTAATATTTATTGACGCGCGCGCACACACACGCACGCATCGACCCACACACACACACACACACACACATACACACACACACACACACACTCGCGTACATTTCACTTGTCACGGTGCACACGCGCGTACATTCACGTGCATCCGCTTCCCACAGGCGCACATTGTTTTTACACTGCTGCTGCTGCTGCTGGTGCTGGTGCATCCTTTGATGGTGTATCCGCTGCTTGCCTTCACCGATACTTCAATCTATCCGACGCTAGGCGACCCAGGTGTGTCTATTCTTATAAGGCACTTACACGTGCTTTCGCGGCAGGCACCGCATCTAAAAGGAGGAGGAGGAGGAGGAGGAGGAGGAGGAGGAGGAGGAGGAGGAGGAGGAGAAGGAGGAGGAGGAGGAGGAGGAGGAGGAGATTGAGAAGGAGGGGAAGGGGGGAGGAGGAGGCTGTAAGAAAAGCGCGAGAAGTAGCGAACGAGATCGAACTTCAAGAAGAAGCCATAGGCGAGTATCTTGCTGCATACGATCGTCTACCTCTCATCGATGAGGACTTTCGGCTTCTGGCAAGTCAACCACCTGGTGAGAGGCTGACGACCATTCCACCACTGCTAAGAGTGGCGGCACATACTGGGTGTGTTCTGTGCCACCGCCAACCAATCGGCCCCAGGGTACAATACACGCGAGCGCCTCGACCGCGTGGTCAACGAATGTAAGTAAATATTTATTCTTATATTTTAAAATATGCCCTTTTTAAAAATATTTTCCGTGCGTAGTTGTGCGAAGTCGCGATCGGTCTCTAACGCAGATTGTGGCATCGCTCCCCGAGCTTGCTCGTTTGCGGGAGGTATACGAGCGAGTATCAGACAATCGCCAAGCACGTCTCCAGCGATGGTTTCACGACCAAGGCGAAGACGAATCCTCGCTTTTGTATACAGAAAGCAATCTGCCGGATTTGGTGAATAGAGTATTAGAAAGCTTTGCGGGCATCGCAGAACCTTAAAGTAAATCCCTCACCGTAAAACCATTACTCTATTTTAATATATTTTAATAAATGCATCATTTGTTTTGTTACAGCTGAGGTCCGCTCACCCGTGCAGGTAGGCGGTGGTGGCAGTGAGGACGTTTATGATCCCTAAGATTACGACAGCATACAGCCCCCCGGCGTGCGCTTCACTGCTGTGGTTGAGGGACAGCAGTACCTGCGACACTTCGGAGTGCAGGGCCATAGAGTAAGATTTTCAATTATAGAGCCACGCGCGGATATAAATCCCGTATTATGGGTAGAGACCGCGATTAGGGACATGCACGATTATATAACGAAACGCGTTCCAGGACATACATTAATCGGGATTACAATTTGTAATGAGCGATTTTCACGTGGTACGGGCGGGCTGTCGTTCAGGCCTGTTGCGAACTTTAATTACGCTGATTTATGGAATTTAATAAGTTCCATAAGTCACAGTAACGAAATTTTCGGTATCGGAGAGGGACTCGAGTTACAGGTGTGCTATGTAGTAATGCCCGTAGGTGCGGGTGGTGGCTTAAAGTTGAGCGATTTGCGAAAGCACTCAATCGTTGTTATTAACAATGCCGATAATTTATGTTTACCGCGTGCGCTTGCCGTCGAAAGGGTATACATGGCTCTCAAGTCGCAGCTTTGCGATGAGGTGCGCGCAGAATGACATGAGATTCACGACGGGCGTTGAAAATTGCAAAAAGAGCGCGCGGAAAGTCTCGTGGACGCCGCTGGGGTAAATATTTCGGGTGATGGCTGTAGTTTTGAAGAATTCGTGAGCTTTCAAAACTTTTTTCTCGAAAGTGGCGTAGCACTGGTTGTTTTCGAGAAACAAAATTTTTGAAGCCGTGAACCGCCGGTCCTTGATGGACGAAACACTCTCCGGTAATTAAATGCCCCACTAGCCAGTATTATTTATTTGATGTTTGAAGAGCGTGCACGACATTTTAATTTAATTACTAATTTATTCGGAACGGGGGAATCGCGTTTTTTCTGTTCTTATTGTAATAAGGTATTCCGTTACATAAATCAGCACAAATGTACGCGAACATGCGCGTGCTGTTACGTTGCACTGCCATGCAGAAGCGATCAAGTCGAAATGATAGAGTACGTGGATTGTGGGCGACAATTTTTCGGTCAAGAGTGTTTCGCGAATCACAAGCGTGCAGGCTCTTATAAAAAAAAATAATAAAAAAATGTGCGCCGTTGCGCGGTTGTGTGAGAACTGCATGCGCATTGTAAACGTGTATCAGCGGAAACACGAGTGTGGTATCAGTTTTTGTAGGCATTGTCAAAAGCTGCATGCTTTTAACGACTTGTGCTTCATGCAGCCAATCAGCGTTGTCGTCCCGGGTAAAAAAAAGAAATATCTTTATATTTTTTATGATTTCGAGACAGCACAGGACATTCCGCATGGCGAAAATGCGCGAGTCACGTACCTAATTTGTGCGTCGCACACCAAGTATGCTCGGACTGCATCGGCTTGGACGACATACAAATAGATTGCCCCACTTGCGGAGTGCGCGAATTCATTTTCACTCGCGATCCCGTTAAACAACTCTTGGAGCTATGTGTGCTAGAAAAGACAGATTTTGCCGAAATTTTGTGTATAGCGCACAATGCTCGAGCATTCGACTCTCAATTTATATTGAAAGAGTTGGCGGAAAGTTCCAAATGTGTCACACCACGCGTAATATTAAATGGCCACAATATTACGCAGCTAAGGTATGGGAGCACAAAGTTTATTGATAGTATCAATTACTTTCAATTGAAACTGGTGCTTTGCCTGCGACATTTGGACTGCCCGAGAGCGCTAAGAAAGGTTATTTCCCCCACCTTTTCAATACCAGTGAGAATGAGCACTACAGGGGTCATCTACCCGCACCCGTGTTTTATTGCTCAGGTACTATGTCTGTGGCTGAACGTGCCGGTTTTCTCGTGTGGTATGAGAATACAACCCCACACTACGTATTCGACTTCAAAAAGAGATTGTCGAATACTGTAAAATGGACGTGGAAATATTGAGGCGCGCGTGCATATGGTTTCGTGAAATTTTCATAGAAGTCGCTTAAGCAGACCAGGTCGTCTTCGGGTGTACGATTGCGTCCACATGTATGTATGTTTTTAAAAAAAATTTTTTGCAGCCAAAAACTATTGGCCTGATACCGCCAAATGGATATAGGCGCGGGGATAAGCACTCGCAACAATCTAGAGTGGCTGCTATACTGCGAGCGCGAGTTCGGGCGTGAAATTATACACACGTGGCGATCGCGCGAGTTTCGTTTACGCGAGGGGTTTCTCGTAGACGGCTATCTACCGCCAATCGGAGGAGGGGAGCCTTCCTCAACAGCCAAAGCAATTGTTTTTGAATACCAAGGCTGTTACGTGCATGGCTGTCCGCGCTGTTTCAGCGATAATCGTACTATGAGAAAAAATAAATATGGCCAAACATACGCACAGGCGTACGAGGGCACGGTGGCAAAAGTTGCAGCAATGAAGCGGTTCGGATACGACGTGCGTGAGATGTGGGAATGCGATTTCGCGCGCGTGAAAAGTCAGCAACCGGAAATTACGCAATATTTAGCGACTCATCCGGTCATGAGCAAAATAGCCGTAAACCCGCGTAACGCTTTTCTCGGTGGCCGCACGGAAAATGTCGTCACTTCTCGCAGTACCGCGCCGGACGAAGAGATCAAATATACTGATATTTGCCCTCTTTACCCCCATATATCTGCAAGAGGGGACGTTATCCCATTGGACACCCGCGCATTTACATCAGCGGAGAATGCACGGAGTTGACTGGTGGACGAAACAATGACCTCTCGCGCGTGGAAGAGCTGATAAAGTGCAAGGTTTTACCACCTCGTAGTTTGATGCTTCCTGTTTTACCCATAAAAATGCACTCTCTGCTGATTTTTGGACTCTGTCGCTCGTGCTGCGAGGAATTGCGAGAGGGCGACTGTAATCACGACCAAGCCGCTGAGCGTGAATTTACAGGCACATGGGTTGTCTGCGAGTTACAGAAGGCGATCGAACTT
Organism: Torymus aiolomorphi; assembly: GCA_036365515.1. Lineage (NCBI taxonomy): Eukaryota > Metazoa > Arthropoda > Insecta > Hymenoptera > Torymidae > Torymus > Torymus aiolomorphi. The sequence continues at coordinate 87,838,492 of CM070876.1, forward strand.
GGCTACTGCGTCACAGAAATATTTGTTATTTGGCAGTATGAAACCACGCAGTTCGATCCTGTCACGGGTGCGGGTGGGCTGTTTGCCCCGTATGTCAATACCTTTCTCCGATTGGAGCAGCAGGCAAGCGGTTGGCCTGCGTGGTGTACAGACGAAGAGAGTAGAAAGCGGTATGTCGACGAGTACGAGCGCGACGGGGGGATAAAGTTAGACTCGGAAAATGGAAAAAAAATCCGGGGTTGCATTCTGTCGCGAAATTGTGTTTGAATTCGCTGTGGGGAAAATTCGGCCAGCGCTCAAATATGAAACAAACGGCTATTATAAAAACGCGTGAGGGACTATTAAAACTTTTTACAGCGGCGGAAAAAGAAGTATTCGATGTTCTTATGGTCGACGTTTACTGTTTTATTACGCTGAATGGCAAGAGGCTTACAGAACAGCTTTTAAGTCCAATGGACCTATCATTGAGTTTCGAGAGGGACTCCCGCAGGTAGGCGACTATTCCTCGGACAACGAGAAGAAAATATTACTCATTCTCGATGATCTTATGCGAGAATCCTCGAGCGACGTTATTGTAGACTTGTTTATGAAAGGTAGTCATCACTAAAATATCAGCGTGATTTTCATAACGCAAAATGTTTTCCACAAGGGAAAGGCGCAGCATGACATAAGTTAAAATACAAAGTACCTAGTGCTGTTCAAAAATCCGCGCGACAAGGCACAAATACAGCATCTCATGCGCCAAATCCATCCCGGAGACTCGGATTTTCTCCGCGAAGCCTACATAGATGCTACACGAGCGCCACACTCTTATCTCTTTATAGACTGTCTCGATGAGTTTAGATTTCGCGCAAACATATTTCCCGGTGACAGTGCGCATTACGCATACGTGCCCAAATACTTTAAATCACGCTGATTTGCTCGCCCGAACGCCAGTCGGGAAAAGCTATGGCCCCGTACGGACGAGCTGCCCCGTGTCGCGGCACGTTACCGCGCGGTAAACATTTTTCCAAGAAAAATCTCGTGCTACTCGGCGTGCTCTGCCACGGCGATAAGAAACATCGCACAACCAAAACCCGAGCGGTTGACAAACCCCTTGTCAAGTACATATGCGAGTGCGTCTTGAACGTTTTACACGGGGTCGTAAAATTATCAGATAGCAAGAGGAGACGATTGAGCAAGCATAAACATACGGTGCGCAAGTTATCGCACCCGAGTGGTAACACCGATTGGCGCACAAAGAAACGAGCGATTATTCAGAAGGGGGAATCGTTCCTGCCTATCTTATTAGCTCCAATCGTGAGAACTCTCATTTCGAAAATATTTGGCTCGCATGACACTCAATAAGATGGAACACGCGCCTAAAATGATTCTCGTGCCAGAAGGTTCGATGGCCGCGCGCTGAGACGTCGAGGAAAAAAGTTTACAAACGCAGAGCGATAATTTTTCTGGCTTGGACACCGAAATGTACGACGTTTTACGCTCGAAGGCAGCGCGTGATGATTACGAAAAATGTCTGAATTATTTGCAGATTTTACGTCGCTATCTTTTTTTCCGCGACAACGAGCGTATCGCTGAGCGTCGCGGGACGAATCACGAGGTAGACGAACTCGAAGATAGTCTCGCGCCGCTCAGCGAGAAGACCATTCTCCGAGGTATACCCAAAGTACTCACGCCGAAAGCGCGACTCTTGCTTCGGCACTGGAGGACAACGGTTCCCGAGCGTCCAAAGTGGGACAATGCAGGCACTGTGAGCATCGGTGGCCGGCAAGTGGCGCGCTCGAGTATAATCGAGTTACTTCTCGACACACTGCAAAAAAGCCCGCGTGTGGAGGAGGAATAACTGCCTGTCGGGCGCTTTGAGTTTGCAAAATTTCTCAAAACTAGCGAGACGACCGTTAATCTCATCGAAAATCTCAAAGTTTTGAAAATTGGCCGGATTTTGACTGCAACAGCGAATACGGGCAAACGACGTTTGCCGCGGCAACAGACTATAGCGGCCGGAGAAAATAACACATCCTCACCCATGCTAACTCGCAGTAAAAAGCAGACCAAGAAAAAATGGATGCACTTTGATATATAAGCGATAAGATGCCATACGGAAAACAATACTACGATCTCGAGCATGAGCCGGGTACGCGGGTGCACGAAACGTTCTTCGCGTAAATGCCAAGAAGGAGAAGAAAAAAATTTACGCGTGGCTGAGCAATCAAGACACCTACACGCTTCATCACCCGATAAAAAGAAAATTCCCGCGCCTGTTGTGCAATGTAACGAACGTCGATGACGTGTGGGAGTGCGATCTACTTCAGCTGACATCGATAAAGAATTACAACGACGGGTACTGCTATATTCTCGTAGTCATCGATGTACTCGGTAAGTTTGCCTGGGTTGCACCACTGAAGGATAAAACTGCGCGCAACGTTGCTGACGCTTTTGAGCGAATTACCAACAGAGCGAAGCTGTGCTTGCCCATGTGCGTGCAGTCCGATCGTGGCAAGGAATTTCTTGGCGCTGCTTTCCAAAATAGAATAGAATAGAATAGAATAGTTTTTATTTGTAAATTACAAAATAATTAAGTTACAGTCTACCATCCCGCATTCGCCCAGGCTCATGTCTGTGAGACTGGGAAAACCCAATAGGCAAACGACGTGGGATAAATCCTATTAGGAAAACCCGCCTCAGGATAGTTCAAAGTATTGAACATAATTAACATTTGTGCACATTATATCGCAATTGTATAATCATCACAAATATAGTCAATGGCAATCGCCAAGTCACGAAGTATCACATAGTTGAACTTAGTTATTCTTCAATCTAGCGGTTACAGATTGAATTCATTACATTGCTTTATTCATATGATGTACGTCAGAAGATTAATCACAAAACGATTTTAGTACTGTTACAAAAATAGCAGTACACGTCTATATTCTATTTACACATATATACAGTCGACATCGCATGACCTTTGAATCAAGTACTTCCTAAACGCCGCTTTGAATTTACTCGCCGAGGAAACATTCTTAATATCGCGAGGAATCGAATTCCATAGTCGCGTACCCTGGGACCAGAAAGAATCCAGCCCTATGTCAGTTCGTGATGACGGAACTATAAGTTCTCTGCGCATGGAGATCGGCTTTCGTGTCGCTAGAAATCCAGATGTCAAGGCAGCGGTGGTCGAGCGGCTCAACGGAACGCTGCGCGTGCACATACGGAGATATTTCTCACATCGAAACACCAAGCGATACATCGATGTTCTGCAAAAAATTGTGTACGCGTACAATCATTCTCAGCGGTACGCGAATGCGCCAAGCAGAGGTCAACCTTTACAACGCTGCGCGAGCGCGCGGAAATCTGGCCAAGCGCGCGCACTCCAATTATCGCCGCCCCGCCATGCCCTACCGTAAATTTGCTGTGAGTGACCTCGTCCGTGTCAGTCGAACAAAGAACACCTTCGAGTGCGGATACGAAAAAAAATGTCAGTGAGGAGATTTTCAAGATTATACGCGTATCTCCGCGGCACGGGCTGTACACATACGTATTGGCGGACTTAAACGGAGAAATAATTGACGGATTCTTTTACAACGAAGAGCTCGTTTTGGTCGGGCACGATCGACTGACTGGCGATAAGAGCTTCAAAATCGAGCGTATTATGCGCACGAAAGGTCGCGGTGCCAACAAACAAGTGCTCGTCAAGTGGCTAGGCTATCTCGATAAATTTAATTCTTGGATGAAAGCGAGTCAACTCGAGAGCATTTCGTAGAAAACTACGAGCAGACATGGACGCGAACGAAGATTTTTACATCGTAGCAACAGCAGTATGGCTTACTTTCCCGATAACACAACCAGCTGTTTTACCACCCACTTGCCACGCGAGATCAAATTACACGGCGAGTGGCACGTCGGACTGGTGGAAATTCACGTACCATGTAGTATCGTGCATTTTCAAGGCATGATGCCTTTTGCACTTTTAGTTCTTTCGCCATGGACGACGACGAACAGAGTGAGAAAACATTCTGCCATTTTCCAGTCGGCATTTACGACTCTCTCCAACAGCTGGCAGACGCCATAAATAACTCGAATGACACTTATAAGCATCACATGCTTGAAACCGTAAAGGAGAGCAATTGCTATTATGCCATCAGACGCAAGTGCACCTGTCAAGCGCCACATGCGTCTCATTTCAACGAAAACATTCTGCGCATTCTTGGGTTAGACGACGAGCCCGGGAAAAAGATTCTGTTTACGACCTTTAACCATAGCGCACTGCGGGAAATTGTAGCTCAGAGACCAGTCTCGCTCTCTCGTGCTATTCCCGACCAACTGTACGTTTATACAGATATTTGTGAACCTTAAACAGTGGGGGACACACAGGCCGCGCTCTTGCGCATCGTTTCCTTGGATAACTCAAAATTCAGATACGGCTGCAGTGCTGTGCAGCGTTTCACACCCGCCCACTACATACCACTTCTCTATCACAATTTTCACAATATTATCATCGATATAAGAGACCAGCTCGGGCAGCGCATTCCATTCAAGTACGGTACGCTGACCGTGACACTATTTCAGACGAAGTCACTGAGATATCTCATTGTACTAGATACTACGATAACCAGATAGGTGGCGGGAGTGGGGTAGGAAACGTTTTCACTGGCTCGGCCTTTCAGAGAGGGCGCGGTGTTGGCTCTTGGTTAGGGGCCTCTTTCGCCGCATTCTGCCATACGTCAGGAGTGGCGTTAAGGCCGTCGGGAAAGAGACCTTGCGCGCAGGTATGAAAATTATAGACGATGTCGCAAACAATGCTGTCAATTTCAAGGCGGCCATAAAATCGAGAGCCGGAGAATCGGGACGCCATTTCAAATGAAAAGCGGCAGAGAAAATTAGCGAAATCATGAAGGGGTCAGGGTATAAAACTACCAGGCGCGTCAAACGGTAACGACAGTCGACAAAGGCAGGTGCAAGTGCCCGTACCTCGTGGACCAATCGTAAGAAAAAATTGACAGCCGCTCCGCGCAAGACTCGTAAAGCGAGCAGGAGAACGCGGAAAACCCCCGCTTTTCGGGACATTAACGATATTTTCGGTCCAAAATAAATCTTGAAAATGTCTTTCTTGCACTCTCACTCGTCAGAGTGTATGTCGAGCGAACTCGATCTTTTCTCCCTCCCATCTACTCAGACCTCCATCGAGGGCAGCAGTTTTTTTAACTATAAGCCTGTCTCTTCGATCAGCGACGAGGGCGATGAGCTCATCGAATTCGTCGTACCTAGTGCCAGCGAGCATTACATCGATCTCGCACACACCATGCTCTTTGTCAAGGCACAAATACTCCCCAACGACGATGTCGATACAAATCTAAAAGTTGGCGCTGTAAACAATCTTCTTCATTCAGTGTTCAATTAAATCGATATTTTTCTCAATCAAAAGCTCGCCTCACCGCCCAACAACATGTACGCGTACAGAGCTTACATGGAGTCACTGCTAAGCTATTCCCCCGCTGCCAAAGAATCTCATCTCATCGCGAGCCTCTGGTACGATGATACACCCGGCTGCATGGAGGGCGCGCCGGAAAATCAAGCAATTGATTAGAACAAAGGCCTCGTTCAGAGGCAATATTTTACGAAAGAGGGACGTGCATTCGATATGATTGACCATCTACACTGCGACTTCTTTAATCAGGATAAAATGCTCATCAATGGCGTCGAAATGAGGGTGCGTCTGGTGCGTAATAAGGATGCATTTTGCCTGATGGATTCCACAAACGTCGGCCGATTCGGAATAAAAATAAAAGAAGCTACCCTCATTGTTCGGCGTGTCAAGATAAATCCCGATATTTTGATCGCACACGCCAATACACTGGCCAAAGCAACAGCCAAATACCCCATTACGCGTGTCGAGGTGAAAACATTTACGCTTCACACTGGTATACTAGGCAATAGCATTGATAATGCGATTCTTGGTCAACTGCCGAAACGTACAATCATCGGTTTCGTCGATAACAAAGCGTTCAATGGAAATCGAGCGCTAAACCCATTGAACTTTCAACACTTTGACATAAATTATCTCTCGCTATATATTGACGGGGTTCAAATACCAAGCAAACCGTTACAACCGCACTTTACAGGCAACAGCGCAACGTTTATCGAGGCATTCCAAACACTCTACTCAGGCACTGGGATACATTTTCTCAATGAGGGCCTAGCCATAAACCGTTACAACTATTCAATCGGATATTTTCTTACGGCATTCGATCTCACACCCGATTTATCAGCGCATTGCCACTCTCATTGGAACCTCGTACGCTCGAGCACTGTGCGTATCGAAGTGGGCTTCGCGACGGCGCCGACTGTTACAATAAACTGCATTGTCTACGCAGAGTACGATAACGTTCTCGAAATCGACTCCACTCGACAAATTTTAACGGATTTCAGCGCCTAAGCGCAAGAACAGACGACGGGCCTGCAGAGGTGCTACGTGTCACATTGCCGCAGTCATAAAAAGTGGAGGGCGAAGCGTGGTGTTCACATGCAGCGCTCTCTCGCGTCACTTCGCTTTTTCTCTTGCACCCGAACACGCGTCTCTACACAAAATGGACTACGTAATCGATATTCAAGGTTTTCGTGATTCGGAAAAGAAGTTTCTGCCAAGAACGTAGCTATCACGTGCCTGCAAAAGAAAATTAGTGATCATTGGATAGTGCAAGCACCGCATAGTTTTGCCGACTTGCCGGACGATGTCAAAGAGACAAACACCTTCCTAGCCGTCGAAATTCACGGTGTTCATTGGTTTGACGGTGAAGTAACGCTTCATCAACTACATAGGCATCTTTACAACATTGCCAGAGTATCACGAACAATTTTTGTGCGCGGCGAGGAGAAGCCCCGATACATCGCAGCGCTTTTCGGTCGCAGCGTCATCAACTTGGAAAAATTTAATTCACCATCGTTTAAAAAGCTCAACAGAATGTTCCCAGACAATACACTGTGCGCCATGCATTGAACCAAAATCTTTTTGGCCAAAAAAGAGTTTTGTGCTCTTTACAAAGTTCATCAGCTAAAAGAGTGGCTGCGCTCGATACTTCTTGCGAAATGGAAAGCGCTTCCTAAAGAAAAAGTGGAAAGTGAAATGTTCCTTTCAGCAGTTTACGAGCAAAGAGATACAAATAGGGACAGCAGCGATAATAATGACATATACTACTCAGCCATCGACGGCGACACATCCTCTGACTGAAAAAAAAAATGAACACGAATGAAATAACGCGCGCCATCTGCGGCCTCTGCTAATTCGCTCGGAGTTTATGCAGCCAATCACATACCAAGCTGGTTGAGCCGTCCATCGGCGGTCATTGCAAATTTCGACACAGCGGACAAGCCCGGCTCTCATTGGGTAGCTTTCTACATAAACAGTCATGCAAAAAGTACCTACTTTCGATAACTATGGACTACCACCATCGTCGCGACATCATCTCGATCGACTCAGAAGAAATTGCAAGTGGTTCAGGTGGAACAAGAAGAAGTTGCAAAGTTTCGATTCTAAAGTGTGCGGTGATATTGCGTCATGTTTTTGCATTTTATGTGTAGTGGGTTTACTTATGAAAATTTTGTAACATCTTTACGACGGATGCTCGCGCCAACGACAAAATAGCTGCTAAATTTTGTAACATTATAAAGAACAAAAAATTTAAAAAAGTAGGACATGCGTACAATTCCCCGCGTGCTACTTCACAAGAGTGCGGCTCGTGCACTCTGGCATGTAGGCAAATGACTCATTATTAATCTCTCTCTAACTTTAAAATATATTTTGCATTGTTGGGCATAGATTTGTAAGCTAATATATGTATGCGTGATTGTTCATTACTTGTAATATCTTAATACTGAAATGAATCAGCCCTGGTTCAAATGCGATTTTATGTATTCGTAGTTAATTTTAAACATCGCTTGTGTCTGTCCCGGTTAAACCATATGTATTCGTAGTTTGTAAGTTTTTGTCTCTTTTCAAAATTTATGTATTCATAGTTTGTAAGTTTATGTATTCATAGTATGTAAGTTTATGTATTCATAGTTTGTAAGTTTGATCGAATAAACAAAAAAATATATAAATCATGTTTTCATTTACAGACCTTTCATTTTCCCACTCCTGAAAAAAAATCAGTTAAATTCATTTTTCCTCCCGCGAGAGAGTATTTAAAACGTTTTCTTTTATTACGAAATACTTACGCGTGAAAAATTTTATCATCATATACACATTTCCTTTACGCGTAACTTAAAAACCGTTGAACCAAGCACGCATTTATGGCGCGGGTGAAGTATTCTTAGAACCACTTAACGCAGTTATCGGGTACAACCATAAATAGTTACATGTCGTGGCACGTATTTCCTTCTCACAAAACAAAGAATGCATTCATGTGCAAAATTTATCATGTATACGCTTTGACTCGTAATCAGTTAGACACACACACACACACACACACACACACACACACACACACACACACACACACACACACACGCACACACACACACACACACACACACACACACACACACACACGCGCGCACGCACGCACGCACGCACGCACGCACGCACGTGCATACAGACATTTCCTAAAATCATGTGTTTCGAACTTCTATCACCTCTATTCGTTTTTGTAGAGCAATTTAATGAAACTTAAAATTTTACTATTACAAAGCTTCCTCTAGGAGGAAGTTAAATGCGTTATTTTGTTAAAAAATTATATCCCTTCTATTATATATAACTCTGCAAGTATTCCAGTTACGAAAATGGGTAAAGAAAATTGTAAAAGTAGGCAGAACAAGCTTTATTTCGATCACTGTTTCGTCTAAAAATATCGATTTTTCAGATAATTATGAGAAATCAAAGATGGTGTAAAAAAAATCATTGAAAATTTCCATCTTTTTAAAGGATTTTAAGGGTGCTATTTTCAATGATTTTTTTAGACTATCTTTGATTTCTCATAACTTTCTGAAAAATCGATATTTTTAGACGAAATTGTGCTCAAAATAAAGCCTGTTTTAACTACTGTTACAATTTTTTAGCACATTGTCGTAATCGGAATACTTGCAGAGTTAGATACAATAGAAGAGACATCAGCTTTTATTCTAAAACACATTTTGTCAACTTGGTACAAATCCCTGACCGAAATGTTGAGTCAGACTTACAGAAAGAAAGTAACATACGAAAGTGATAGGAGTTGAGGGCTAATAAAAAGAGATAGAGATAGTCAGATACAAAGAGACCTAGATGGAGAATTGGAAACAGAAAAAAAATTTGAGTGTATTGAGGAAAGACCATGAGGTAAGACAGAGACGTTTTGTGAGAACCAGAGAAACAGCAATTGGAATATCAAGACAAAGGGACATAGAAGTAAATGCAGAAACAGAGACGAGGAGAAACAGACTAATTGAGAGATAGAGAGATTGAGCCATAGATAGCGGCGGAGAGATAGAGTTAGAGACAGGGACAGTAAAATGGAGAAAGGAAGATATAATAAATGAAATTCAGAGGAATAGAGATAGACAAAGTTAGTTAGTCAGAGACATATAGATAAGGCCAATAATTGACAGATAGAGACAGGGACACATAGACAAAGATAGATAGAGACAGACTGATAGACAGTGTTGAGGTGTGGAATCGTCAATAAAGGGAGATGAGACAGCTTTAAATATAAAGAATTAATTTATTAAAGCGAAGATACAATAAGGCCTAGACGGCGCTTCACCGTGCCACGCGCGATGTGCTCCCTGTTCAACGTACAGCGGTAGAGTGAGAGAGCAGCGCGTCAGTCGCTGCTGTTCGACTTACATACTCACGCACGCACTAGGGGGGAGACTTACATGTTTGCGTTCGGACTCTTACATGCGCACGCTCTATACTGTTGCAGACTCGCACATAATATACATTTATTCCTACGTACAGTATCTCGGTGTATTTTAACACCCTAAGTATGATTCCAAGGTCAGAATTCGTCCACCACGCCTGAATTTGGAGATATCATTAGGTATAAGATTTTTGAGATATCTTAAAATACAAAGTAAAAACAATTTTTTTGTTAATCTTTTCTATAAAACAATATAGTATTGTTTGAGACCTTCAAAACCAACTTTACTTCGTATGTTAAGTCTTGAGTGTCGAGGAATCTACTCTTATATGTGTATTGAAATTTGTATGGTTTATCTTCAAATTATATTTGAATGATATATATATATATATATATATATATATATATATATATATATATATATTATATTTTCAATTGATTTTTGATTTATATCAAATTACCTTTATTCTAGGCGTAGGCTCTCGTAAATAATAAATAGCTGATTAGTTAGATGCACTATTTATTGAATGATATAAGTTTTATAAATAAGACTATGCGATTTACAACTTATTAACTTTGTTAAACAATATATAATACCGATAGATTATTGATTTTATAGATATAAGAAATTCTCTTCGTAATTGAATGTAGGGTATTTGACCCGTATAAAATATTCGCTACTTCTTTTGTCGACTGGAGTTGTACGGAGTTCGCGATCTGTTCACGATTACTGATTTGTGTGTTGAGAGTCGCCGTATTTATTAAGCGGTTAAATTAGGTTGAAGATGATTGAGATCATCTTATTTGGCAATGTAATTGTCTCCAATCGTATTAAATTCGGTAGTCGCTTTGCGAAATGCTGATTCTAAAGAAAATATAATACGCAAGTTTGATGACCTACTACTACGTCACGATTGCCCCGTATTAAAAAATTTCAATAAAGTTCGCTCGCTTCGGCGTGATGCCGCTTGCATTAAAAAGCAACGTTGTCAAAATTCGCATATACGACATTTGTATGTCAGAAAATTACTGGTGATAAATATGCATTTTTAAATTGATTTTAGAGATACGTCACAGACGTAACACCTCCCCCCTTAGATTGTTGAATATCGTAGTGATTCAACAAGTATAATAATAGTTAGCCATCAGTAATTTTCTGTTACAATAATTTCAAATTTCAATTATAAGATGGAAAGTTAACTATAAATACAAAATTTTTTGAGAAATTTTTAAATAATTTCAATATGGTTCGTTTAAAATTGTGGTTCATTTCGTACAAGAATGTTTACAATTTCCTTGTGTTACAATTTTTTCCTCTATGCTAGTTGATACGTGGGTGTCAATAAATTTGCAATCACATAATTTTGTGGATCAAGAAATTACTGATGAGAATATGAATATCAAATGTAATTTATAGGGATACGTCACAGACGTAACACCTCCCCCCTTAGACTGTTGAATATCCTAGAGATTCAACAATTATAGAAATAGTTGAACCATCAGTAATTTCTTGTTACAAAAGGTTCAATAATACTAACAATTCAAATAACAAAAACAATAATAAAAATTCATATCATTAAATCCATTCATATCATACTAAAAATTTATATATATAAACAATAACAAAAACAATAATAAAAATTCAATAAATTTAAACAAAATTTCGTATCGTCTATAAATTTCTATAAAGTAAATCATTTATTTTTGTTCCTAACACTAGACTACACTTAACCTACGGTTTTAATTTTATATAACAATTGATTAATAAAACGTTACGTAATAAATATAGCATACGTTAGGCATTAGAATTTGTATAGAGATATATAATATCTTGTTTGAACATCGCATTTCGACAATTAAATTATTTTATTACGCTAATGTATAATAAATTTTGTTTTGCTGGTTTTACATAAATTAAAGTCATTGATTAACTGAGTTTAGAAATAATGTGTATATTAAATAATTTTGTAATAAATATAATGTGAGGAGAAATATAGGGAATGATTCAAGTGATCATTCACTTCCCTCCCTGCTGAGATATTTGGCAAAACATATTATTTTTTCCTCTTTGTTTAAGTAGAATAACATTAAAGGGTTTTTGATATTATCATTATAAAAAATATTTTTCAACCGTATACTGAGAAAAATTATAATTATTTCCAAAGGAAAAATTTAATTCCATTATGTAGTCTAACGGGCTAAAAGCTGTCCTCGATGCGCTATATATCAATGCGGACTTGCCGATGAACGGCGCAGCAATTAACAGGCGCGAGCACTTACTCGTGCCAACCCCCGATGATTAGCGGCCCGTCAGCTCCGTGCTTTCAGCAGCAGCCGCGCCTTTTCGCTCCGTTACAACGCGCGACTTCGTCGTCGCGCTCTCTCTCGAGCGTGCTGCCCCAGCTGCTCAGTTATCACGCGAGTACTATACTAACTCGCGACCGCGGAGGCCGGCGGTATTCTTCACCGTGCCACCGAATAGGGAATTGAAATTAGGCTGCGTGAAATAATACGCGAACAAATAAAAGCAACGAATTATCTTTATTGGAGCCCTGGAGGCTGTTCACTATTTACACACGCGGCGCGTACTCTAGGTACGCGCCGATTCGGGTGGTGCGCTCGCGCACGCGAAGTACGTGTGTGCGCGGTCGCACACACGTCCGCGCAAAAGCGGCTCGCGCCGACGTAGGCCGATCGCCGCGCGCGATCGACGCTCGCGCGGGCGTCGGCGGCCTCACTCACTCGCGCGGGTCTCGCTCTCCGGATGCTCGTCGTCCTCGGAGGGAGGCACGCGATCGCCTGGCCAGCACTTACCTCCGTCGCCTATAGTCAGGGCTTGATCGGACCCTCTCGGCGGGTCGGCTGCCGTGTGCTGCGGCGTCACTCTCTCTCTCTCTCTCTCTCTCTCTCTCCTCTTCTCTCGGCCGCGGGGCTCTCGCTCTCTCTCGCCCCCGCGAGTCGGCTCGGCCGTAGTTGGCTTCAGCCGCGATGCTCCCTTCCTCTCTCACTTGCGCTCTCGGCCGCGGTTGAGTGTGGCTCTCTCTCCCTCTCCTCAACCACGAGGGAACGCGGCTCTCGGCGCCGTGCTGCGTCTCTCTCTCCTTCGCTGGACTATTGCACCGCTCGTTGCGGCGTCTCTCTCTCTCCCTTTCGTGCACTAGACTCTGACTCTCCGAGTCTTCGCGCACGGGGAACGAGCAGCTGCCTCAGCTACGGCAGAAGCGATACTGCCGGGCTCTATCTCTCGCTCTCCTTCCCCCTCGCGCAAGGTTGTCGCGAGTTTTCATTTCGGGGCTCATTCTGTGTCGTAGTTGCGCTCGGTACTTTTCGCATAGCTACACGTGCGAGCAACTACACACACACATGCAAGCCCCCGGAGAAATACGAGGACAAGCCCGACTCTGTTTGCGAGTCCTCATGCCGCAATTGTCGGCCTTGCCTTCTCCAAGGCCGCTGTATGTTTATGTTATCGGTCAACTACCTGTGTGTATACCGTGCGTCGGAGATCGGCTCGATCCGAGCTCCGTGTTCGCGCACATACACACACACAGACGCGCCTGCCGTTACACCCCCCGTCCAGACGCGGACTATACCTTGGATAGTCTGCTCCGCATCCTTCAATCCCTTACACGGGAGCGCGTCGGCTACCTCCCCGGAGAGATATCGCAGGACCCGAACTTCCGTCCGTTCCTGCCTCGAACCGATTTACCTCCCTCTCCTTTTCGTCGTTGCCCTCGGAACTTCCGCGTTCTATAGGGCTTTCGTGGGTTTCTCGGATTCCTCCTCCTGCCGTCCGTATCGCGACGCGAACCGATCCGCGAGGGCGTCCCCTGGGACGCTTTCACCGGATCGCATGACGCTCGCTGTTCGGCGGCGCTCCGCCGGCTTTCGGTGGGTCGCTCTTCACCGGTCGATCCCTCGGCGGTCGCGAGTTCTCATCCTTGGACGGCTCCTTCGTCTCTTGGAGGGGATGTCTCGTTGTTCGAAGGGGAAATCCCCCCTTCTGCTGGTTCGTGCGATGGAAGGATTCGTCTCCCTCGCTCCGTACCCGACCCGTCAGTGTTCACCAGTTCACTGCGTGTCGTCAGCAGACGAACTCGTTTACCGAGGGCCTCTCGTTCGATTCGGGCACTCTCGGCGAATGTGACCAGGCACCTGGCAGTTCCAGGACTTCCACGACTCGTACGCTGCCGCCCTCGTGCCGACTGTTCCGTCGGAGCCTGTGCCTGCTCGGTCGTCGGTGTTCGTCCCGCTACTCGAGCTGAACGGGCCGCTGCTATGCGAGCTCTCCTTCCGATATCGCCGAAATTTTCTGTTCTTCTTCTTCTTTTTCTGGCTCTCTGGCGATTCGGTCCGAGACGCAGACGTCTCTGATAAAGAGGCTGACAGCGCGTATCCGGAGCTGATCTGCTTCACCCCTTCCAAAATCATTTGGGAGAAGCGCTCCAGCACCTCGTCCAGTGTTTCATTGCTCTGGGGGGACGGTACCGGCGGCGGCTCCTTGTCCTCAACCGCCGCTCTCTTCCCCCTTAACGGTGCCGCTTTGGGTGCCCTGTGCGCTAACTCAGCGTAAACACGAGCATCTGGTGGAGGCGGGGGCTTATAACGCTTTTCGTCGTGCCCCGCTAACTCGGCCTCCACCGCTGTGTCGGATAGCGTATCGACATCGGCGAATTCCTCTCGTCTAACCCGCTGCTGCAGCCGTGGCTTCTTATTTCGATGAAACTTCCCAGCTGGGTTTCGAGGGGCGGTGGTGGCTCCATCTTACTCATCATTGCCTCGGGGCGGGTGATGAAGTCACGCACCGAATCGTCGGGTCCTTGGGTGCGCATCGCCACCTCGTGGTCTAAGCGCTGGTGGAACCGGTCTTTCACGCCGACCCATCGATGAATTTTCCGGCGAAATTCATTCCACATGGACCAACTCTGTCTATGGGAACGGACCCACACCCCGGCCACCACGACGAAGAGTTCGGGCAAAGCACTTAATTTCTCGTCTTCCGGGAGCTTCGCCAAGGCCTATCTCTCTTCGACTCTATCGAGGAACAAGTCAATATTTTCCTCTCGATCTCCGGCGAACCTCATTCCCCAACGTCGAACTATTTGATCGACATCCCTTGGTGTTCCGCCGGTCGTATCTTTGACGTTGTGTTTCGCCGTCAGCAACGTCGCATCCCGCGAATCGTGCCGTTGCTCAGAATCGGAAGTGTTTCGCACTCGATTCTGAGCTGCCCCCCCCCCCCTCTCCAGGCATCGCCGAGGCTCATTTGGCGCGGGAGCGGGATGGGTGGCGACGGTGATATTCTATCACCGGGGGATGGTTCCTGTATCCTAACTCTTCTTCTCGTTCTTCCATGTTGTTCGGAGTTTCTCGTTGCTTTTTCTTCTTCCTGTGGCGGACAAGTGGGCGTCGAGTCTGCCGAATCGTCGTGATTGGCTTCTCCACCTGTCCGGACGAACTCTGTTGTGTCACTCGTCGGACAGGGTGTTGACTTGCCAGTAAATGTCTGGAGGGTCTCTTCTATCCTCCGCAATCTGTCTTCCATTCCCTCGACATATGCTGCCCACTCGTTCGGAACTTGAACCGTCGTACCGTCCGCCATCGTAATCGTGTGCGTTGTGCCATTTTCCAATTGACGTCCGGTACTCTCCTCAGCCTCGGTCGAGTCGCCCTCAACTTGTGCACCTGGGGCATCCGCTGCCCGTACAGTGCTTTGCTCGAGGCACTGTGCTTCTGTCGCGTCCGACTTCAGTATCTCGAGTGGATGTGGCTTGTCACTGGTGGAGATCACGTGATCCACGAATGCTTCACGTGCGTTCATGCGCTCCAAGAGTGTCGAATCCTCATCATCGGCGACTAACCCCGCAAAATCCCTGGGATCATAGTCGCCGGATAGCCACCGGCTGAGGCGGATCAATCTCGTGAACAGTCTGCCATCCATTCTTAAACCGAGGACTTGCATGTATTGCTGTAGCTCTTCATCGCTCAGGCACTTACACCAATCCTCGACGGCTTTTCTTACTGAACCCGCCATCGCTGATTTGACTACTCGCTGTCAAAATCTATTCAGCGCAACTCGTTTACGGGTTATTCGCCGCACGAAACTCGCTCTCAACAAATTCTAATCTCTCTCGGAGTGTACCTGTGTGCGGCTAATCGATCGCACGCACGTATCTGGTTGGCGCACCAAAACTAGAAAAAGTAAAAAATAAATACAATTTAATTTTCCCGCCTAACCAGGTACACTCCCTTTGAGTGCGTGTGTGTGTGTGTTTCGGTTCGACTCCCAGTTGAGGTCTTACAATTTTGTACCTTCAGTTGGGTGACGCTAAACCGCTACTTTTCTCTCGAAAAGTAAAGCAAAAATTTCCGCGAAACCGTTTCCCAAAATTTTAAATCGTAATTTTCCAGAAAAAAAAATGTATTTCTCACTGCCGGTCTCCGTACCGACAGAATCCACACACACACGCTTACACACGCAAGTTACCGCACGCTCACGAAATTTGGTACGTGACGCGTCGCGGTTATCAGCACCACCCGCTTTTTCTTCAACCCTTAGGAAAAAAAACAATTTCCCCGCACGCTCGTCGGTGGCAGGTGTCCGTGTTTCCACACGTTATGGGCGCCAGTTGTAACGGGCTAAAAGCTGTCCTCGATGCGCTATATCTCAACGCGGACTTGCCGATGAACGGCGCAGCAATTAACAGGCGCCAGCACTTACTCGTGCCAACCCTCGATGATTAGCGGCCCGTCAGCTCCGTGCTGTTGCTCGCCGTCGGCTGCTTTCAGCAGCAGCCGCGCCTTTTCGCTCCGTTACAACGCGCGACTTCATCGTCGCGCTCTCTCTCGAGCGTGCTACCCCAGCTGCTCAGTTATCACGCGAGTACTATACTTACTCGCGACCGCGGAGGCCGGCGGTATTCTTTACCGTGCCACCGAATAGGGAATTGAAATTAGACTGCGTGAAATAATACGCGAACAAATAAAAGCAACGAATTATCTTTATTGGAGCCCTGGAGGCTTCTCACTATTTACACGCGCGGTGCGTACTCTAGGTACGCGCCGATTCGGGTGGTGCGCCGGCGCACGCGAAGTACGTATGTGCGCGGTCGCACACACGTTCTCGCAAAAGCGGCTCGCGCCGACGTAGGCCGATCGCCGCGCGCGATCGACTCTCGCGCGCGCGTCGGCGGCCTCACTCACTCGCGCGGGTCTCACTCCCCGGACGCTCGTCGTCCTCGGGGGGAGGCACGCGATCGCCTGGTCAGGGCTTACCTCCGTCACCTATAGTCAGGGCTTGATCGGACCCTCTCGGCGGTGTCGGCTGCCGTGTGCTGCGGCGTCACTCTCTCTCTCCTCTTCTCTCGGCCGCGGGGCTCTCGCTCTCTCTCTCTCTCTCTCTCTCTCGCCCCCGCGATTCGGCTCGGCCGTAGCTGGCTTCAGCTGCGATGCTCCCTTCCTCTCTCACTTGCGCTCTCGGCCGCGGTTGAGCGTGGCTCTCTCTCCCTCTCCTCAACCACGAGGGAACGCGGCTCTCGGCGCCGTGCTGCGTCTCTCTCTCCTTCGCTGCACTATTGCACCGCTCGTTGCGGCGTCTCTCTCTCTCCCTCTCGTGCACTACACTCTGACTCTCCAAGTCTTCGCGTACGGGGGCGAGCAGCTGCCTCAGCTACGGCAGAAGCGATACTGCCGGGCTCTATCTCTCGCTCTCCTTCCCCCTCGCGCAAGGTTGTCGCGAGTTTTCATTTCGGGGCTCATTCTGTGTCGTAGTTGCGCTCGGTACTTTTCGCACAGCTACACGTGCGAGCAACTACACACACACGCAAGCCCCCGGAGAAATACGAGGACAAGCCCGACTCTGTTTGCGAGTCCTCATGCCGCAATTGTCGGCCTTGCCTTCTCCAAGGCCGCTGTATGTTTATGTTATCGGTCAACTACCTGTGTGTATACCGTGCGTCGGAGATCGGCTCGATCCGAGCTCCGTGTTCGCGCACATACACACACACAGACGCGCCTGCCGTTACAGTAGGTATTTTTCGTGAAAAAGGAAGTTTAATAGGCTGGAGTGATTTTGGTAGATTTTGACTTATTATTGCTCTTATGCATCATTACCTTTCTTTGAAAATCTCAGACGTTTTGGAAGTTCATTTTAAAACTCAAGATTTTTTCTGGCATGAGTAGCATTCACATATTTACATTAGAGAGTATGCAGTGCGTTAGAGTAGAAAATTGCTTTACTCAATACAGTGCCGAATAGTGTGTCTTGTAGGATGATCATGTCAGTATATGATGAAACTGATCACTTCCAATTCATTATATTCGATTTAATCTTAGCAATGTGAGTACAGCTACCTAAATTCTTTCTTTCTTTTGTTCTTGAACTATTCATAAAATTTCTTTTATTAATGCGAACAATTTTTGTAGGCAAATACAATCTGATTTTGCATAAAATTACAGTCTAATTATTTTTGCCTATGTTTGTTAGGGTTGCAAGGTTTAGGAATGGTTTTATTTCGTTTTCTTTTTGATTAGTTCTATATTTTCTTATTCAAAGATAGATAGAATGATAAGTTATTAAATTGATCCCTGAAATGTTTTCTATCTTGTGACTAAATAATTAATTAAATATTTCTATTATTTAATAACACATAATTTTTACAAATAAAACTTTTGCTTGTTTCATTAGCAAATAAAAACTGAGGTATTTTAATATGTAATCGCAATATTTTCGTTTGTTGTTGTTAAAAAAGAAAAGAACAATGTATATATATATTTTTTTTTAATTGTCAACGATGTTATTGTTAGTCGTAGCATTACTTTTAAAATCTTTCATGTATGAATCGTTTTGCTGTCTTCGTAAAAATTTCTTAGAATTTCATTATTCAAATTTATATTATTCCGATCGCATTTTTATAAAATTATTAACTTTCTTAGGAAATATAGTTGCTTTTCTCAAAATTCTCACAAGTTGATACGAACAATTGTAGACAAATGAATAAGTGGTTATAATTTTAAATTGTATATTTGGTAAAATCTGGATCACTTTAGGGTTAGTTCACCAAGAAGTAGGATGGTTTTGCTTCAAATGGAAAAGTTCAGCTGCAATTATAATTCTCTATTGCTATACTAAATTTGGAAAAATAAGAAGAGATTATGATAGATGTTAATATTGAGTATGTTGTCCATATCCTAAAACAAAAATGTTATGTTATTATTTTTTATTATTAACAAGGCTTAATTTATTTGCATGCACTATTTTTGCCTTTCCCTTGTAATCTATAACAATGCTATTATTTTCGTTTACTTTTAAATTTTCAAAAGGGCCTTGATAGTGATCTTTTTCAAGTTTTCCTGGTTTAGGTTCTTTGATCAACCATACTTTATCTCCCATTTTAAATTCTCTTGGGTTAATAAATCTGTCATAATATATCTTTAATTTTTCTTTTGACATTATTAATTTTTGTTTTGCTATTAAGGCAATTTCTCTCATATTATTAATCAGTTTTTCTAAATATCCATTATAGGTCGGTAATAATTCTGATTTTTTTACTGGTTCGCTAGACGGAATTCTAGCAGGACAGGCAAAAACTAGTTCATATGGTGTGAATTGATGGCTAGTATGTACACTATTATTATAATGAAATTGTGCAAAATGTAATAGTTCATCCCATTCATATTTCTTTGTAGAAAAATTTTTTAAATATTCACACAACGGGTGGTGTGCTCTTTCTAATGAACCATTAGATTGCGGCGAGAAAGCCGTAGTTTAAATTTTTTCATATTTAAACCTTTTAGCTATCTGTTTCATTATTTTAATCGTGAAAGTTTCCCCTCTATCGGTTAGTACTATCTTTGGACATCCAAATATACATATAAATCTTTTTATAAAAGCATCTGAAACCGATTCTGCTGTTTGATCTTTCAAACATACTAAGATTACAAATTTTGATAATTGATCCTGTATAGATAAAATATATTTATTATTATTTTTAGTAATGTTAAATGGTCCTACAATATCCATTGCGATTTTATCGAATGTTTTCCCCAGTGTATCTGTGATAATCATTGGTTGTTTAGTCTTTTTCCGCTTTAATTTATTTCTTTGACAATCTTCGCATTTTTTTATTCTAATTTGGATGTCTGATTCTAAGTTTTCCCAAAAATATTTTTCCTTAAGTCTATTGTATGTTCTATTTACACCTGAGTGTCCTCCTATCATAGAGGAGTGATACATGTTAAAAATTTTATCCCTGTCTTCAATTTTTACATATTCAATATTATTTAAACATATTATTACTTTTATATTTGTATTGCTAAATATTTCTTTTAATATTTCCTCTATTTCTAACCAACTTATATTTAAAATTTCTATATCCCTAGAAATACTTTAAATACATATATTCTTAGTAATTAATAATTCTTTTAATTGATTAAATAATTTCGCTAAATTTTCTGTTATTAATTTACATGATATGGACGTATCTATGTATAACATAAATAGTTTTTTATTCTCTATATTTATTATATCTATATTATCTTTTGTAAGTAATAGTTTTGGTTTTATGTTTTTACTTTTGATTAACAATTCAGTATTTTTATCCAATGATTTTCCTTTTAAATTTATTAAATGAACAATGTTATCGTTTCTAAATTGTATAGAATTTTGAGAATAAATGATATTATTAATTTTCGGTATATTTTCTTTGTTTTCCTCAATTTTCTCTTCTTTTCTACCCGTAGTCATTTTTTTGTCATTTTTCCTAGGTCTGCCCCTTTTTCCTTTAATTTTCTGTCTATCTTCATTCATTACTTTGACTTTGTCATCGTTACTAAGAATTCTAGGTTGTTCGTTATTTTTATTTAATATTTTCTTATTTTGTGCTCTGGTAATAACAAATATCTCTACTGGATTCCTAGATAGAGCATCTGTATTTGCGTTCTGTTTTCCTGTTTTGTATACGATACTAAATTCATAATCTGATAGTTTTAGTCTCCATTTTTGGACTCTTGTATTATTATCAGCTGATCTTAACCATAACAGCGGTTTGTGATCAGTAACTATTGTGAATTTGTTTCCATATATGTAATTTTTAAACGTTTTTATGGCAAACATTATTGCCAATGCTTCTTTTTCATAGGTGTGATATTTAGTTTCCGCTTTATGTAGACTTCGTGATGCGTAAGCTATCGCTGGATCTTTGCCAATTTTTCCTTGCGACAAAACCGCACCTAAAGCAGAATTCGAAGCATCTGTTGTAATAATGTATGGTTCATCAAAACGTGGATATTCTAAAATTGGTGCTGTGCATAATAATTCTTTAATTTTCTCAAAGGCTTTTTGTTGGTCTTTTTCCCAATGAAACTTCACGTCTTTTTCTAGCAATATATTTAAGGGTTTTGTTACTTTTGCGTAATTTTTTATAAATCTTCTATAGTAACCTGAAAGCCCTACAAACTCTCTAATATTTTTAACATTTTTCGGTGTAGGAACTTTCTTTACTGCTTCTATTTTCTTTGGATCAGGTTTTATTCCGTGTTCACTAATAATGTGACGTAAATAACATACTTCTTTTTTTAAAAATTCACATTTTTCTGGTTCTAATGTTAAATTCGCTTCTCGTAATTTTTGTGCAACTGTATTGAATCTTTCGTTGACTTCTGTCATAGTTTCGCCAAAAATAATTATATTGTCGATGAATACGAAGCATATCTTACCGATTAAATCGCCTAAGACTGTATTTAAAACTCTTTGAAATGTACGCGGTGAGTTTCTTAATCCGAAAAGTAATACTCGAAATTCAAAATGTCCCAATGGATTGATGCTAAATGCAGTTTTATGTATATCACTTGGTTTCATAGGAATTTGATGAAATCCCGACTTTAAATCTATAACGTGATAAAATTTAGTTTTCCCCAATTGATCGAATATTTCTGTAATATTTGGGAGTAAATATGGATCTGGAATTGTCTTTTCGTTTAGTTTTCTGTAATCTATTACTAAACGTCATCGTTTTTTTCTGTCTACTAACTGTTTTTTTGCTACAATCCATGCTGGAGCGTTAAAAGCACTTCTTGAGTTTCGAACTAGGTCATTTGTTATTAATTATTGAGTTTCCTCTATCGCGATTTCTTTTAATTTATGAGGTAAAGGAAATTGCTTTACGTATACGGGTTTATTATCTGTTAAATTTATTTCATGTTGTTCTACATTACATGATCCTAAACTGTCTCCCTCTAGCCAAAATATATCCTTATTTTTCAATACTAGATCCTTAATCATTGTTTTACTATTTTCAGGCAAGTTTTCGTAACATATTTTTTCTAATAATCTTTCTTCTCTATTATATTCTTTAAAATCTTGTACTGACTCATTTTTTCCTATAAAATTTATTGATCCCAAATTAAAAATTTCATTTTCATCTATGTTAAAGTCTTCTGTTATCTGAAAACCTTCAGGTAAATTGTCTATTTCATAAGATATAAAGCTATATTCTTTTTCATTTCCATAGAGTTTATTATAATCTTCTAAATCTTCTTCAATCTTTTTATTCATTATTGTCAAAAATTGTTTATAATCTGTTGATTCGATTTCCTCAAAATCGATTGCTTGGTCATTATTTTCAAAAGCAATATTGATATTATTTATTAATGACTTAATATTATTTTCGTCATTTTCTAAAATTTCCTCATAATGTAAATCATTTATATTTTCTGGTAGGATTTCATTTAACATTTTTTTTTTGTAAATCTTTTCCTTCTGCCTCTAATATTGGAATCGTATTTAAAATTTTTATAATGTCATCATATAATGTTATTTCTGAATTTATATTTACTTCATTTTTATTGATTAACTCAGGTTCATAAGATATTAAACAAGATGATTTCTCCATTTCATCCTCAATTTGAAAATTTTCAGTTTTTTCGTTTATTTGTATTACTTGTTCGCAATTTTCATGAATTATGGGTATTAAGCTTTGTTTTTCGTCCGTATTTTCTAACATTTTCTTTAAAACTTCCTTCTGTTCTATTGT
Organism: Torymus aiolomorphi; assembly: GCA_036365515.1. Classification (NCBI taxonomy): domain Eukaryota; kingdom Metazoa; phylum Arthropoda; class Insecta; order Hymenoptera; family Torymidae; genus Torymus; species Torymus aiolomorphi. Next base: position 87,861,359 of record CM070876.1, read on the forward strand.
TATTCTTGATTTTAATTCTTTATCCGTTTTTTGTGGCTTTTCAGTTACTGTATTCAGATTATGATTTAATTTATGGCCTGCTTTCAGTTTGATCTTACTATGATTTATTTGTAAATAGCCCTCGTCTAGTCTTAATTTTTGTTCTGTAAGAATTCTGATTCCTAAAATCCCGTCGTAAGGTAAACAAAAATTTGGTGGTGCTACATGGAAATCAATATTCAGTCCATTTATATTCATTTTAATTACTCCTAATGTTTCAATTGTTTTATCTGTAATACCAGATAAATGAATTTTCCTATTTTCTAAAATTATATTAGAAGGTATCTGATTTCCCTTGATAATATTTAACTGAGCCCCACTATCTACAAGTAAATTACATTTTTTATTTGTGTTGTGGTTTTCTATTTCGATATACTGCAGTGAGTTTTCTAATTTCAGAAAATACATTGCAATTTTGGTTGCTGCTATTCTTTCTTGTGTTTTTTCATTTAAAATCACTTAAATTTATTTCGTTATTATTTATAATTTCTGATCTATTTATTGCCTTATTTTTCTCCATGTTTTCCGTAATATTCTTTAAATTCTTTGTAATCAATAAATCAATGTCCGTGTCTTTCCCTCCGTTGGTGATACCATCACTATTAAATGTACCTACTTTAATATCTCCGCTATCTTTGAGTGGTTTTTTTTTAATCCTTCTAGTCCACTCATTTCCAGAAGAATTTGTTAGTGTTCCGAAGTTTGTTGATTAAGTACTGATCGCGACACACATTCCTCAGTTGTGTGATTCGTGTTTTTACAAATTTTACAAAATTTATCTAATTTATTTTGTAGCATCTTGATTTCATGGCAATTGTTTATTTGATGTCCATTTTTATTGCAAAGAGAGCATTTAATTTGTGCCGTCAGATTTTTTAATTTTCTACAATCTTCTAATGTATGCCCGGTGAAATTACAATATTCGTATTTTATACTTTGTCTATTAAAGTTCCCCCGATAATTACTGTTTGAATTCCTTGAAAAATGATTGCTGTTCTGGTTATTTGTTCGGAAAAATCCATTCCTATTTTTATCTCGATGTTCATAGGATTTATTTAAGGCATTGTAATTGTTACTTGGGAATGTACCTTGTTAGTTATTGTTTATTTTTCTACAAGTTTTTGCTGAATGCCCCGGCATCTCGCAAAATTGACAAACTTCTTTATTCTGAGAGTTTTGTTGTCTATTTTGCATAATTAAAACTTTTACACTCTCGCAATCCGCGGTTTCGTGACCTTCATCCGGACATATCGCGCACCATATCGGTCCTTTGTTTATCGTGCAGTATTTCTTTAAATGTCCGAGGTTGTTGCACCTCCTACACAATGCTGACGGGCAATTTTTAGCGGTGTGTGACGCGCTGCCACAGGCGTCGCATACTTCCGTACTTCTTACCGAATTATTGCACGTAAGCGGATCGTGTCCTCTTTCCTTACATCTCCAACACAGCTCGTATTCTGTAATAGTAGGACATTGCGTAACCTCGTGCCCCATATTTTGGCAGTATTGACAATGATTACTCTGCATTTTATTTAACTTACACGCATCTATTGAGTGGCCTTCCGTACTACACAATTTGCAAATTAATTTTATTACATGCTTAGCTGTTCTGCAATGATATGATACATGCTCTTTGCTTTTACAATAGATACATGAAGCTTTCATGCAAAATAATGCTTCATGATTTATTTTCTTACATAATTGGCAAGAAACTTGTTTAATTGTGTTTGGAATTGGAGTTTCGAAATTAAACAATATGCTTGTAGTATCATTTCTGAAGCTATTTTGCTTTCTTAAGTTTGATTCTATTTCAATTGCTTTTTGTACTGCGTTATCCATGTTTTGGTGTTCTCCGAGTTCGATTCTAATTTCTTGTTTTAATTCTTTTTTAAAACTACTGAGTATATCAGTTTTTAATCTAGTTTTATATTCTGTTAAAATTTCTCCTGTTACATTAGGTTCTAATTTTTTTAATTCTATTATTTGTGTACCCAACACTCGTAATTTGTTTGCAAAACATAGTACATCTTCATCTGATTTTTGAATTTGTTGTGTTAGGTTTCCGTATAATGAATGTATATTATCCGTTGATGGATATATTTTACGTATTGTTTTAATAAAAGTTTCAATACTTTCAATTTCTACCTTTGCTAATGCTTTATAAATTTCTCCTTTGAGCTTTATTTTGAGGATCTGTACTAGGGTCGATTCATCATTATTCGATATTATTCTTTTTGCTTGTTTTAATTTTTCTATATATTCCTCTAGTTGGATATTTTCTCCGTCAAAATCCGGTACTAACTTTGCAACTTCTTTAAGTGGTAATTTTAATGCTTGATTTGCCATTTCTGGTTCTAGATTTATTAAATCTTCGTTTATTTGAATTTCTGGCTGTTCGTTATTACTTGTATTATCTCTAGCTAAAATCAAACTTTGTTTATTAAAAAATCCTTCTATATCCGTGTAGTCGTGTTGCCTACCGTTTTCTACGTATATTGATTCTTCAAAAAATGCTGGGCTCTGACTTGGTGTATTTGGTGTATGAAAATTTGTTGGTGATAATATATCCCGTTTTATTTCCGGAATAAAAAGATTATTTATATTTTTATTTGATATATCTTGTTTTTGTGTGGGGTTTTTAATATTCTGTTTTTTGTTTAAATTGACTGAATGTTGTGCATCTAGTTCGTTATGGTCTATTTTTGAAGTTGATGGAATTGAAAGTATTTCCTCATATTCCTGTGTTTTTGAGTTAATGTAGATATCCGATGAAGTTCTATTTAATTGTGTATTTGGAGGTGATCTTGGTACTTTTGGTCTTCTTTCAAAAATGTCTGTTTGTTTATTTATATCATCTACTTGCTTTTTAAGTTCTGGATTGTTTTTGGGAAGTCCGTCTGGTTATAATCCCTTCATTTCCCTTATTTTCTATACCTTTGTGATTTGACATGACATATTACTTCTTTGTTTATACTATACTTAATATATCTTTTAAAATATGGTTTTATTATTAGTTCCACTATTTTTCTGTATATATTTTGTAATTGTTTATTTCACAATATAATTTATTTATTTATTTGTCACTTTTAAAAACTTTTTCCTTTGCTTAGTTTTTAGTGTTTTATCTTTTATTGTTTAAACTGTAATGTTTATTTATGCAATTTTTATTTAATTGATCAATTTGTTTAGTATTATTATTCGTTTTCTTGAGCTGCGTTGATCATTATTCTATTTTTATTTTTCGCGTGCTGTATTTTCGATTTATGTGATCGTTGTTCTTAATTTTTTTGTAATTATAATTTGTCTTTATGATATTTTGTTTTATCTATTGTAGTATTTTCTTTTGGTTTTACTTTTATATCTTTTTATTATTGATTTTTTCCCCAATTTCTTTCTTGTATTAGACTGCTATTATTTTTCGCGTAATATATCTTGATTTCACTCTGTAAATTTATCTTTTCACTTGCTATTTCAGCTATAATTTATTCTATAATTTTTGTTAAAATTGTTTTCTTACTTCTTTGTTTTATTACTCCTTGTACTGTCGTATCTTTTTTCGTTTGTAATATTTTTATTTGTATTGTAATATATATTTCAATTTTCTAATCTGTGTTAGACTGTATTTGTATTTTGCGTAATATATTTTTGGAAAATGTCATTTGTTTTGTAGAAATTATTCTTATTTTCGTATTTATCGTTTGTTGAATACTTGTTAATAACTCGACGAGCGGTAATTGCTTATCTTCCGAAATTTGGGCGATTCATGCTACAATGATCCCCCCAACTTCTTACTGCAAAGCAAGAAGCTCGGACTTATTCTATGTTAGTTGTATTTATATAAGAATATTTTCCTCGTCTTTCAAGAGCTTATCTTATCTACTTTAAAACGTTTAAAGTTTGATTTAGCTGATCTAATGAACTTTCGTTCGACTATGTACTGGTACCACTGTTAAGTTCCGGAGAAAAGTTATTTTTATTCTTTAATTTGAAATAGTCTAGTGAACGATTGTTCGATCGGTACCGGAACCACTGTTAAGTCTTGAGTGTCGAGGAATCTACTCTTATATGTGTATTGAAATTTGTATGGTTTGTCTTCAAATTATATTTGAATGATATATATATATATATATATATATATATATATATTATATTTTCAATTGATATTTGATTTATATTACCTTTATTCTGGGCGTAGGCTCTCGTAAATAATAAACAGCTGATTAGTTAGATGCACTATTTATTGAATGATATAAGTTTTATAAATAAGACTATGCGATTTACAACTTATTAACTGTGTTAAACAATATATAATACTGATAGATTATTGATTTTATAGATATAAGAAATTCTCTTCGTAATTGAATGTAGGGTATTTGACCCGTATAAAATATTCGCTACTCCTTTTGTCGACTGGAGTTGTACGGAGTTCGCGATCTGTTCACGATTACTGATTTGTGTGTTGAGAGTCGCCGTATTTATTAAGCGGTTAAATTAGGTTGAAGATGATTGGGATCATCTTATTTGGCAATGTAATTGTCTCCAATCGTATTAAATTCGGTAGTCGCATTGCGAAATGCTGATTCTAAAGAAAATATAATACGCAAGTTTGATGACCTACTACGTCACGATTGCCCCGTATTAAAAAATTTCAACGTTGTAAAGTTCGCTCACTTCGGCGTGATGCCGCTTGCATTAAAAAGCAACGTTGTCAAAATTCGCATATACGAAATTTGTATGTCAGAAAATTACTGGTGATAAATATGCATTTTTAAATTGCTTTTAGAGATACGTCACAGACGTAACACGTAAATGTGCTTGAACCATAATGATTTCTTACATCAACCGCAACGTATAATAGCTACATTTCTACTCCCTTCTATTTCACAATACGTATTGTAGGAATCTTCAAAACTGTAAGAAACAGGACTGTCAAATTCTGCTGGTTTTTCAGTGATGTAACCACTCTTTAACAAGGAATATTTAAAAAGATTAGTATATCTTGGTGAAGATAGTTGATTGTGGACTAATGATTGAATTATAAATATCTTCTCTATTTTTCAGCCGAGTTTGAATTTTTTCTTACAAAAAAGACCGAAAAAGGGTAGATTCTTCAGTGAGAAAAATAGGGGCTGCTACTGTTATGGTTAGAACTGCGCTGGTTAGTCGTGTGTTTGCAAGAGAAGTGAAATGAAAATTTTTTCGTAGTAAATATCAATTAGAACCTGAAGTATATTGAAATATCTTCTTTGGGGGTGATTTTTCCATTTTGAGGATGGTTTGAAAAAATATTTGGGACAGGTCAACTTTATTTTTGTATTCTATCGACAAAAATATTTTTTTAAATATTTTTAATCCTATTTTGTATTTGTTTTTCATGAAAATAGGCATGGAAAATTTAGATTTTTCAATAAAAAAAATAGGAGTTGCAACCCTTATGGTCGGAACTATGTATTTTAGTTGCGTATTTACATGAGAAGTGAAATGAAAATTTTTTCATTGAGAAATATCAATTAGCACCTGAGATATATTGTATAATCCATTTCTTGAGGTGACATTTGAGGGTAGTTTTCACCCCCTTAAAGCGTTTTTACGCCTATAAAAAAAACACGTGTCTCTTATGATCTACAACATATTAAAAGATTATTGAAATTGGTGAGATCGGGTTTGGGAAGTTTCCTTGTAACTCAACCATCTCCTACTACCTCGTTTCGCGGTATCTCTGAGGTATGGCGCATCTTCTATGGTTTTTGCAACGATGATGGGAGCAATATCGTCTGCATAAGCTACTATCGACACCCTATTTGGGAGTGGTTGCCTAAGTAATCCGTCGTACGGGATGTTCCAGATTGGGGATCCTAGTACCGAGCCCTGCGGCACATCTCCTGTGATCTTATAAGCATCAATAAAAAATTGTTTTTGAAGAGAATAAAGAATCTGAAGCTTTGTGTAATATAGAAACTACTTCATCGGTAGATCTCAAATTAAATAAAACAGATAAAACTTCTAGAAAAATAAAATATGTTGAAATTGCTCGATATTATATTTTTGAATCTAAATCATGGAAAAAAAGACAACGGTCTCAAAAATTTGAAGCAATTGGACGATTAAATATCGTCTCACCAAAAGATAATAAGAGATTTTTTCAAAAATTATTACTAAACCACGGAAAAAGTACTATTTCTTTCGAAAATATACGAAATTTTAATAATATATCATATGAAACTTATAAAGAGCCAGCACTTGCTATGGGTCTAATGGAAGATGATTCTCAAATTTACGTTATTTTTGAAGAAGCTACTCATGTAATGCCTTCATTTCAATTACGTAAGCTCTGCATGGTTCATTTTAGCAGAAAACATTCAAGATAATTTGATTTGGGAAAAATTCAAACATTTTCTTTCTAAGGATTTGAAAGAAAGTAATGCTCTATCGCATATTTAAAGTATATTCAAAACTGAAGACAACAGTTGTTAAGATTTTAGTTTACCTGAACGAACAGTAACGAATAGTATTGCCGAAAATTCTGAAAATATAGCATACAGTAAGAATCTTTTTGATATTTTCTATACTAATGATCAAAAATCAATTTTCAATGAAATAATGATCAGTAAAGATAACATGTATTTTATTGGCGGTCCTAGAGGCTCAGGTAAAACTTTTTTATTCAAAACATTAATACATTATTTTATATCTTTAAACAAAGAAACTTTACCTATGGCTTGGCCTAGAATCACAGAAACAGTATAATTAAAAAAACAATTAAATTTTCTATGTTATGCTCTCTTTCTAAAGTTTTAAAATAAACTTAAAATATTCGTTCGGAAAATAAAGAATTTACTTCATTATTGTTAGAATTGGGTGAAGGAAGAATTAATCCATTTATTATTCCAAATCAATGGAAAATGAATAGTGTCTGCAAAGAAATGTATAGTAACATTAATATTAAAACTTCAATAGATCGTGTAATCTGAGCTCTTCATAATAAAGATACTAAAATTATTGAAAATAAAGTTTTAGAATTATTAAATGAAAAAATATATACATACTGCAGCTTAGATTATGCAACTCATAAAGGAGTTGATCAAACTGACGAAAATATTCATTTAAATTATCCAATTGAAATGCTTAATAATATTAGAGAAGGTCTTCCGCCTCATGAATTAAAATTGAAAGTAAATGCTATCGTTATGTTAGTTAGGAATATAAGTATTACAGAAGGAACGTGTAATGGTACACTTCTAAAAATAACTGAATTATATGCACATAACGTTACGGCAGAAATAATTGCAGGCGAAAGAATTGGTGAAGAGTTTTTTATTCCGCGAATAACTCTGAATACCGCAGATTCATCTTCATTTCTATTTATCTTTACAGAAAACAATTTCTAATTATATTAGCTTTTTCTATGACAATAAATAAATCTCAGGGTCAAAGTTTTGATTCTATAGGAATTTTCATAATACGACCATTATTTTCACATGGTCAATCGTAATGTTGCTTTATCTCGGTGTAAAAATCCAAATGAAATATTTATTGAAAATGTTTCAAATGATGGTTCAATAATTAAGAATGTTGTTTGGAATAATATTTTTAAATTCTGAGTTTGGTTGAAATTTTGAAAGGTTTATAATAGCCATAAAGTGATCTATTTATGAAATAAATGTTGTGTAATACGATTTCATAAATTATAAACTTTTAGTCTGAAATTTCCCAAAATTAGGTAAATTGGTGCCTGTTTCATAATATGAAGTATACAAAACTAATATAATATATTATCAAGGCTATGTGATTGTCAATAAATGGAAATTTGTGCTCAGTTATTTGATTTAAATTAGAAAATTTGCTCTATTTGAAAATTTGTAATGAAAAGAAAATAATCATTTTAATTATCATTTTTTTTTATCATTTTACTTTTTTTATTTTATCATTTTATTTTTTTTCAGTTTTTTATTATCATTTTATTTTTTTTTTATTTTTCGCCGGCGCGCGAGCTTTCTCGTCAAGTCGCCCGCCATGACGCAATGAGGCCCAGCTCTCCTTATCTCCCATCGAGTGCGACACTCTCGCTCAGGCACACCGAGAAAATCCGCTTGCTCAGAGTATGACGGACGTCTTGCTCGTGAAGAAAGGGTACGCACTGCGCGCTCGCACTCTTTGCAGCCAATATCCGTAGGCGGAGAGAGGTCTGTTCGTCTGCAGCACACACGCGCAAGCGAACACACTTCCTCGCGACCCCCCGTGTTTTATTATTCTATTAAATTTTACCTAATAACGTAATTCACAGCGCACGCGTTTGCACTAAAAGTATTCTGATTATTTGTATCTCTTTTATCCCTTCCAATCACTTTTAATAATCCTCAAAAATCTCGACCCTGGACTTGATTTACTAGTTCACCTCTTGAGCTGTTATCATATGTATATTTTAGAGGATTAGTTTTACAGAATATTTAATTCTCAATTCGTAAAATTATTACTGAAGGAGTATCCCAAAAAATGCACCTTTTTATGTACCACTTGGATGGGGTGGAAAAGCTAAATATAAAGAGAAAATCTACTTTTGGTAACATTTTTTTTTCTTTTCTGAAATTTTCGCTTTGATTCTTAAACGTCATAATAATAACAATTAGTAAGTGAAGCAAGACATTCATTTAGTACAAAAAAAGATGTTTTTGACGCGTGTAGCGTGATGTTAAATACGATATTAATTAAAAGGTGGGTCATGAGGTGGCGAGAGGGTCGGTCGTCACGAGGGGCGGTGGGGTGGATGAGGGAGGGGGGCAAGGGACTATTTTAATATTAAAAAACTCAAAGAAATACGTAGATTTTTCCGTTATTTTGAGGGAGGCTGATGAACTCGAATTAACGCTACCAACTGTATAATATAGGAAGGTATATGTTTGAGGGGTACCCCCTATCCGTTCCGCTCGTCATCCTCCAATTAGAATATTGAAAATGTTTAATCTAGAGTGTAATATTCGAAATTTAGTGTAGGTTTCTACTTTTCCAAAGAAATTCCATTTTTTAATTGAGCATCAACTTTCATACAGTAATCTGTAATGCCTAAAGAAATAGTTTTTCGACCCACCACTGTGGTACTGTCATAGGCTCATTAATATGTTTTTATTTTATTTAAAATTGTCTCATTTCATCTGCATTCGTCTATGCCTTTTTGTATCTGCCTACTCTCGTTGACTACCTTTTCGTTTATGTCACCTTCATTCATCGTCTCTATATCTGTGTACTGAGGGAAAAAAGAAACCGTAAATGCTTAAGAATCTGGTCAAAGTAGTAGGAGTCATCGGGTAGGACAGCAAAGGTTAGAATCGCCCAAGCGCTCCGGTAAAAACAGCCTTAGTGACGAGCACAGGCACGAGCACCTAAGGTCACGTGATCTTTGGTTATGTTGTTTCTTTCCGGCTATCCGGCACAATGCGCCTGACTTCATTAGAAACTGCCGGACTCTTCGGCGATTTTACCTTAACGCACTTAGGCTATGCGCCTATGCCTGACTTAAGCTAACCTAGCTGTTTTTGTTTCTCAGTGTGTCTCTGACTGCTTGTCTTTTTCTTTATGTCTACCTCTCTTTCTATCTTTCTCTGTTTCTGTCTCTGGAGCTATCTCTCTGCCTCTATTTCTCTGCCTGTCACTGTTTCCCCAGCTGTGCCTTTCTCCTCGTCTCTTTTTCTGTCTCTCCGTCTATGTCTCTTTGTCTTGATCTTCCTATCGCTGCCTCTGTAATTGTTATGTTTTGTCTCTGTCTCACCTCATGGTTTTTCCACAATAAATTTAAATTTCTTTTTCATTATATCAAGATCAAAGGATACTAAAGTACCAATGTGCAAACCTTGGCAAGCCTATGCTACTATCTCTCTGTCGCTGTCTATATATCTCTGTCTGTATTTCTATGCCTTTTTATTTCTGTCTCTCTGGCCCTGTCTAGTTGTTACTATCTCTGACTTTCTGTTTCGGTCTCTCTATCTTCGTCGACATCTCTTTGTATCTGACTCTGTCTCTGTCTGTTCGTTTGTCACTTTATGTCTGCGTCTTTCAGGCAATAAGATTGTCAACAAACAGAAATTAAAGTTTTAATCATAATGGGGGTATGAGGGGAGCTACGACTGATGAAGGGGATGAGGGTGGCGTGGGGTGGTGAGGGGGCTTACGGGGCGTCTAAATATTTGAGAAAATAATGTAAAAACATACATTTTTAAGTTATTTTAAGGGGGTAATAAGGGGGTAAGGGAGGCTAAATCCCACAAAAAGGCTTACAACTATATAATATAGGAAGATATACACGGTGTCTCATTTTAATCTATGCAGCCAAATATCTCCGAATGCAGGCCAGATACAGAAAAATAGTTCAGATGAAAATTGTTCGTGACGATGGGGGTCAACTTTTGGTCACCTTCAATTTGACCTTGAGATCATTTTTCAAGGTCATTTCAAGGTTAAGATCATTTTTTCAAATTAGAACGCCTATTTCTGACGTCGGAATCGGATAGAGCGGGAAATTTTACGTCCCAAAACGTTCTTTAAATATTTTTTTGTGACCTCCACAAGGTTAAATCAAGGTCAAATGCTTGAAAATTGGTCAGAACGTGAAATTTCATAGTTGTCTCAAGCAGAACAAGCCTTGATAAACCCAACCAATTAAGAAATTTTTGTGGTCGCCAATTGTGAATATGATGTTACGTTTCTGTGGGGTGCGATGCGATGGTACCGCATGGAGGCTGAAATATTCCAAATCAGATCATTTTGAATCATTATGAAAATCACGAAAAACACATTCTGAGGGCTTCAGGGGTCGCTGATTATAAATTTGAAGTCAGATGCGACGCCGGAGTACCACATTGAGATTGAATCGCTTTAAGTGGGGTCAATTTTCCAATTTCCATGAAAATCGCTAAAAATACTATTCTGAGAGTTTTCGCGGTTACTTATCTACAGAAGTTCCAGCAACATTACTCTATTGGCTTTAAGCTCTTTTTGATAATACTGGATCCTTACATTTAGCGTTATCCAGAAACAACGACGCGGATGTAGTAAGGCCTGTTTCCTTTGGGGTGCTTGTTTACGTGAGCCCCCTTGTCTCTCACTGGGGTGCTTTTTTAACGTGAGTCCCCTTGCCTCTCACTGGGGTGCTTTTTTAACGTGAGTCCCCTTGCCTCTCACTGAGGTGCTTGTTTACGTGAGTCCCCTTGCCTTTCACTGGGGTGCTTGTTTAACGTGAGTCCCGTTGCCTCTCACTGGGGTGCTTGTTTAACGTGAGTCCCCTTGCCTCTCACTTGGGTGCTTGTTTAACGTGAGTCCCCTTGCCTCTCACTGGGGTGCTTGTTTAACCCTTTTCGTACCAAATGTCCAAAATTTTTTCTGAACATTCAACGCTATAAATTTTTACGTAATCGGTCCAGAAAAAAATTAAAAAATGCCATTTCCGATGGTTTGAAGTCTCCTCTTTCGAATGCCGTAGTCAGAATTAGCCCATTTTTCTGTAAAAAGTTGTAACAATTTTTATAATAAAAAATCAAAAATTTTCAGCATTTTTTTTCAAAAATGTAAAATTTTGAACATGAAAAAGCAGAGCCTAATCATCACAAATGCTACAAGTCGTGGAGTTTTTATATGCTCTTTAAAATTCCGTTGGATTTTTTTTTAAATTCAAGATGGCGAAGTCAAAATGGCGCCCTAAATGCAGGAAAAAATTGTAAAATTGCAAAATTGTGCATAAACATCGCCTTTTTTATATGAAAAAACTATGCCTGGTCATTGCAATGAGCATAATTAAGAACGATATTATTTGCTCGTCAAAATCCATTTGAAAGTTTTACTAATTTACTATGGCAAGGTCAAGATAGCGCTCAGAATCTAAAAAAAACAGTGTTCAAAGACATTTTCCGCCGACTATACTTTTTGTATCAAGTGATAATCCATGGAAAGTGTGTAGTCAATTCCATGTAATTTTTTCCACTTATTCCGAATATATAATTTATTTTACCGAAAAAGTTGTTATTGACTTATTTGTTATTAACAATTTAATTGTTTATAACGCTATAACCTTTTTATTAGTAATTATTGAAAAATAAAATGAACGCCAAAATGTATGTTTTTTCATTTAGAGACTTTTTTATCTCTTGTAAAATTTCGCTATCTTGCATACTTTTCAAGATATTGGCAATAAACCATAACGTATATGCACATAGGTGTGCGTAGCCTATGCTATTGTTTATTATAAATATCTTGGAAAATATGCAAGGTAGCGAAATTTTACAAGAGACAATAAACTTTTTAAATGTAAAAATATATACTTTGGCGTAAATTTTATTTTTGAATATTAATTAATAAAATGTTATAGCGTTATAAACAATTAAATTGTTAATAACAAATAAGTAAAAACTTTTTCGGTAAAATAAATTATAAATTCGGAATCAGTGGAAAGAATTACATGGAATTGACTACACACTTTCCATGGATTATCACTTGATACAAGAAGTATAGTCGGCGGAAAATGTCTTTGAACACCGTTTTTTTAGATTCTGAGCGCTGTCTTGACCTTGCCATAGTAAATTAGAAAAATCATAGGCTAATTATGACTACGGCATTCGAAAGAGGAGACTTCAAACCATCGGAAATGGCATTTTTAATTTTTTTCTGGACCGATTACGTAAAAATTTATAGCGTTGAATGTTCAGAAAAAATTTTGGACATTTGGTACGAAAAGGTCTCCTCTTTCGAATCTAAAAAAACGGTGTGCAAAGACATTTTCCGCCGACTATACTTTTTGTATCAAGTGATAATCCATGGATAGTGTGTAGTCAATTCCATGTAATTTTTTCTGCTGATTCGGAATATATAATTTATTTTACCGAAAAAGTTGTTACTTATTTGTTATTAACAATTTAATTGTTTATAACGCTATAACTTTTTTATTAATTAATATTCAGAAATAAAATTTACACCAAAGTGTATATTTTTACATTTAAAAAGTTTATTGTCTCTTGTAAAATTTCGCTACCTTGCATATTTTCCAAGATATTTATAATAAACAATAGCATAGGCTACGCACACCTATGTGCATATACGTTATGGTTTATGGCCAATATCTTGAAAAGTATGCAAGATAGTGTAATTTTACAAGAGATAAAAAAGTTTTTAAATGAAAAAACATACATTTTGGCGTCAATTTTATTTTTCAATAATTATTAATAAAAAGGTTATAGCGTTATAAACAATTAAATTGTTAATAACAAATAAGTAACAACTTTGTCGGTAAAATAAATTATATATTCGGAAGCAGTGGAAATAATTACATGGAATTGACTACACACTTTCCATGGATTATCACTTGATACAAAAAGTATAGTCGGCAGAAAATGTCTTTGAACACTGTTTTTTTAGATTCTGAGCGCTATCTTGACCTTGCCATAGTAAAGTAAAACTTTCAAATGGATTTTGACGAGCAAGTAATATCGTTCTTAATTACGCTCATTGCAATGATCAGGCATAGTTTTTTCATATAAAAAAGGCGATGTTTATGCAAAATTTTGCAATTTTATAATTTTTTCCTGCATTTAGGGTGCCATTTTGACTTCGCCATCTTGAATTAAAAAAAAAATCAAACGGAATTTTAAAGAGCATATAAAAACTCCACGATTTGTAGCATTTGCGATGATTAGGCTCTGCATTTTCATGTTCAAAATTTGACATTTTTGAAAAAAAATGCTGAAAATTTTTGATTTTTTATTATAAAAATTGTTCTAACTTTTTACAGAAAAAATGACAGGCTAATTCTGACTACGGCATTCGAAAGAGGAGACTTCAGACCATCGGAAATGGCATTTTTTAATTTTTTTCTGGACCGATTACGTAAAAATTTATAGCGTTGAATGTTCAGAAAAAATTTTGGACATTTGGTACGAAAAGGGTTAACGTGAGTCCCCTTGCCTCACTGGGGTGCTTGTTTAACGTGAGTCCCCTTGCCTCACTGGGGTGCTTGCTTAACGTGAGTCCCCTTGCCTCTCACTGGTGTGCTTGTTTAACGTGAGTCCCCTTGCCTCTCACCATTATTACTGCATTTGACATTATCTATCCACGGAGTACATGTTCAAAGTTATCTCCGTTGGCTTCCAGGCACAGGCAATCACCGTTGGAAATGATCCACAGTCCTGAGCAACGTTGCTCTAGTAATGGATTCGCAAGCTCTACGAATTATATCCATAAAATCTTCCCTTCTTGTAGGCCGTTGAGCAAAAACTACATTTTTTACGTACCCCCACAAGAAAAAATCTAGTGACGTCATATCTGGTGAATTAGCAGTCCAGTTAACTGGACCTCCTCGTCCAATCCACTTGTCATTGTAGTTGTTATTTAAAAATTCTCGAACGATTCGTGCAAAATGTGGTGCTGCACCATCTTGCTGAAGCCACATTCTTTGTCTTGTAGCTAGGTCGACGTTTTCCAAAAGTACTGGCAAATGATCTCTTATTAGCTCTAAATAGCTGTTTCTATCGACATTTCCTCAAAGAAATACGGACCTATCAAGTAACCATTGACTATTCCACACCACACCATTATGCTCCACCGATTTTGATGATCCATCGCTCTGTGCCAGTGAGGATTCACATCTGACCAATAATGGCAATTGTGCCTGTTCAGTCGCCCGTCGCTACAAAATTTTGCCTCATCCGATAAAAGGACGTATTTGAAAAAGTCTGGATCATTTTCTATCATTCTTAAAGCTCAGTGACAAAATTCAATGCGCAATTGAATATGGTTCTGCCTTAGTTCCTGAACTAAAGTTATATGGTAAGCATGATAGTCAATAATTCTCAGAATCCTTGAAATCGTCGGACGGGAAATACCAATTTCTTTTGCAATTTGGCGTATGCTAATATGCTAGTCGAGATGAATAATTGCTAAAATAGTCACGACACGAGCATCGTTTTCATCATATTCGTGGCGCTTGCGCTGACGAATAAGCTCTTTGAGTTAAAGTTTTGATTGTCAAATCATTAGGATGTCTCCTTTGTGGTTACAACTCAGCATACCGCCTAGCTGCTGCACGATAATTACCATTACATTGCCCTAAAACCATTATCATTTCAACTATTTGATCAGCTGGATAATCAGCCATGATGTAACTTTACTTATAGACGAGACAATTGAAAGAAATTTAATTTTGAAAATATTGATAACAAATAAACCATCGTGTCTTGGAAATTTAACTTAAGTTACAAATTCAATACAAATAGTTGAAAATTCAATTCTTGCTTATTTTCAACAATGTAATAGTTAACACTTGTATTTTAACCTCTTACTTAGTTAATCTTGTTATCAATTATTAGATTTTAAACTTTTGACATCGTTATTCCTGTGATAAAGATAAAAATTTCTTTCATTTTATATTTTTTTACGTAACGCTTATTCCCATAAAATTATGAATTTTGGTAAGTGGGAGGGTGATTTCTTGAGTTTTAATAAAAAATGAAAGGTGATGGCATAATTCTGCCCTCAGATTCGGTTTTGGCACATCAAAATTCATAAGAGTTGATGGGTTTGGTGTTGGGTACAGATCCCTTTTTTATTGTATCTGTGAATTATCCAGCTGATCAAATAGTTGCCATGATAATGGCTTTAGAGCAATGTAATGGTAATTATCGTGCAGCAGCTAGGCGGCATGCTGAGCTGTATCTACAAAGAAGACATCCTTTGATTGGTTGGGTTTATCAAGTCTAGTTCTGCTTGAGACAACTATGAAATTTCGCGTTCTGAACAAATTTTTAAGCATTTGACCTTGATATAACCCTGTGGAGGTCACAAAAAAATGTTTAAAGAACGGTTTTGGACGTAAAATTTCCCGCTCTATCCGATTTCGAGGTCAGAAATAGGGGTTCTCATTTGAAAAAATGATCTTAATCTTGAAATGACCTTGAAAAATGGTCTCATGGTCAAATTGAAGGTGACCAAAAGTTGACCCCCATGGTCACGAACAATTTTCATCTGAACCATTGAGACTACGTGTATATAGAAAGTGACAAGGAGGGGAGGAGAAGAGTAGAAGGAGTTGCTGAGTATTGGATGCTATAAATAGAACCTCCTCAAAATAACTGGCTCTGGCAACAATCTGATGAAACTCTGGTGACATAATAAAGTTTGCGAATTCGTATTCGTGCTTTATTCCTTCCATCTGAACTCCCCTTCTCCGACTTTGCAGCTAGCCGCCGGCCGATTGAACGGAGAAGCCGAAGGGGAATAAGGGTGTGTGCGTATATGTAAAGCTGCCTGGTGCATACTACTTCACCGGGTGTATACGAAACGCAATCTCCGTAAGATTTGACCCTGTGACAACTAGTGCCCAACTTTGAACTCTCGTTACGATATACTTGAAATATATTTTTTTCATGGAATGTACATCGAGTAATGAAGCGGTTTGGCACATAACTGTTATTTTAATGCGGCAGTTGTATATATTCTCACTATCAGCCTGATCTGAATCGTGTCGATGTTGTCAAACCGGTGCCTTTTTAGTGAAATTTTCAATTTTGGCAAGTATGATCATACCAAATTGGTATTGAGTCATCGCGGGAAATCATCGGCGCGGGCGTCCATCTATAGCATGTGATACGTATTGGAGCGCCGTTTCGATTGACTGGCTATTACCTTCTTTCCATGGATCCTTTTGAATGAAAATTTTTATCACATCTTCTTAAAAGCCGTCCATAATTTAGAGAGTTAATTAGAAGATTTCAGTATATAATAAAACGAAGAGGAAATTTTTTATATTATATAAACTATTGCAACAACATTGCTATTATATTGGAAATTAATATCGCTGATGTATTAGCAATATAAATGTACAACAATTGCAAAGCTATTGACGCTATTTGCCTTGGGTTCTATTTCCAATGTATTGCCAATATCTTAAGATCTAACTTTCTAAAAAAAAATCTTGGGTGGATTCGAACTAGAAATCTTCGGATTGCTAGACTTGCTCGCTACCTACCGAGCTAATTCGTTGTTTCTATCAATGAACGAAATAGAGGTTAAATCTACTTCAAAACAAATGAGCACTTGTTTCAACTTCTAACTTCCATTTCGTTCATTGACAGAAACAACAAATTAGCTCTGTAAGTAGCGAGCAAGTCTAGTAATCCAAAGATTCCTAGTTCGAATCGACCCAAGAATTTTTTTTTTAGAAAGTTAAATCTTAAATATTGGCAATACATTAGAAATAGCACCCCAGGAAAACAGCGCCAATAGCCTTGCAATTGTTGTATATCTATATTGCCAATACATCAGCGGTATTAATTTCCAATATAGTAACAATGTTTTTGCAATAGCTTCAATTTTTACGCGGGAATAACAAAAGTTGTGTTATGAATTTTCGATTTATCGAATTCCAGTCATCAAGTATTAAAATTTAATAGTTGAAAAAAGTGTCTGTAATGTTTCAGATTTCTAGGTATCGATGATGCTAAGTAACAATAAATTTTATGACACGTGTAGGTATTTTTGCGCCATGTGCCACGTGCATCTCTTTACAAATTTTAAGATTTTTCAGTTATACTCTTTGTTCCGTACAAAACGGAATTTGTGACGGATGATTGAAAAATACAATAATAATCACAAAGTACTTCCAAGTTTCCTTTATTGTAAAGATTGATAAAATCCGTATTCAACGGTTACGCAAAGACTGACTACAAACGCAAAATCAACAACTTAACTTCTTCTTAGCAACAATCTTTCCTTGTTTTTCGAACTAATCGCAACCTTAATAAATATATGTATAAAATCAATAATGATGAATTTACATAAACGATTTTTTTCTACTTTTTGAGTATTTATAATAAATTTTTGTCCGTAACACTCTCGACATCTAGAAATCTGAAATTTTGCAGAAACCTCCTTTAACTATTGAATTTTAATACTTGATGGTTGGAATATGATAAATCGAAATTTCGTAACACAACTTTTGTCATTAAAGATAATATCTTGAAATTCAGCGGTTCTACACTTTAAAAAAATTCGTCTTCATTGTACAGTGTACTTGAAGAGTTTTAACTGATTCTACAAGTTGCGGAAGGCCTTTAAGAAGATGTGATCAAAATTTAAAAGCAAACGGATTAATGGAAACGAAATAATTGAGAGATAATCAAAACGCCTCGTCAATGCGATAGCTTATTCGTGGTGCGAATTCATGCTAAAACTGCTGTTATTTCCGTGCAAAACTACATTATTAAACATTCGAAAGATTCGTCGGCATGCTACCGCTTTTCTCCGTAAATTTGGCTTCCCCTGCCTATTCAGATTTAGAAATTATTTAATTGAAAATGTCATTCTAAGCCCGTTTGTGTGTCTTCACTTTCCCGCGTGGAACCCGCTTCCCGCCAATATTTCATTAGTACATCAAGCAAATGCGTAGCAGCTTGTTAATAATTTGGGAAAACAATTCAGTAAACATTTTTCATTTAAAAATAAGGTAGTAATCGCGCATCAGAACGAGAAAGCGAATTTTGTACGCTGTGACTCCTGCACGAATGCTCTTTACATGCTATAAAAAAGTTTATGCAAAATGGTAATTCAAAATAATTGTTAGATTTTCAAAAATTATCGCTGAAACAGAAAAAAACAATGAGCGTGACCGCGGGGACTCACGGCGACCGTTCAGTGATGCCGCGGCGTGGGGGCTAAGGAGAAAACCTGTGGACAACATCAAATTGGTATGGGCGCGCGCAGGAATTACATTGCTGTATAACACACAATAGCTGCCGCTAAGTGCTACATTTGTGCTATAATATACAACGGCAATCGCATGATGAGCATGCGCTCTCGGCGTGGCACGTCAGGCGTATTTGGTTCGATTTTTCTCTCCGTGTACGCTGGCGCTCGCTCTCGTATTGCGTTTAATACAATGTCGCGATTTAAAGTGTTATGGTTAAAGCAAGACATCTAAAAGGTACAACTGCTCAAAGGATAGACATACTGTCATGGACGAAGCAAGGCAGTAAATTGTACTTCCCGCACTCCTCCATTTCACCGTAAGAAATTAGCGTCCCCACTTTTCTAATGCTATGACATTTTAAATCTGAATACGCGGTGCTCACTCTGCTTTTTGCAGCATTGTTAATGCATATTGTTTTTTGTACTTTGCATTTGTACAAATTTCAGTTATGGTAAATTAATATGAATTTAATCTTTCTCACTCTCCCTCTCCTTTTCTCTCTCGATTTGTGATGAATTGTGATATCACAACTACGTGACATGATGCCCGTGCATTTATGAGTGTTGGTGACTATATCATTTTTTTTAATGGGTTATAATTAAATGGCACTTCACTATTAGTGGCACTTCATTTTTACTGTTCATTTATGTAGGCACGATCGCTACCCAGTAGAGCCTTATATTTTCACCATAGTGAAAATTGTTACACCTCAAGTACTAATGATTTATTATATAAAAATTATGTTCCACCCAAAATGAGTCTGCTTTAAGCGTTTTCCGAGATGTATATATGTCTCTAGGTCCGTATGTAATCAAGTATCTCAATTATCTTAGCGAAATTTCAATGGATCCAAACGAATTTTGGGCCAGATTCTCATCTAATTATAAGTTCTGAATAGTCCTATATTGAACTAAGTTCACCGGAAAATGAAACAGCGCCAGCGAAAATAAAAATAAAAAAGAACTATTTCTTAGTTTAATGTATCGAAAATCAATTTTCAGTATAAATCTAGCATATGCTTCTGCTAAAACTAATTCAAAACCACGTCTTCTTTACATGAAACATGTTTTTCTATGAACAAAATTTGTAAACGCAATAGTGATTTTATATAAAAATATTGAATACAAAAGGTATATATAATATAGAAACAAAACTTTTTTTATTTAAAATTTCCATGTACAATCAGTTCCTGACGAACTAAACTTATAAAAAAAAGCATACTAAGAAGTATGAAATAATCTATAAAAGAGCGCCCTAAAAGTACATTATAATCGATAAAAAGTATGAATAATCAATCAAAACACTTTTGAAATCGAGACCGTGATTAAAAATACATTGTAAATAATAAAATACGGCCCCGACTTCAAAAGTGTTTTGATCGATTATTCATACTTTTTATCGATTATAATGTACTTTTAGGGCGCTCTTTTACAGATTTTTTCATACCTTTTTGTCTTTTTCGAAGTCGGCTATTTCTTTTTCCAAAAAAATTTGTTTGTTTTAGACTTTTTAATTGCAACGACCGAGATTCAATTCATTAACATTGAAACATGGGTCTCCTAATAATCAATAACAATAACATTGTACTCATTTTTTATCGAATTCAAGAATGAGGATGATTATAAGGTTTACCCTCTCTGATTTGGAAAGTAGTTCATTCAGATTCGTCCATTAGTTTCAGTGAAATCGGTATATGAAAATCATGGTTTTCCCCAGAAAAATGGGAGAAAAACTATCATTTATCATTTTGTACGAATACTTAAACCAATATTGACGCAGTACTGGCTTGATACTGGCTCATACATCTCATACTCAGACCATTCTCGGCTTTTTGCATTTGTCTCTCGTAAAATCTTATAATATCGATCAAAGTGCCAGAATTCTCATTATGACTAGCCTAATACTGGTGCAGAACCGGTTAATTATGAGCCAAGTATGGCACTAGAGCTGCCAGATACCAGTAGTGTCATCAACGTAACGTTCAGCCATGTCCGAGTTTCTGTAGAATCCGCAGCGGCAGAAAATATTGAAAGAAATTTTTTGTTTTCATTTCAGACTTACTAGTGAAATAAAAAAATGAAACAAAATTGAAATAAGATCACAGGTGGATTCCGGAGGACAATCTTTAATTTGAAAAAAAAAATTATCTGAATCGGTCGAGTAGTTTCAGAATAATCGCTGAACAAACATAAAAAAAGAAAAAAAAACAGATCGAATTGAGAACCCCATCCTTTTGCGAAGTCGGTTAAAAACTATTTTCAACGTCAAATTTATCTGAAATAATCGGTTTTCGCTTATTATTCAACAATATTTGATTTTACACATGTTTGAGAATTGCCACTAAATTGGATGAGGATTGTGGGTGTTTAAATAAATTGAATCTAACAAGTTCATCGGTAACACTGCACAATATATTACAAATAAAAACTATTAATATAAAGTTTTACATATTGCTGAATTTAGTTTAACTGTATTCGCAGAAATCAAATGTAGAATTACTTCAATTTTGATATAAAAGTTGTTATAAAAGTTAATATAAAATTGAATATGTGTAAATGTTACAATAAATTAGTTGAGTGGTTTTAGTGTTGCAATTTGAGAGTATTGTGTGAGTATATTATAGTTTATAGTTGTTCCCTTCGAAGGGAAAACTAACCTGTGTCGTACTGTAAGTTCTGCCAATTTTGAGTTTGTCCGAAATGAGAATTATCCAATGAGTAATTCGAATGAGTCTTGATAATTCCAATGAGTGAATGAAACGATTCGCCTTGACTCTGCTGCAACTCTCTGCCGATGATAGAATGTGCTGCTGGTTTGAGTACACAATTCACTATTATTGATTCAATTGTGAACCGCAATTGAGTGTACACAATTAGATAATTATTGATCCAATCGTGTGTGTGAGGGAATTCCGTCAAACCAGAGCGTGATAATTCGTATATGTCCACGCACGTGCTCCCTCCCTGTGTAAATTTTGAGGTTATCTTGCGCGTGCGCTGCAGATAAACTGCGACAGTAAGTTGCTCCAGCGATGCAGGTGTCAAAACAAGGAGATGAGTTTTCTTGTTGAGTAGAGCCGGTGCAGGAGTAGAGCCAGTGAAGGTGGTTGAGTATATCCGTAAAAATGCAGTAGAATAATCCCTGAAGGTCTGCCTCGGGGCGAGCAAAAGTAGAAGAGAGAGAAACCTTGATCGCGTTTCCATCTCTTTGCCTCGAGTCGATTACTCGAACGCTAGTCGAATCAGTCTCTCTCCCATTTACTTCTGTAAGAGAGAGAGAGAGAGAGAGAGAGAGAGACGCAGACGAGAGCACCGCAAAATTAGGGCTGTAACTCGGCTGCCCCAAGGAGACGCCGTGATGTGCTGCCGCTCTGCGCTGCGCCTGTACAGTGAGTGTGACCGAGTCGGGCGCCCCGCAGGACGCTCAAAGTATATATTACCCAAACAACACAGATATATTAGATAGGGAGACCGGGATAAAACCGGATACTGGAGCAACACCGAAATTCTCAATTTCTTGGTTACGGCTAGTGCGATCTATATAATAGCTATAATATCTCTTTGAGAATTTTCTCATTATCATTTTGTATACGATCGCAATGTCAAAAATAGCTTCGTGTTTGCCTCGAGGCCAGTTTGAATTGGTGTTCTTCTCAGTCTTCTTACTATCTAAACCAAGAGGAAGTTTTACTACGCTTTGACCCATTTCACTCTAGACATAGGAGAAGAATGAGCTCTCCATGCTCGAGACGTCATTTTATACACGTTCCCCTACCACTATACCGCATCCAAATACCATGCCCACCGCGAGTCCTCATTGGCTGCCCGAGCCGCCGTAGCCGCAACGAGCTGTGATTGGTTCCCCACCTTTCTAAACAACCTTCTTCACATCCCCACTAACTGGATTATACTGAACAATACGATCGTGTAAAATCAAGCAGTAGACTGATGTTCCAGCTGGTAAGTTATCGTGAGCCTCAAATTCAACACACATTTACAGGAGCGCTCTTTATGGACTCATGAGGTGGATGTGATTGATAAAGTCTGTCTTGTTGAGCAAAGGCTCAGGATTTTTTTCAAAGTACGAAGCTTGAAAATTAAGGTACATATCGTAGAGAAGAGCATATTGATTACAATTTCTGTCTAGGTTGAAATTTCCATATGGATAATGCTGTGAGTTGAGAAAGAGCTTAATATTTTGAATATTGCAGTGATCAAAACGACTGGCATTAGCTTCTCTCACACCCTTTCGATTGGTCTGAAAGCCAAGAATAACGAAGCGAAGCTTTTTTAACTGGTTAGATGTCTTGATAGTCCAGACATGCGTAGTAGTGTTTGGCAGTAACGGATATTCATATAGCTCCCAAGTATGAAAACTCATGGATATAGCTCGACCTTTTCCCACATGATCTAACAATCGAATCTTGTAAGAATCTGCTGCTACTACATAGGGCATAAGCCATTTGATCCTTAGTAAAACTATTTTAAAAGCTTCAAATATTCGGGCCTCCGCCGCGCCTATTGCAGTCTGTACCACAGAACTCATGACGTTTCGTGATGTAACAAGAATAAGCTTATGTTTTGCGTTTACGACAATCTTACGATAATCCTCGGCGAAATCCAGAATCATACTGAGAGGAATGACAACTTCAAAGTAACCAGCATCATTATTTATTTTACGCTCGGACTCTTGCACATCGATACAGCCAGTGTTTTCAGTAATTGAACTCTGACTTGGATTGAGGGAAAGACAACCTTTCATAAGACTTGTTAAGCCTACATTTTTACATTTATCGATCTCAATGGCATTCAACTCCTATCTGATTTCCTCGAATAAGTGAAAGAGAGCATTCTTCACGAACTTTGTATTCTGAACTGGTGTGTTATCATTTCTAACCAATTTACCACAGACGCGTAATAAGCTCCGAGACGATAGAAGACATAGGTCTTGATATTGAATGGATATACGGATCTCATTACTATTGTTGAATGCTGATGCTGTGTAGGGTTGATGAGCATGAACTTCGTAGTGTGCTACTGACTCATCAAAGATGACAGATGACTGTGCTTTTAGAATGTCTTCCATTTCTTTGAAAACAACAAAAGATGATGCAAGTTATTTTTCACCACTTCGAACTCTTAAGCCGATTTTTCTTAGGAATTGTATGTTTTGCCGTGTTAGTGCTTTGATTGCACGTTGATGACTTATGCTTGGAACGTATACTTCACTACTTATATACCCTTTGCGTGATATACTATTATACATGTTGGTTAACTAATAATAATTGCGAGGTACGATGAAATGAGAGAGAGAGAGAGATGTTTCTTAACAATAGTATTTAATAAAGAAAAGGATTTTACAACTACGGAGCCTCATGCTCTACGCTCGTGTGCACGTGTTTCCCGTGCGACGGTCACACTCAGTCTCTTTGCTTTTATGTGAGGTTCGCTCGCGCTCGCTTCTTGTGGCGAACCAGGGAAGGGGTATATATGTGTGCGTATATGTATGTATCGCGCGTTTCGGTATATTTGAGCTCGCGTGCCACATACTCTATTTACTTTATGTAATACAAATGTATCATTATTCCGACACGCCTCCTTACATTTGTATTGCATTTACATTTTCATTTTACATTTAATAATTTTCTTATTTTGACAAACTTTTCTTTACATAAACTTTTGTTAGTATATCCGCATTATTTTTATCAGTTTCAATTTTAATAATATCGATCACGCCTTTCTCATAGTTTTCATTTACATAGTGATGTTGCACTTCAATGTGCTTAGAGTTTTTTTGTTAAGTTTCCAAATTTACGTTTATTTGGAAAAGGCGGACATCAAACGAACCAATGAATAAGCGAATATTATTTTTTATTAGCCGACGTTTCGGGAGCGTTAGATATACTCCCCTCTTCAGGGCTACAAGATATGTAAAAATGGTAAATGTACAACGTCATGATATTTTTTTAAATAAGAAAAACAAGTCGGAGAATTCCATAAAATTTTTTACCATAAACAATTATTCAGTCATTATTAAAACATTCGGTCCTGCCGCACATACATCCACGAGAACTACACCAAACTTTGAGGAAAACGTTAAGAAAATTCAAAATTTAAAAATAATATTGTATTGAATTAAGAATAAAATAGATATCAAACTGTAACTTACTACCAACTTATGCGTAATTCTCTCATGATTACTATCGGATAAGGCGAGTGCCATCTCCGATAAATAAACTAACAATGAGAGGCATATGTGACTTGTTAAACGGGGGAATAATAGGCGATTTGGAAAAACTGTTGGGGATCAAGGGTAGGGAGGCAAGAGCTGGAAGTGGGAGAAACGGCACACGGAGCTGTTCGAGTGATATAGGAGAGCACGAAACGAGGAAGTGGGCAGAGCTAAGCCTATACAGCGAGAGAGTCCTCGCTAAGTAAACGTGCTCGTGTGTGCCACTTCCACGTTCACGTGCGCTCCCAATCATTCGGCAGGCTCATCGACGTATAGAATGGGGAAAAGGAGTATGGAAAGGCGAATGCACCGACACACAGCACCGAGCTAAGAATTGCAATGCAGTCTGATCAATTTCACAGTGTCTTTATATGATTTTTTTAGAAATTGGGTGTCTTCTATGCGGTTAAGAGTATTGCTGTGATAGTAGATGTTAAGCATTTCCGAAAAAGAGCGTCTAAAAAAGTTAGATTCTTTGTCAAGGATTTTGGCTTTTTCGAAGTCTATATTGTGTCCTGTTTCTGACACATGCATGGCTAAGGCAGAAGTATTAACGCAATTTTTTACGACTCTATTGTGTTCATTAATACGTAAATTTATTTTTCTTTTGCTCATTCCAATATAAGTTGAAGAGCAGTCAAGCTTACGGAGGTGGTCCTTTCCTAAGGTTATTATGCAGTTGAATTTATTAATGGTACTATTGATTGGGATAATATTATTTTGGAAAAGGATATGATTAATTTTAGGAGTCAGATGTTTAATAAACGGTAAAAGTATTTTTGGCTTTAACAAAGTAGCGCGTGAGATTCTATTAGTGTTTTAATAATGACTGAATAATTGTTTATGTTAAAAAATTTTATGGAATTCTCCGACTTGTTTTTCTTATTTAAAAAAATATCATGACGTTGTACATTTACCATTTTTACATATCTTATAGCCCTGAAGAGGGGAGTATATCTAACGCTCCCGAAACGTCGGCTAATAAAAAATAATATTCGCTTATTCATTGGTTCGTTTGATGTCCGCCTTTTCCAAATAAACTTAAATATCACGAACGTACTTTAACGATATCTACTAGGAATTGGGACACTATATGCCAACTACACCTCAACAACCTCTATAAGATATGTCAAAAAGGAAGGTCACCAACTCTTCTCTCCAGACAACGTCATTCTGTGACGGATTCTTCATGACCCGGGGAAAAAACACCCTAAATTTGTACAAGACGATCAACTTTATAAAAGAAGACTTTGGCTTGGATGCCAAAACAACTTGTGTAAAACTCACCAAACTACTAAAGAAACATAAGAAATTCGAATGTGAACTTAAATTCCTAGTTAAATGCAGAAGCTATGACATATTTCCTAAGCACATTGAGAGCATGTGTAAGTACTTTAAAAACATTTCCTTCAACAGTAAATTTGCGAGTGCTAAGACTAACCATCTGTCGAGGTATGTTCGGAAAAAGATTTTGAATATCGAAATCTCTGACCTTAACATTCATCTACAGTTTTTGCTTACACAAATCAACGCGTCCATAATTAACTTCACAAATGCAACTTCTGAAACATATGCTAAAAAATTCTTACAATTTTACAATAATACCTTGGATATCATTAGTGATAAAGTTTCACATATCCACATTAATA
The DNA here is from genome assembly GCA_036365515.1 of Torymus aiolomorphi. NCBI lineage: Eukaryota > Metazoa > Arthropoda > Insecta > Hymenoptera > Torymidae > Torymus > Torymus aiolomorphi. The sequence goes on from CM070876.1 coordinate 87,887,996, forward strand.
AATTTAATAGTCTGTTAAAAGCTTCTGACAAAAGTGTAACGGTTGGATCAGATTTTCGAAATTCAGAATCTAACGTTAGTTTGACTACCCTAAACAATAACATTACAAACACCAAGGATAGATGGTTGGTCAATCTCTCACACACACAGTTACCGAGTTTTGCAATTGAGACGCTCAACCTTGGCGACAAATTCAATTTCACTTTGGATTTAGATAGACGCTCTATGTTCGAGTATGTTAAGGCAGTAGAAAGCAATTTGAGAAATCTTGAGAACAATAAAGAAGAAATCAGAGATAACTTGCTTTCTACTTTTAATAACTTTATCAAAGGTAGTAAACGCTTACATCTTAGTCACAGTGATAGAATAATCAAAGACAATTTCATTAAAACCAAACGTTTTTTAAAAAATAATCCCAGTATTTTCGTCACGAAAGCGAACAAGGGTAATGTTACAGTAGTGATGGAAAAAGATGCCTACATAGAGAAAGTGGAATCGGCGCTATCTGACACAAATTTTTATTGCAAAATTAATAGATCCCCTCTAAATTCACTACAGAAAAATATCAAAACTCTAATTAAAGACTAGAAAAACAAAGGTGTTTTAGATACAGACGAATGTTTCTCACACGTGTTACGGGCAGATATTAACGTCACTAATCTTGCTAGAGCTTACGCCTTAGTAAAGATCCATAAAGAAGGCAATCCAATAAGAATCATTGTGTCAGCCGTAGGTAGTCCTACTTATGCCTTAGATAAAAGCCTCTCCCTTCTGTTTAATAAATATTTTCCACGCCTGAAATCCTCAATTAAAAACAGCTTTGAATTAAAAGAAATAACCGACAATTTAAAAATTACAGATGAGTATGAGTTAGTTTCTTTTGACGTAGTGTCTTTGTTTACCAACATCCCAGCTGATCTTGTTTTACAAGCTGTCGCCAAAAAATGGATATACTTGAAAAATAAGATCAACCTCTCTTAATTAGAATTTATGCATGGTATAAAACTTTTTTTGGATTCAACATATTTACAGTTCAATAATAGAATTTATAAACAAATCATGGGTACCCCTATGGGTTTTTGCACTAGCCCTTGGTTTGCTGACATTACTCTTGAGTCACTTGAAACTACTTGTCTTAATAGTTATAATAATGAGTTATTGCTGTATAGAAGATATGTGGACGATTGCATTCTTATTCCTAGAAAAGACAAAACGGAAGAGATTCTTTCCTCCTTTAATGGATATAATGGTCACCTCCAATTCACCATCGAACGCGAACATAACAACAGCATCTGTTTTCTGGACATAGAATTAATAAGATCACGCGACAATAGAATCGTCACCAACTGGTACAGAAAAAAACACAGCATCCGGACGCTACATTAATTATTTTTCCCACCACCCCCACTCTCAAAAAATAACCATTATCTACAACCTTGTTGACAAGTCCATAAAACTCTCCGACCCACAATTCCACCGTAGTAATCTCGACCTTTCTTTCCACTATCTTCTATGCAATAACTATCCACGCGAAATAATAAACAAATACTTCGGGATTAGACTCGAATACATCCGTAACAGTCATAATAATAACACTATCACTAATAGAATCTCACGCGCTACTTTGTTAAAGCCAAAAATACTTTTACCGTTTATTAAACATCTGACTCCTAAAATTAATCATATCCTTTTCCAAAATAATATTATCCCAATCAATAGTACCATTAATAAATTCAGCTGCATAATAACCTTAGAAAAGGACCACCTCCGTAAGCTTGACACCAGTGGTATTGTTTATAAAATAGATTGCCATAACTGCTCTTCAACTTATATTGGAATGAGCAAAAGAAAAATAAATTTACGTATTAATGAACACAATAGAGACGTAAAAAATTGCGTTAATACTTCTGCCTTAGCCATGCATGTGTCAGAAACAGGACACAATATAGACTTCGAAAAAGCCAAAATCCTTGACAAAGAATCTAACTTTTTTAGACGCTCTTTTTCGGAAATGCTTAACATCTACTATCACAGCAATACTCTTAACCGCATAGAAGACACCCAATTTCTAAAAAAATCATATAAAGACACTGTGAAATTGATCAGACTGCATTGCAATTCTTAGCTCTGTGCTGTGTGTCGGTGCATTCGCCTTTCCATACTCCTTTTCCCCATTCTATACGTCCATGAGCCTGCCGAATGATTGGGAGCGCACGTGAACGTGGAAGTGGCACACACGAGCACGTTTACTTAGCGAGGACTCTCTCGCTGTATAGGCTTAGCTCTGCCCACTTCCTCGTTTCGTGCTCTCCTATATCATTCGAACAGCTCCGTGTGCCGTTTCTCCCACTTCCAGCTCTTGCCTCCCTACCCTTGATCCCCAACAGTTTTTCCAAATCGCCTATTGTTCCCCCGTTTAACAAGTCACATATGCCTCTCATTGTTAGTTTATTTATCGGAGATGGCACTCGCCTTATCCGATAGTAATCATGAGAGAATTACGCATAAGTTGGTAGTAAGTTACAGTTTGATATCTATTTTATTCTTAATTCAATACAATATTATTTTTAAATTTTGAATTTTCTTAACGTTTTCCTCAAAGTTTGGTGTAGTTCTCGTGGATGTATGTGCGGCAGGACCGAATGTTTTAATAATGACTGAATAATTGTTTATGGTAAAAAATTTTATGGAATTCTCCGACTTGTTTTTCTTATTTAAAAAAATATCATGACGTTGTACATTTACCATTTTTACATATCTTGTAGCCCTGAAGAGGGGAGTATATCTAACGCTCCCGAAACGTCGGCTAATAAAAAATAATATTCGCTTATTCATTGGTTCGTTTGATGTCCGCATTTTCCAAATAAACTTAAATATCACGAACGTACTTTAACGATTTCCAAATTTACCTATAGCTACTGCGCCTGAATTATCTTCGTATATTTTAATTTGCTTGTCGATGTTTACATTAAATGTATCTTTCAATAGATTCTTAACAAATGTAACTTCAGTTACTGCGTCGGATAACGCAATATATTCTGCAAATGTTGAATTTTTTGTTACTATTTTTTATTTTTGAGCTTTCCAATAAACTACATTTCCATATACTCTAATAATAAATCCTGTTGTGGATTTTCGATCGACATGATCTCCTGCAAAATCTGAATCAACCATGCAGTCAAGCTGTTCAATTTTATTTTTGTTAGTAAAAGTTAATTTTAAATCTTTTGTTTTATATAAGTATTTTAGTACTCTTAATGCATATTTAAAATGTGTGGAATCATAACAATTTTGATATCTACTTAAGTAGTTTACACTAAATGCTATATCAAGTCTTGTGTCTGTGCTTATGTATAAAAGTTCTCCGATTAAATTTCGATATTTTTTATTTTCGTCAATTTCTGTTGCTTGATCAAGCTTCAAATTGGTTTCCATTGGAGTGTTATATGTTTTCGAGTTTTCTAGATTATATTTTATAGCCAATGATTCTATATATTTTTGTGGATATAAAGTCATAATACCTTCACAGTATTTGCAAAAATATCTTTATCACAAATTTTATAAATAAAACTTTTCATTACATATAAATCATTTAGTGTATCAGCTACTGCTACTAATTTTCTATTTTTATCATAAATTTTTGCGTTTTGATCTCTAGATATAATAGTATTATTTTCGGTTATTTTTGAAAAACTTAGTAAATTTTTATTTATTCTCTTAACATAATAAACATTTTTTAAAATAATTTCATTTTCACCGTAATAAGTTTTAAAATAAGTTCTTATATTGCCTATCTTAGTAGCTTTTAAATTTTTTCCATCTGGCATTTTTACATCAATCGGTTTTGATAGTACAACAAATTTTTCAAAATATTTTTCACTATTTATTATATGGTCAGTGCAACCACTGTCCAATAGCCAGTTTATTTGATTTGTATTTATTTAATTTTCGGCGTTTACCTGATTTGCCTCTGTGTGTTTAACCTCTGCTAACCACGTCCTCGCATATGTATCATCGTTGATTTGACTTGTTGTTCTTCGCCTTGTTGATTTGTTGCTCTGCCTCGTCCTCTGCCGCGGTGAATTCCCCTTGAGTTGCCTCGCTGTTGGCCTCGAAATCCCTGCTGGCCTCTGCCTCTCATGTAGGACTGACTTTGATTTGTCTTCTCGCCCATACTTTGATTTTGATGTGTCTGCGAAGGTCTCCAACAGTCCTTTATATGATGACCTAGTTTGCCGCAGTTATGACCATTTCCTCTTACTTTTGTATTAAACGTACTTGCGTTTCTTTTATTTTCAGTTTCTGATTTCGACATATTTTTCTCAAGAATCTTCGATTTCACGTAGTCCACCGTTCTATCTTTTTCGGGGACTCAATCAATAAAATCACCAATATAGCTATAATTAGGTGGTAACGCTTTAATCAAATATCTCATTTTTTTCTTGCTCGCTTAATGATCCTCCAGCGGCTTTGAGTTTATTACAATTTTTCTCAAAATCCACGAAAAAATCTTCTACTAATTCATAATTTTTTAATTTTACATCTTCCAGCTTTCCTCTACATACAATTTTTAAAGCTGTCGATTTTGTGGAGTACATACTTTTAAATTTCTCCATAATCTCGAACGTAGTTTTACAGTATCGAATATATTCTAATTGCTTGTCTGATATTGAACTTATCACAATTGTTTTTGCTTTTAAATCGCTTTTATTCCAGGTAGCTTCAGTGTCACCTTGAGTTCTCCCTCTAATGGCTTGATCCTTACATTCTTTGTATTCGAGAATATTTAATATTCTAAATTCCCAACTTGAATAATTACTGCCATCAAACACTGGAATGTGCACGTCGTCAATTTTCACTTATTTAGCCATTTCAAATTCTATTTCGATTCTTTTTTCTTTGTTTAACTCGAAATTTTCACTGTTCACCTTTTGTTCCTCTTCACTTTTTTTCTGATCAAGCTCACAATCAACTGACTTCTCGTCCTCTTCACTCTTCATGGGTTTTTTTTTGATTCCTGCTTGTCTTACGTCACCAAAAGGTAGACGTACGGCAAGAGGAAAGGAACACTCCCGCGCGAAATAACGGAGTCACGAAACCATGGACTGCTACCATGTTGGTTAACTAATAATAATTGAGAGGTACGATGAAATGAGAGAGAGATGTTTCTTAACAATAGTATTTAATAAAGAAAAGGATCTTACAACTGCGGAGCCTCATGCTCTACGCTCGTGTGCACGTGTTTCCCGTGCGACGGTCCCTCAGTCTCTTTTCTTTTATGTGAGGTTCGCTCGCGCTCGCTTCTTGCGGCGAACCAGGGAGGGGGTATATATGTGTGCGTATATGTATGTGTCGCGCGTCTCGGCATATTTGAGCTCGTGTGCCACATACTATGTTGACTTTATGTAATACAAATGTATCATTATTCCAACAATACACAATACCCATTTTCTTGCAATTGTTTGATGTGTAATCTAACAGTGATAATTTCTCCTCGAAAGTTAACCAAATGACCGTCTTGATCTACTATACGTATTTGTAAATGATGTATACACTTTACTGTAACTGGTAGGTAAATAACCTATGAGGGAACCTCAACAATCTTATATCCTGATGATGCAGTAGGAAAGAACTCATGAATTATATGCGCGCGTTACCCATTTATATAGGCTTCTGAGGTGATGTTGCACCAGACTCTCAAAGCATTGATTTTCAAAATGGCCACTGATTGATCCAAGTTATGAGTTAGCTTAGGTTCAAGCACACGTGGGTTGAAACCTAGCAGACGACGAATGGAATCTTCAGGTCTAAAATCAATTTGCTGACTGCACTTGATAGAACTGCGAAGAGTATTGATGTTTGGTTTGAGACTAATGTCTATATTTTCTTTAGCTAAGCTTTTGTTAAGATGTTTATGTATATCCTCAATCTCATAACTACCAGTGGGTATGTTAATTATCTTCTCACCAACATAAAACTTATTCTGACTTTTATCTATGTTAGGTATAGAGTTGAAAGTAAGCAACTCTACCAAACCTAGAACATAATTTTTATCAGGTGAGAGCTCTACAGTTGGAAAGTAGTGTGATTCTGAAACAGATGAAGTACCCGAAGGGGTAAGTGTAAGTGATTGCGTCATTATGACTTTTCAAACACGAATGAATTTTACAGATTTTCTACTCCTTACATAACCTCAGATAAAAATTGTAAACAAAGATGTCCACAAACATATGTATTGAAATCTTGATATCTCTCATGATTGTACTTAACTTTGTCTACTCCGAGGTATAATATTAAATGTAAAGGCGATCGGAGATCGCCAAAACTATCAAAATACACAACATTATTTTCTCTTTTTCTATAAGCTAGCCAGTGTGTTCCAGGACCACTTGTATCATATAGATTAATGATAGCAGATTCATTATATTACGGTCCACCAACTGATAAAGCATTACACATAAAAACACCACGAAAATATGGGATATTTAAGATTTTTGTGTGCTTGAATAAATCATAATCTATGAGAGCTCCTCTGGGTAAAATTACTTGCGAGAAGTTTTTTTTTGTTAATCCTTACCAAATCCTCTCCAGGATTTGAGGTAGAGACCGAATCCCTGCTTGTATGGTTTGAGGTATAAACCTTTACCCATGGCGATGGACTCCATAGTCTTATTTTGTCTTTTATTTTCTTCCAACTGCTGCTTAGAAGCTTTGGAATCATTTACAGTTGTTGCTATACCAGCAGCTCCATCTGCAAGAGCACCAAGGGCACTTAAACCTGCAAACAGTGGTATAAGAGGTAATATACCACCCGTTTTTGGTATAGGTAAGACTCTAGGAATTTGAACGTTCTCCTTACCACCAACCTTTTTTATCACATCTCTCACTTCATCTAAAGTTGTACTAACAACACTCTTGCTACATTTACCTTTTGTTGCTAATTTATGAGCAGCTCGAATTACACTGGTTAGTGTAACCTTCTTCTTTTTCTTCAAACCCATACCGAATTTAGATTTTAATTTCATCATGTTAGTTACAGCGTATGCAGCTGCTTTTTCACCAAAAGTAGCGTCTTTTGATTTAACGCGTTTCTAAACCTTGTTTGCTAGGACGGTATCTGCTGAGTTTCTCGCCTCAACACTATCTCGATTTTTAGACTAGGCTATATCGTGCTCTTTACAAGCAGAATCGAGAGGATTGATGCCTGGATCTCCAGGGGCTCTTTACAAGCAGAATCGAGAGGATTGATGCCTGGATCTCCAGGGGCTATACGTTTAGCTAATTTTTTACCAGGACCACAGTATTGATAACCAGGTATATGAAGTTCAAAGGGAAGTCTATTTATAACGTTGTTGACCAATCCACGACCTCTTTTTCGTGTATATGTTATCATTGTCATTCAAAGTCTAATATGAGACCGATGGATAAAAGTATAGAAAGGGGTTCTATTTATACTTATTCAACTAGTAGTGTTCTGAACCTTGTGATGTACACAATGGATTTCAAAGAGCAATCTGCAAAGCTTCCGATAGCTAATTTTGATGCTGTTGTAGAGGAAGACAGACGGCCAAGGCGACATGATGATTTACTCCCTGATAGTATACATGCTGTTTTCTGTAGTCCATCTAATTGTGGTAAGACTAATAGTCTTCTAGCTCTCATCACACATCCCAATGGTGTAAGATTCGACAATGTATATATCTATTCCAAATCTTTAAATCAGGCAAAATATAAATTGCTTCAAGAACTATTGGAACCTATAAATGATGTGCAGTACTTTCCATTCAGTGTGCCTGATACAGTTGTAGATCCAGAGCACGCTATTACCAATTCCATCATAGTCTTTGATGATATTACTTGTGAGAAGCAAGACAATGTACGGGCCTTCTTCTGTATGGGGAGACACAAACAAGTTGACTGTTTCTATCTTTGTCAAACGTATGCTCATATACCTAAACATCTTGTAAGAGATAATGTTAATTTTTTAGTTATATTTCGTCAAGGTGATGTTAACTTGAAACATATTTATGCGGATCATGTAAACACTGACATGACTTATGCCCAAATCAAAGACTTATGTTCCAAGTGTTGGAGAGATGATACTTATGGATTTCTCACCATTGATAAGGACCGAAGAATTGATAATGGGAGATATTGAAAGGGGTTTGACTGTTTTGCTATAAATATAGCTGCAATGTAAAATGAAATCATCAGTCCAGTTAAAACATTAACACAATGATGACCGATTTCCAGAGAGAGAAAAATGTATTGGGGCAGCTCGTGCAAGCACGAAATGCCATGAAACATAAATATAGATTATTAAAATTTGGTAAAGAGAATGTAGAAAAGATGCTTCATGAAAATTTCAAACCAATAGTCGATCCTATTGAAAAACTTGTAATTAAGACAAAGAAAAACCATCCAACAATGTTGGCTGCAGAACTTCCCAATATTAATGAACAAAGCAAAGTTTTCTATGATAACTCCAGCGAGGATAATGAAGGAGACTTTGAAACTGCTGCTAGCCAGGATTAAGATAAAACATTACTCAATGAAAGTTTGAATACTAGTGATAGCGAGGATGGATCTTCAATTATTTGAATTTAAATCAGAGGATTTAGATCGACTTTATGGTGTACGTAAGAATAATGACAGTTATTCTATAGGGAATTCATTGCTTACTTTTGATAAAAACAATGTGAGAGTGGATGAAGCAGCTTTCCCTAGAACCAAAGGTCTCATGGAGTTACTTACTATGAAGAATCCCAATTCAGAATATGTAAAGAAAACATATTTGAACAACTACCGCAAAATTTTGGAAATAATGAGTGTACACAAAAAACGCAATCAATCAAATGAAGCTATTAAGGCTTACATAGTAAAAAGTTCAACAAATACATTGCTCCAATGTTCAAGCTCACAAATAATAAGTCTGGTGGCTCGTTACCCCAATAAAAAAGTCGCTAGACGACGTATGAGTAGTATAGACTATATTTACTGGCATGATCCAAATGAATTGGTTGATAGACTCCGCTTACTAATGGCTGAGAGGTCTGCTGGGAATCACAGTCATACCAACGAGATTTATTTGATAATCGAAGAGCTACGTGAAGAAGGCTATATATACTGAGACGTTTCGATAGTTCATTATTATCCTCATCATCAGTGTCGATGTGTTTGGACATACACTAGGTCGAGCTAAAGGTAGCCGAGGTCCACCTGGAATTGGTTACAAACTCACTATTGATGGCCAGTATGATATGGAAAATAAAAAATTATACAATGTTGCCGATCCTCAACAACCGAGCGATGTTGTAAATTTAGAGACTCTACCAAACATTATTCAAATAGAAATTCGAAGAATGATTGACATAACTACAAGACTTAGAAGTAGTCTAGATGATTTGGATATAATAATAGAAAATCATAGAGATAACATTGATGCTGAATTTAACAAAATCAAGGATGATATTTTGACTATAAAAGAGGCTATGGCACAGCTAATCAATCATTCGTTCTACAACCATGGAGCATGAAAGATTGGTTGAGGAACTTCACAAACGGAGAAATTATCCTCGTAGAAATTATGGCAAACGAGGTTTGGACGAGACCTGGCAAGCTGATCTCGTAGAGATGCAGCCATATCCACGAGAGAATAACGGTTACAAATACCTGCTCACAGTCATCGATGTCTTCTTGTTTGCTTGGGCCATCAAAGTGCAGAAGGTACCTTAACAGAAGGTAGAAAGCCTAAGAATCTACATACTGATCGAGGTAAAAAGTTATACAATGCAAAGTTTCAGAGTCTTATGCAAAAGTATAAAATTAATCTGTATTCGACCTACAGTAATCTCAAAGCATCTATTTGTGAACGTTTTAATCGTACTCTCAAAAATGCAATGTGGAAGAAATTTAGTCTTCGTGGTAACTACAAATAGATAGATATCTTACCTGAACTGATTATATCATACAATAATCGAAAACATCGAACTATCAGTATGAAGCCCAAAGATGTTGCAAAAACTAATACTAGCCAAGTTTTGCAGAAGTTTACACAGGAACGTAAACCAATGAAAAATTCAAGATTCAAGGTTGGAGATAAGTCATTTTGTTTGAGAATTTCATAAGTTTAAATGAGTAACATGCTGTGGGTGATGAAATAAGTTGAGTCGAACACAATTTATATATAAACTTCATGTTATATTTTTCACAGTCATATTTGGCCTTAATAATTACATTAAATTACACTGTTATAACAAGAATATAAAAATAAACTATTTTGATGACTAGAGTGGAGTACAATATTAAATAAAGGTGATTGAACGATAAATGATTTCTAAATTCACTATTTTTCGTAAATGAAGTCTAAGCGACTAACTGGTTGGTTGAGATTATTCATGAATAAAAGAGGTGAGTTTGTCGTAGCACTGTTTGTTGACTTTTTTCACTGGTTTCATTACACTTTGACATGAATGCTAAATCATGTCCACTTAGTGAGTGTAATTCAGTGAGGCAATTACTGTATTATAGTATGAATCCCATATTAGGGATTACTAACCTGTTGAGTTTTCTACAATGATTTAAATGAGATGAGTCCGATCCCTGTGAGTGAGTCTGTCCAATGAAGTTCTTCTTTCTCGGCTCAGCACGATGAACTAGGATAACCAGCAAACAAATGTTATTGATTTGTTGCTTTGAGTTTTGCCAACGAAGTAATGAAGTTCAAAATGGCCAACAAGTGGTCACTACCTAACCTCGTGTGGAGTGAGAGATGTTACCTGGCAGAAGCAGCGATTATATTAATCGGAGATGCCTTTTGATGTGTGATGGTTGAGCGAGAATGTAAAAGCGATGAGAGTCCCAAGTGAGTGATCCAGTGAATTTGCGTTGAGAGTTTTCCGATTTACGATAGCAGGTGCACAGCGGAGAGATGTTTCTCGTGGCAAGGCTGGTTTCAGAGAGAGCGAGTCCTTGATCCACTTCCGTCTTCTTCCTTGAATTTATCTCACTACACCGTAATCAAATTAATATCTCTCATATTTGTATATGAGAGTATGAGAAAGATAGCAATCTCGCGACTATACTGCACGAATCAGTATAGCGTCTCAGCTGTTCCGCCGAGACGCCGCGAGGTGCTGCCGCGCCGTGGCTGCGCCGTGAGTCGAGCCGAGCTGAGTGTAACCGCGGGAATTCAAATTGCTGAATTCCCAAACACATATGAAGCATGCTATCGAGAAGGGTTATACACCGAATTGGACAGCTGAAATATTTACAATAACACGTGTAGTACCTACAAAGCCAACAACTTAACATTTGAATGATTACAGAGATAAACCAATCTCAGGAGGTTTCTATAAGCAAGAGTTATCAAAGGCCAAGTATTCTGATGTTTACTTAGTGGAAAAGATATTGAAGAGACGTGGTAATCAAATTTATGTTAAATGTGGCTTGGATTTGATAGTTCATTCAATAGTTGGATTGATAAAAATACTTTGTAAATAAAGTTGTATATTGTATTAAAAAATAATAAATAAATTTGTATATTTTATAAACATGGTTTATTCATTTAGAAAAATAAATATATGTAATACCTATCTAAAATACTTCAAAAAAATTTTTTTTGAAGAAGTGGAGAGAGCTCCAACCATAGCTCTCACCTGTGAGGTAAACCAATTAAAGCCACCTCCCCGTTTACTTCTGTTTCTATTTACAATATTTTCGAACTTCATACTAAATACAATGTTTCTATCTTCGAAATTGATGGAACAGCAGCACTTAGATCCATCTGAAAAAAAGAGTATATAAAATTAAACATACTAATTAGCAATTTGAGGCCTTTTCCTAGGTGGTTCTTCCTTCACCATCTCATCGCATGAGTAGTGTCTCCATGGTAATGTACCTGTCTCATTGGGCAGCAGACATCTTTTGTTATCATGGGGGCTCAAGCCTATCTTCTTTTGCTTCTCCGTGCATAGGACGTGGAGCCTGCTGCGGATATTGTTTTGCTCACACGTCATGGTGGAGTTATTTCGTAGACATGAGAGATAATCTTCGAAGTTAATCGACGTTTTCACAACCGATGCCTTAACTCCCTTTGCTTTCTTGATGGTCTTAGAGTCTTGCATTCTCACAGAGTACATTTTACTTCTGAGACCTACAAATTCAGTTATAATTTTTCCGTTGGCCTCATCTTTCATGAGACCAACTTTCTTCTTGTTTACCAGTGGGATGCTGAACTGGTTATCGGCAGAGTAGTCCGAGGTGTCGCATTCATTGAGGTCAGCCTTCATCAACTCATACATGTTTATCCCTTTGATATCATGTACAAGTCTGTATGTGTCTGTGTATAGGAGTTTGGACTTGTCTCCAACTCGATTTTGCATTTACTCATAGTGAAAGCGGTATATCAACGTCTTTGATAAGTCCAATACAGAGAGACCAATATAGATTGGTTTGCAGATCTTAATCTTTGTACGTGCAAGTTGGATGGCTACAAGATTTTCTTCGAATACTGCACAGCTATGGAGGTTAGGCATAGCAATGTACATCTCACACCGTGACGCTCCTCCCAACGATCAACCAACTTGACATCCAGTCTCTTTCTCTCATTTTCCATGGTTTTTCCATAGACTGCGTTATTAAAAAGTTTATACAACATCTTCTCATATTGTTTTGGAATGCTGATATTCCATCATCCCAAGTTATACTCCAAGCATCAAGGTTAAGCATTGAGGTTATTATATTAGACTCAGGTTATTATATTGCATTAAGGTTATTATATTACACTCACTGTCTTTCAAAGTCTCGTACACGCACTAAGTTTTTTTTTCACTGTTTAACACTGCTACACTGAATTTTTTTTTATTTCACTGTTCAACACTGCTACGGCTGCACTGGGTCTTGGATCTGTTGCTGCCACTAGGACTTTCCAAACAGAATGACTTTGCGGGCAAGTTCGCTTTCTTATATCTAGGTTCCCCCACCATCACCCATCGCGAGCCGCCACCGCTCACGAGCCACCGCCGTCGCAAGGAGCTCTGATTGGTTACCTCGAGCCGCCGCCGCAACGAGCTCTGATTGGTTCCCCCACCGCTCGCGAGCCGCCGCTCGTGATTAGTTCAACCGTCTGTCAGTAATGTCGCATTGGTTCTTTTTCCCGCTAGTGGCGTTGCTGTCGCATAATGTATAAAAGAAGGTGCATTGGTTATGATTTCTTTCCGATTCAAGATGGAGTACATCGTAGACGTTCAAGGCTTCAAAGTCTGTAATGAGAAAGAGTTTATTTTTAAGAAGGTTGCCATAATACCTCTCGAAGAAGATGCTACTCCATCTGTATTTCTTTTCCAACCTCCTCTCAACTGGATCTATCGGTCAGCAAAGCAAAAGAGTGAGAACCGATGGTTGGAGAATAACTACCTGGTGATGCTGTGGAATTCAGGAGACATTCCTTACGAGCAAGTACCTGACACTCTCAACAACGTTCTCACCAATGCCATAAAAATCTATGTAAAGTGAGTTCAGAAAAGAGAGTGGCTCGGGAATATATTTCCCAATAAGTACGTATACACATTATAATTTATTCTATTTATTTACTAATTTCTTTACTAATTAATTTCTTTTTTTCCAGGATAATTAACCATATTGAGGATTTGGGATGTCCACCATCGAAGAAACTTCCCAAGAAATTTATTCTATGCTCGCATCACGTTTTACGTGGATATTCGATGTGTGCAGTTCAGAATGTTTATATTTTGAGGATCTAGATGCTCAAAGAAAGAAGAGCGTACGTATTACCAGACTTCCATGGAATAGATGAATTTGACTCACAAGTACAAGATAAATTATTGTCAATGTTTAATTAATTCGTGAGCTCTGATTGGTTGAAAAGGAGTAAGTGATGGGGAGTGGTAGTATAAAAGCAGGTTCTAGCCTCATCAAAAATCTCTTTGTAAGTCATCTTTCAATAGATCATCATCGTGTTCAAGATGGCTCCAGAAGAAATTGATTTTGCAAAATGTGAGAAAAATCTGAACCAGTCCAACCCACCAACGATAGAACTAATTAATATTATTAGAATAATAAGCAAGAAATATAATGTGAACAGTTTATGTGATGATGAACTTCATGGATTAATTGAAGAAGGACTACTAGAAACTTACAAAAAAGGATGGATGGTGCCAATGTGTGTTAATCCAGTGAAGGAAGGGAAATCTGAATGGATCAGGAAGAATTCAACTCACAACAGAAGTTTTTATAAAACTTGTGAAATGAATTAAAATGAACAATAATCAGAATGCAAGAATAAGAAGATCTGTAAAAAAAAGCCCGATAAGAATTTTGTATGTATAAGGAAATGAACATTTCCAAACAGGATCCCAAATTCAACGCGTAAAATGTAATAATTTAAAAAAGATGTAGGAATATTATATTTTGTAAGCTAAACATTCTTATTATATATAGTATTTAATAAATATTATAGTTCTATAATGTAATATTTATGTTCTTATTCAAATACCTATTACACATCCAATCATTTCCTGCAATATTTTATTCCGCTTAAAATTTATTCTATCCATTTATATTAATATTTTATTGTTCTACAAAAATTAAGCCTAAAAGTTAACTTTTCAGATTTCACAATTTTTAAGAAATAGGGTCTTAAGTGATTTTGTTGAGACCGTTTGCTAGCATATTCCTGCGTAGCTCAATCTTTTTAATTATAGAATATACACCATGAAACTAAATTTCAGCTTGATATCTTCATTACAGCCACAGCTGTGACACTTTCTGTAAAATGGCTCCGCTACGAGTATATGCAAAAATCAGGTTTCATAGTACTAAAATTCTCTCTAGTCTTTTATATTCATATTTTACTGTTCTACATCATTTCTTTTATTATTCTAAAGCTAGTTTTAATTCTATTAAGCATTCTTTACAAACAATTAAGCCTAAAAGTTGACTTTTCAGATTTCACAATTATCAGACATAGGGTCTTAAGTGATTTTGTTAAAACCTTTTGCTAGCATATTCCTGAGCAGTTTTTCTTCTTTATTGATGTAATATACACCTACACACAAAATTTCAGCTCAGTATTTTGATTACAGCCAGAGCTGTGACACTTTATTGAAAATGGCTCCGCTACGAGTATATGTAAAAATCAGGTTTCATAGTACTGAAATTCTCTCTAGTCTTTTATATTGATATTTTACTTTTCTACATTATTTCTTTTATTATTTTAAAGCTAGTTTTAATTCTTTGAAGGAGTAAAAAGCGGACTGGAGACGAACCAAGTTGTTTTGATGAATTTATTACACCAACGTTTCGAAAGTGTTATTACTTTCTTCATCAGAGCTACGAAAGCATAGCTTTAAACATGTAGATTTATATACAAAAAACAATATTAGACAAAATATCTAAAAAACATACCATAAAAACAATATTATAACATATTAGGTTCGTCTACGAGGAGTTTGAACTTCTCTTCACGAACACAACGTCGCCAAATCACTATAGAATACAATTAGAGTTTTTAATAACTTAAGAAATTAAAATGCAGTACGTATATGAAAGAATATTTGTTAAAAAAATGAAGTAATGGTAAGAACTTACAGATTCTATGACGTTTTCCACACATCGTCAATTATGGAAGTGCCCAACTATATTGGGCAAACGCCAAAACGACACTAAAGATAAATTAAAATTAAGGTGTAATGAATAACTGTTAGGATAGAAAGGAAAGAGGTGGTGGGGGTCGGGAGAGGGAAATAGTGAGGGATAGCGGTTGCCTCGCTCACACCGGTGGAACAGGAGCGCAAGCGGTGAGAAGTAGTGGAAAAAACCCATACGATTAGAATACGGAGACTCTCGCGTATTAGGTGTGCCACCCCTCTAATCGCATGCTCACCTGATCCTACAGTACGAAACAAGGCAGTAGAATGATAGAGAAAAGAGGTTGTAAACACGTAGAAGGCAATTGTAAATATTATGAATTTAAATGTGTAGCTTCTTGATGGCATCTATAGTCTTTTTATATGCGCTTTTTAAGAAATGGGTATCTTCCATATGGTTGAGTGTATTATTCTACTAGTGTATGTGCATCATCTCGGAAAAAGTGCGCTTGAAATAGTTCGGTTCATTGTCTAGTATTCTGAGCTTGCGAAATTTATGGAATGTCCTGTGTCCCGTGTATGGCCGGCGAGTGCAGAATTTTCAGAGCCTAATTTGACTGCTCTTTTATGTTCGCACACATGTTTCGTTAATTTTCGTTTACTCATGCCGATGTATGTGGCCGAGCAGTTATTACAGTTGATCTTGTAAACGATCCAATTAGTGTTTAAGAAATCGAGACAGTCCTTTCCTAGTCTTATCAAATGATTAAACTTATTAATGGTTTTATATATTAGAATTATATTGTGTGTACGGAGGATACGGTCAATTTTTGGTGTTAAATTTTGTATGTATCTCAGTATCATTTTTGTTTTAGAGACTATTGATTTGGTATTGTTAGCTGTGTTATAAGTTGCGACGTTGCTATTGTTTTTATGGATCTGGTCGAGTCTAATGCCAATATATTTTTTCATAATATCTGAAGGATAATTGTTACATTGAAGGTAATGTGTGGTTATTTTTAAGTTATCGATATGGAATTGTGGATGAGAGAGTTTTATAGATTTGTCGACAAGGTTGTATATAGTAGCTATTTTTCTGACTGTGGGTGGTGGGAAAAATAGTTCATGTAACGTCCAGAGGTTGTGTTTTTTCTATACCAATTGGTGATTATTTTGTTATCATCTGTTTTTGTAAGTGTCATATCAAGGAAGTTTATGCTGTTATTATGTTCATATTCTATTGTAAATTGCAAATGGCTATTATAACTATTAAATGTAGTGAGGATTTCGTTTGTTTTATCTTTCTTAGTAATGAGAATACAGTCATCTACATATCTTTCGTACAGTAAGACTTCACTTTTGTATTTGTTAAGACAGGAGGTTTCCAAAAGTTCGAGAGTAATATCGGCGAACCAGGGGCTCGTACAAAAACCCATTGGTGCACCCATAGTCTGTTTATAATACTTATTATTAAACTGTAAATACGTAGAATCTAGGAGTATTTTGATTCCTTTCAAAAATTCTGTTTTAGGTAAGTTTATTTTATTATTAAGGTATTTCCATTTTTTTTGAGATTGCAAGAATAATCAGATCTGATGGAATGTTTGTAAACAGAGAAACGACATCAAAAGAGGAAAGCTCAAATTCGTCAGTGATGTCTATGGTATCTACTATTTCTTTTAATTCGGACCTGCTTTTTACTGTTGATTTTGGCCGGGGAAAGTATTTGGTGAAGATTAATGATAAACTTTTATCTAGAGCGTAAGTAGGACTACCGTTTGCAGAAACTATGATTCGTATGGGATTGTCTTTCTTATGGATCTTAACAAGTGCATATGCTCTCACCAGGTTTGTGTTTTTAATATCAGCGTGTAATACATGAGAAAAACATGGGTCTGTATCTAAAACCCCTTTATTGTTCCAATCTTTGATGAGAGATGAGATATTGTTCTGTAATTTGCTTAAAGGCGATTTTTTTATGATTGAGTAATAATTTCTATCCGCGAGAGTAGTTTCTACTTTGTTAAGACAATCATTCTTATTCATGATGACGGTGACGTTCCCTTTATCGGCTTTAGTGATGAATATGTCTGGATTCAATTTGATAAATTCTTTAGTTTCATTTGAATTACTGTTTTGTGTGTTTTACTAATATGTGTGATTTTATCTTTCTGTATAAAGTTGTTTAAGGCTGCCAAAAGATTATCCCTGTTTTCTGTTTTTTTCGGTGTGTTTTCCTGGTTGCGCATATTTATTTCTATATTTTTGACATATTCAAAAAGGGTACGTCTATCTGGGTGGAGCATAAAATTGAATTTTTCTCCAAAGTTTAAGGTGTCGATTGCGAAGGTCGGTAACTGTACGTTAGATAAATTTACTAGCCATTTCCTTTTGGTTTCTATAATGCTATTGTTGTTATTGTGATTAGGCGATGAAGAAGAGCAATCGTTATAACATGACGAGGAATTGTTGTTCAATTTAAATTTGTGAGGCGAACCGTTATTCAAAGTGGACAGTATATTTTTGATTTTTTTATTGTGTGTTAGTGTGTGTTTGTTCTTTACGAAGTTTGTTGCATACATCGACATGAGTAAACGAAAATTAACGAAACGTGTGTACGAACATAAAGGAGCAGTCAAATTAGGCTCTGAAAATCCTGCACTCGCCGGCCATACACAGGAGACAGGACATTCCATAAATTTCGACAAGCTCAGACCAGACAAAGAACCGAACTATTTCAAGCGCACTTTTTCCGAGATGATGCACATATACTACTACAATAATACATTCAACCATATGGAAGATACCCATTTCTTAAAAAACGCATATAAAAAGACTATAGACACCATTAAGAAGCTAAACATTTAAATTCATAATATTTACAATTGCCTTCTACGTGTTTAGAACCTCTTTTCTCTATCACTCTACTGTCTTGTTTCGTATTGTAGGATCAGGTGAGCATGCGATTAGAGAGGTGGCACACCTAATACGCGAGAGTCTCCGTACTCTAATCGTATGGATTTCTTCTACTACTCCTCACCGCTTGCGCTTCTGTTCCACCGGTGTGAGCGAGGCAACCGCTATCCCTCACTATTTCCCTCTCCCGACCCCCACCACCTCTTTCCTTTCTATCCTAACAGTTATTCATTACACCTTAATTTTAATTTATCTTTAGTGTCATTTTGGCGTTTTCCCAATATAGTGGGCACTTCCATAATTGACGATGTGTGGAAAACGTCGTAGACTCTGTAAATTCTTACCATTACTTCATTTTTTAACAAATATTCTTTCATATACGTATTACATTTTAATTTCTTAAGTTATTAAAACTCTGACTGTATTCTATAGTGATTTGGGGACGTTGCGTTCATGAGGAAAAGTTCAAACTCCTCGTAGATGAACCTAATATGTTATAATATTGTTTTATGGTATGTTTTTTTACATATTTTGTCTAATATTGTTTTTTGTATATAAATCTACATGTTTAAACTATGCTTTCGTAGCCCTGTTGAAGAAAGTAATAGCACTTCCGAAAAGTTGGTGTAATAAATTCATCAAAACAACTTGGTTCGTCTCGAGTCCGCTTTTTATTCCTTCAAATAATTACATCCTACGAACGTATTTTAAACACTTCAAAATAGTTTTAATTCTATTAAGCATTCTTTACAAAAATTAAGCCTAAAAGTTAACTTTTTAGATTTCACAATTTTTAAGATATAGGGTCTGAAGTGATTTTGTTAAAACCTTTTGTTAGCATATTCCTGAGTAGCTCAATTTCTTTAATTATAGTATATACACCATGAAACCAAATTTCTGCTTGATATCTTGATTACAGCCAGAGATATGACACTTTCTGTAAAATGGCTCCACTATGGGTATATGCAAAAATCAGTTTTCATAGTACTAAAATTCTCTCTAGTCTTTTATATTGATACTTTACTGTTCTACTTTATTAGTTTAAAGCTTGTTATATTATAATTATGCATTTTTAATAAATTTGAGGAGATTTATAGGTTAAGGTACATTGTAGGTTAGGTTTTACGTTTCAAATTAACAAAAACATAAGAATTATTAGAAAAATATAAAGATATTTATTTAAAAAATACAGCTTCAAGAATTCAAATCATTTAATACATTCTCCAATATAATGTCAGCTGCGCTTACGTCTACCCATATTAACCTCCTCATCACCTCGAAAAATTTAATTTTTTTACACTGGGATTGAATTTCTATAATTTTAACTATAAACTTCCTTCTTCCCCCGCATAATGAGCTCCTAGCTCTTGCATATACATTAGCCAGATCATCGAGGTAATATGAATGTATCATCTTGGATAAGAACTTCTCAATGGTATCGTAACGCACAATCCCCTGGTATATTCACAACCTTAACACATACCTTAATCATAACACATACCTTATTTTATGAGATAGCGGTTCCATTGGGATAACTAATTCTCTGAAACAGAAAAGCAAATAATTAGGTTAATATACAGTTTTATTGACTCATATAATAAATAATAAGCTATTATTTAAAAAGAATTGTAATACTTACTCGTTCTGTTCAGCCATCTCGTACTGCAAAACTTCAAAACTTCAAACGAAAATCCTTTAAAACGCATGTACTCTCGCGCGTGTTAGGACGAGAATGCTGGTCGCGCGCGAACGGTTACCGCTAACACTTTTTAAGGGGGGACCCCAAAGTCAAGACCGACACATATGAGAGCGACACCTGTCCAAACGTTCTAGGTGCTGTTGTGTGAGGCTTTCTCCATAACGGAATACTCGAAGCGCAAGGGAGCGAGGCTTACTTCACAACGGAACATTCTATCTCGCCATTAGTATAGTGACAATGTAGCGCTGTATTTCTAACTAGGCCGTAGCCTAGTGGTTAGCGCTCTTGGACAACAACAGCCAGATCTTTAGTTCGAGTCCTAGAGTCAGCTAATATTTTTTTTTCAGATATAAAAGTATTCAAGATATGCGAATATCTATATTATGTAGAACCTAACCTATAAATTCGTCAGATTCTATAAGCTTCAGATTGAGCACGTTTATCCGCGTAAATTTTAGCTATAGAGGGCGCGCACGGTACTATGGCGGCCTCCATGCCACTGACAGCTGACCGCTCGCAGCGCCACAGCAGGCCGTCGACCACATGTCGCTCGCAGCGCCACAGCTGACCGCTGCCGGGATGCAGCTCGCAGCGCCACAGCTGACCGCCGATCGCATGCCGCTCGCAGCGCCACCGCAGACTGCTCGATGGGTTAATTATCTTCATCCAATTCTACGTCCCCGAAAACCCAGTAGCAGAGGGAGGGTTCTGGAGTACTTGGGTTAACTAGTCTCGTGCAATTCTACGTCCCCCAAAACCCTGTGGGGGTTCTGGCCCACTTGGGTTAACTAGCCTTGTGCAATTCTGAAACACACATGCTCCAGAAAACACAGGGGAGTTCTGGGGTATCTGGAATTCCAGGAAGTGCCCCCAGAACTCTCCCTCTTTACCTAATTAAGAGCAGTTCCATTTCCTAATTTTATTTTTAATTGCAAAAAATGAATTACTTTTTTTTCGAACTTTGGGGTAAAACCGGATACTTTAGGTTGAAGTAAAACCGAATAGCTTATTTTCTCTTTTCTTTTAATGACATAATAAAATAAACTAATAATAGACATGTAGTGCGCTGTTCATACAATATACATATAAAATTAATTTGTTTTTTGGTACAGAAATGTGTAAATATATTAAAAAGTCTTCCCGGCAAAGCTGGTCAGAAGAAAATATGGCTTCAGCGATTTTTTATATTAAAACGTTAATTTATAATTATTAATAAAAGATTTTTTCACTAAACAACGTTTTTATATCTTTGTATTATTTCTAGAATGTTGAATACTGCTTAAAATTCATTTTGGAAAGAATAATGAAAGTATCCGGTTTTTTCCCGACAATTTTGTTATGGCGTAAAATCGGATACTTTCGTAAATTTGTAATAACATTTTTTACAAATATTTTTTTCGCTGACGAATTCGATTTTCAGTTATCTGAATGTAAACTAAAAACAATTCTAGCGTTAAATATTGGTTATTATTTTGTTATCTATTTTTAATAAACAATTTCCAAAACGTATCCGGTTTTACCCATCTCTCCTACAAAAGTTGTAGATAACAATAAAACAAAACTTTGTTTCACTCAACATTTCCGTGTATAATCAATTTCTGATGTTCTAGAGCAATAAAAACGATTTTTTAGCTCGTAAATACGCCTTTAATAGTCGATTTTCGCTTATTTTCGCTTTTGTTTTCAGAATACAAACGAAAGTTGTAGATCTCAACAAAGAAAACTTTCTCGTGATGAACATTTTTGCGTAAACCAATTTCTAGTACGTTAAGACGAAATGAACTCTTAAAGACAATCAAAATAGTCGATTTTTGGCCGTTATAGAAAACAAATAATTTTTTATGAATGCGTTATATTTCATTAAAATAAACTAATATACTAATATAATATATCCGTATTTGAGATGTAACAGTATTTTTTTTTATTTACGAGGCGTAAAATAACTGTTTTACGCCTTGTTTTGCTGGCATACGAGTAAAATGCCAGTTTCACGTACCCGGAAACGTAAAATAAAACTAGCATTTTACGTTCGCATAACAAGGCGAAAAATAGTTATTTGACGCTTACTGCATCAAGAAATATTGTTTGCATCTCGGGCGTAAGATTTACGGCCTAGATTAAAATATTACTATTGGAATATCGAAGATATAAGGTTCTCCCGAATAGTAGAGGTGGTTTCTCATGTGTAAGAGCTAAGTTTTTATATGGACAGCAGAGAGTTGGCGCACGGCCCACATAGTTAGTATATGTATCCTCGTGTTTATTTTTAAAAATTTTAATGAGGTTCGCTAGCTACATCAAAATGCAGCCAACAATTTAGAATTTTTATACATTGTTCTTTAATTTGAAAGAAGATTACATAAATTTTTTCAGTATTTTTGTAGCTCATTTTTTCGAGAAAAAAATTCTTGAAAATCGAGTTATTAACATAGGCTCGTATGGAACAGTTCGGATATGTGATCTTTGAACATAAAAATCTCTTTTAAAAAAAGCAGAAATAAAGTTAAAAGACCTTCATTTTAATAGAAAAATAATCAAAGAATAAAAACGCAGAAGCGTCTTGGCGCTTATAACGTATTTGGGAAAGAAGTAGGTGAAAACGTAAACAACACGCCGAGTTCATTGGCTGCGTTAGGTGGTGTGCGGTGAGCGGGGTGCTCTCGCGTAGAGAGACGGGATGTCCCTTGCCTCGCCTTGCATCATGACACAATCGAACCTCCTTAAGAGTGCTCCACCCCTGCGGCGGAAATAGGCAATAGCCAATCAGGGACCGCGAATTTTTCTGCACACATTACGCTTCGAATTTTTATTGAATCGGTGTAAAAATTATCGCATAATGTTCCTTGAACATTAATACACGCGGGAAGACTCTTACATGTTAGCAAAAATTTTTGTAAACGCAATAAAAAAAATAAATAAAATTTGAGAGATAGCGTCGTCAGCTCGGCGCGTAAGCGACTTGAAGATGCGTCTACTGCGGCTGCGCCGAGCGGGAGTAGGTTTGTTCCCTCGTCGCGCGGTTGATTCAAATTCAGTTTTTTTCGTTAACGCAATATACAAATGTACAGTATTTGTAAAATAGGTATAATATTTTAATAGGCATAATAATTTATTATATTTACTAGGATGTTATTTTTTATTTAATTTTTATATAATAATATTCAATTTTTGTGTTTGGAGTAAAATGTGATATAATAATATCACATTCATCGAAAATAATAATATCACGTTCATCGAAAATGTGATATAATAATATCACATTTTCGTGTTTGGAGTATTAAAAATTTCTTATATATTTGAAGGCCTACACTCTCAAATCTACTATTTTAGATTCGATTCCTCTACATGCTTAAAAAAAGTTTTTATCACGGAGAAAATACTTAAATGTGAACTAAATAAGAAAGTACCGTGTCAACGGTAAACAAATTGTCGCGTCAGCGTGGTAAAATTCAGTCGCTTCAAAATGCTTTTTGTATCAAAATTTCGATAATTTTGATTATAGTCAGTCATTTCCAGGAAATTGTATATCGTTAAAAATTTACCATGTTCCATATCCCACTTAATTGAAAGTCTAAATTAAATTATAATATTTTCTCCGCATTAACATTTTCATTTACAAATGCAAATAATGATATTACACTATTGTGTGATCAGATCCTTGTCATTAAAATCAATTAAAATTTGAAAGTATCAATAAACGTTCTGAAAGGATATACAATACAGTATATTGTATCTCTATATAAAATAAAATTTTAAAAATATAAGAATGACAAATATGAAATATTTGTCGCGAATCTTAGTAGCACATCTACCGTACCTTCAAATCAAGGAAAAAAGCAACTTCGTCCGCTCTTAATTCCTTATTAAATATTTCATATTTGTCATATTTATATTGTTAAAATTTTATTTTATATAGAGATACAATATACTGTATTGTATATCCTTTCAGAACGTTTATTGATACTTTCAAATTTTAATTGATTTTAATGACAAGGATCTGATCACACAATAGTGTAATATCATTATTTGCATTTGTAAATGAAAATGTTAATGCGGAGAAAATATTATAATTTAATTTAGACTTTCAATTAAGTGGGATATGGAACATGGTAAATTTTTAACGATATACAGTTTCCTGGAAATGACTGACTATAATCAAAATTATCGAAATTTTGATATAAAAAGCGTTTTGAAGCGACTGAATTTTACCACGCTGACGCGACACAATTTTTTTACCGTTGACACGGTACTTTTTTATTTAGTTCACATTTAAGTATTTTCTCCGTGATAAGAACTTTTTTTAAGTATGTAGAGGAATCGAATCTGAAATAGTAGATTTGAGAGTGTAGGCCTTCAAATATATAAGAAATTTTTAATTCTCCAAACACGAAAATGTGATATTATTATATCACATTTTCGATGAACGTGATATTATTATTTTCGATGAATGTGATATTATTATATCACATTTTAGTCCAAACACAAAAATTGAATATTATTATATAAAAATTAAATAAAAAATAACATCCTAGTAAATGTAATAAATTATTATGCCTATTAAAATATTATACCTATTTTACAAATACTGTACATTTGTATATTGCGTTAACGAAAAAAACTGAATTTGAATCAACCGCGCGACGAGGGAACAAACCTACTCCCGCTCGGCGCAGCCGCAGTAGACGCATCTTCAAGTCGCTTACGCGCCGAGCAGACGACGCTACCTCTCAAATTTTATTTATTTTTTTTATTGCGTTTACAAAAATTTTTGCTAACATGTAAGAGTCTTCCCGCGTGTATTAATGTTCAAGGAACATTATGCGATAATTTTTACATTGATTCAATAAAAATTCGAAGCGTAATGTGTGCAGAAAAATTCGCGGTCGCTGATTGGCTATTGCCTATTTCCGCCACAGGGGTAGAGCACTCTTAAGTAAATGCATTAATTTTTCGGATCCACATGATTGATAAATTTCACAATAAAATCTAATACTCTAAAATGTGATGAAATTTAGTTATGTAGAATAATTTTTAGAGTTAATGTTATTATTTTTAATTGCATTAGTGAAAAATGAAGTTTATTAATTTTTTCAGTCATCCCCTTTAAATAAACATCGTATTCAAGAATTTGTTACCAGTAACCTAATGGAGTTCCAAATCAGAAAAGAAGAAGAAATCGTATCAGACGAAGATCAAATGGTTATCTGTGAAGAGATGCCATTAATTGAAATTGATTCAAAATGTGATGATAAAATAGATAGTCATAATAAAGATTATAATAATTCTGAAAAATGTTATAAATTTGTATCACATTCAGTATGTTCAAAAAAAGAAGAAATCACCTGCCGACCAAAACCAATTAAAGGTAAGGTTAATGTTTTGCTTCCTAAAAAAACTGTGTGTGTGCGTGCGTACGTGCGCAAGTGTGCGTGTGTATACGGGCGATAATTTTCGAACCATTCGTCCGATTTTCATCGAACACAGCTTATTCTCTTTGTTTCGGAGAATATTTTGAAGTACCTAACCTATTTTTCCATTATATTAATTTTCTTTTGTTTTACAACCAAAAAATTAAAATTACAATACTTTAAACTATTGTGTGACCTTTGTTTCTTTTTAAGTAATTCTCTGCTCCTACAAGCCTATCGTACTAAGCACAGGAACGAGACCTGATCTAAAATTTTTCGCGGAAACTAGGAAACAAGCCCTGTGTAAGTGGTATGAGTGTCCAACGCACGGCGCAATGCGGGGATGCATAGAACTGTAAAAAAAGGTAGCATTTTAAAAATATCAAACTGTTAAATTTCGTTTCTGTGCTTATTACGGCAGGCTAATAGCAGCAGTAAATTACTTAAGAAAAAGTCAGACAATAGTTATAAGTATTGTGGATTTGTCCATATACTTCTTTATTTAATTCCTGTAAAAATATTTCATTTATCGACTCGGAATTTTAATAATCTATTATACTTTACAACATTGTGTAAAAATTTCATAAGATTATCTCTATTCGTTTTCGAGAAAAAACTCGTCTCTAAACTTGGCAGAACACTTTTAACCCAAGGTAAAATAAACTATTGGATAATTTGCCGTAAATTATCCGTAAATTATCCGTGGAAGTGATAATTTTGCCGCAACCATTTTTTAAAAAAAACGCGAATGTTCTGCTAACTTCCATCGAAGTTGGCAAAGCACCTGTCTAAAACTACTTAAAGACAACAGATATCACAACGGCACTTACATAGGAATTTGCCACTTTTTCGCCGTAACAAAACTAGGCAGTTTCCAATAGTGAAATATTATTTTGTCATTTATTATAACAATAGTACTGTCAGCTTCGTATGAAGATAGCAGGTCACCTCACTGAAACCCAGGAAGGACGAGCGCTATCGACACGATAGTGGCACAGGAATTTGCCGCTTTTTAGCCGTAAGACAGCTATGTATGTTATACAGCTCCTTCGCCGACCCATTAAAATAATTAAAGAGATCTGATATTATATCGACAGTTACTTAGAATTAAGCCGTTTTTTATCGTAACAAAACGGTATAGTACAGAAATGCAGATGAAAATTTTTTTAATTTTTATAACAATAGTCCTGTCATCTTCATACGAAGCTAGCAGGTCACCTCACTGAAACTCAGGAAAGACGAGCGCTATCGAGACGAGAGCGGTACAGGAATTTGCCGCTTTTTAGCCGTAACAAAACTGTGCAGTTTCCAATAGTGTAATATTATTTTTTATTTCATTATAACAATGGTACTCTCAGCTTCGTATGAAGATAGCAGGTCACCTCACTGAAACCCAGGAAGGACGAGCGCTATCGACACGATAGTGGCACAGGAATTTGCCACTTTTTAGCCGTAAGACAGCTGTGTGTTTGTCGAAAAATAAAAAAAAATATTTTTATTGTTATAAACAATAATTCATTAGCACTTATACAGCTCCGTCGCCGATCCATTAAACTAATTAAAAAGATCTGATATTACATCGACAGTTACTTAGAATTAAGCCGTTTTTTACCGTAACAAAACGGTATAGTATAGAAATGCGGATGAAAATTTTTTTAATTTTTATAAGAATAGTCCTGGGGCCTTATTCAGTAACCTTATCCGTCGATAACGTCCCTTTAACGGAAACTCGATAAAGGGTTTCGATAAACGGCTCATGCGATAAAAAAGAAAATCTAATGTTTTGAGGATTGTGGCTGAAATAATTTGTATACTATCCCGTCTGAAAGACATTGGACTTTAGATTAAGCACCAGTCTGCCCTCTCTGATCGCTACGTCAGAGAGGGCAGATCGCGTGAGGTATGAAGAGATGTCACGAGGTAGCACGAGGTATGACCTCGTGATTTACATATTATTCGTATTCAATTCCTAATAATTTTTAAATAATTACGATAAATAAATAAGTAAATAAATAATTCGGCGTTTATTTGCTCGAATTTTTACACGTGACTTTAGGTACTATAGATCTGTTCTGATCTTTAGATGATGAGATGATGAAATTTATGTTAAACCAGCTACATTCAGCGCGCTTCGCGCGTATTATTTATCTATTTATTTTTTGTTTTTGAGGTTATGAATGTTCATAACCTCAAAAACATAAACTAAATAGATAAAGAAATGAATGATCAAATTAGTTTCATTTTAAAGTGTTTGATAAATAAAATAATGAAATTTTTATTATACTATTTTAATTATTCAGTTTTACATACTCAAACACAAGAATTCAATCTTCAAAATCCAAACATATTTGATTTTGGCGCTTATTCTATGTAGGTCAATCAAATGAGCCGACAACAAATTTCATCCATCACTTTTTTAAGAGAGGATTTTTTTAAGCGAGGATAAGGATAATTAATAATGTGGCATATGGGCGTCTATTTTTTTAAAGTTATAGCTAAAATACAACACTTACATTTAACATTTTATACAAATTATCATTTCATGGTTGATATCTTTACTTTTTGACGAGTGTTCAAGTACACTCTGGACAGCCAGTTTCATTTGTTCCTCAGTATAGTTTAGCCTATTCTCGATTTCTTCTTGTAAACTTTTACCATATTTATTGACTATTTACTCTACTTATTTATAATTAAGTATAAATAAACTTAAAACTACTTAAATTTAATAAATAATTTGGGCAATGAGTCAACCCATCGTATGTATAAATCTCCGAATTGCAGGTAAAAGCCGATCAGCAATTTTTTTTCAAAGAAATAATGTATTTTTGTTAAATATCGTCGTATAATTTAAATAAATAGTATATTATGCACCAAGGGAATAAAGTGGGCTGTGTGCTCCCTGCGCGAGAGTTCGCACAACCCACTGTATTCACGAGTGCAATATACGACTTTTTAACACAACTATCATAAAGTTCGTACTCGTTTCCCGCTGAAAAGGGAAAAAATGCTGCATATTGATTCCCTAACCTCACTCTCGTTTCCAGCGCAACGCACTGTTTGTGCCCGAGCCGAAGGCGAGGGCACATGTGCGTGGCGCTGGGGACTAGAGTAGGGGTAGGGAATGACCGTAGCTCTTTTTTCCCACTTCGGCGGGAATAAAGTACGAACTTTATGATGGGGTGTGTTAAAAAATACATCTTACTTTTACTTCAACTATTTTCTGTTTATTATGTGCTCTTGCACACTGAGAAAAAAGTTTTTTAAAAATTATTATTAGTTTGGTAAAAATTGCCGTACTGTCTTGTAGAACCATCAGAGACTGTAAAAATCCAAAAGATTACCATACTTTATAAGAAATTTTGCTAGAAATATAGGAAAATTTATTATACTGTATTGTAAAATTTACTGTAAAAAATTATGGTAAGTTTTTGGATTTTTATAATCTGTGCTGACTTTACGAGAAGTATGGTAATTTTTACAAAACTGTTTTCTCAGTGAGTAATGATAATTTACGACGTATTTCTTACATTTTAATCGTATGTCGACATTGAATTTGTAAGGTGAAAAAATTTTATTTAATTAATTTGCTTAATTTGTTTACAATTCATTGTTTAACGCAAATAATTTATGTAATTGTACAAAAAATAAAGTTTTAGGAAACTAAGTGCCAATGAATTGGCAGCGGTTTTATACTTATTAATTTATTTTCATTTTTTGTATTTTGATAAATTCGTTGATTACGCTCATAGAAAGACATATATACATATACAAACACACAAGCGAGTACATGTAAGTGTACTCTGATCGTAAGTGTGTTCCTGTTCCTATTAGATAAATATATCGATTGGAAAAGGATATGAACAACATAGCTAGATTCTATGATTCTTTACTATTATTTATAATTATTTTTTTATTTATTTTGTTATTGAAAGGAAAACATTTTGAGCTATAATTGATTTGTCTGCACTTAAACTTTGGCGTTCTCAAAAATTTAAGCGTTCCCGAGATTTACTCGTATATTAATGAGAACTATTTATCATACAAAGTAATATTAACTATGCACATCTCTTTTTAGATGGTAAACGATAAGTAACTGCTTAATAGTTTTTACTTGATGTTTAAGTTTGTGACTATTATTAAAAATCTCTTAAATACTGAAGATTAATATTTTAAAAATTTATAACTCTTTGAATATTGTTTTTCTGTAGATGTTTAATGCAACATTTAAATCATAAAATTTTCTGAATTTTCAAGAAAAAATTATTCTGTTCGCAAAAGATTGTTTTTATTTGTTCAAATTGCGTTTTTATTTAAATAAATACATTTAAATCAAGGTTCTTGCAATTTTAATAAATTGTAACCTCGAAATTTAGATTCTATGAATCAAAATCTATAAAAAACGATGGTTAGATTATTCAGTTGCAGTAGCCGGTATAGCGGGGGAGACCAAGCGAAAAGTTTTCCGGCGCCTGGCCCAGCTAGAATCGCTAGAAACTGACAAACGGCTCGCGAGCAGTAGAGACACTCAGTCCATGCGCGCGCTCATATGAGAACCTGTCCCTTCGGCCGCTTGCTGCCTGCAACTTTTGCGTTCTTTTCTCAATTACACTGTGTGTGCTCGTATTGCCCTAATCTGCCCTTCAAAGTAGGGTTTTCCGGACATACAATTTTCCTGCCAATTTTTTTTAAGCTTGTATTATTATACTAAAAAAAATATTAAAAATTTGGCGGGGTACAAGACTTGGTTTTCGAGATAGAATTTTTGATATGTCTGCGCTCGTATCGCCCTACTCTCCGCTACAAAGCAGGGGGGGCAGTGTTTCGACGATTCACTATAAAATTGAAGTCAACTATAGACGTTTTTCAGTTCGACATATGGTAATGTAGATTGTTCTTAATTTAGAAATTCTAAATTACGAAAATCATATTATCGAATGTAATAGTTCACCTACTGTGCAAAACATTGAATTTCATCAATTCGATCTCAAAGCAAATATAACCTGTTTCTAATGATTTATTTCGAAATGCCTATATTGTACCCCTATTAAAATTCTATTAATGAAATTCGATGTTTTGGACAGTAGGTGAAGTGTTACATTCGTAAATATGATTTTCGTAATTTAGAATTTCGAAATTAAGAACAATCTACATTATCATATGTCGAACTGAAAAACGTCTATAGTTAACTACAATTTTATAGTGAATCGTCGAAACTCTGGACTCTCCCCCCTATTTTCCGGACACACGATTTTGCTACCGATTTTTTTTTTCAAGCTTGCATTATTATACTAAAAAGGATATTATAAAACTGGTGGAGTGTAAGTTCGATTTTACGAGTAAGAATTTTTTTTCTGCCTCGCACCCCCGTTTTTCCCCCGTAAGGGTAATTTCCAGTCATAGGATTTTGCTCTGAATATTTATCATTTCAATTTTGCCATTTATAGGAGTTCCTAACAAAATTAGCATCGTATAATGTTATTTAAACGTCATGGATATGAAGTGTTTCACGTCAACTGCCACAGATCGGCGCGCGAGTGCCAATTCGTGCTATATCCAACTCATGTTTATGATACTAAAATATACTTAAAAAAATTGTTTGATAAGCGTTCTCAATGTGTTTTTTCCTCAGCTTTCCAATGGTATAGGCAGTTTTTTCGAAATTTTCCATTTTCACCTTCAAAAACTACAAAACATCTTACATCTCAAAAACTGCGCTGGGGCAGTTGACATGAAATGCCTCATATATGAGGCGTTTCAGGTCAGCTCTCCAGGCGCGGCGCGCGAGCGCGAAATCATGCTGTTTGCAGCTTGTATTTGAAGGGCTAAGATGTATCTAAAAAAAATAATCCCCAAGTGATTTCGATGTATTTTTTCCTCAGCTTTCCGATGGTGCTATTAGTTTCTCAAAATTTTTCAATTCTAACCTCAAAAAAACATAAAACGTGTTATATCTCAAAAACTATATTTTTAATATTTTTTTTACCTGCTAGATCGAAAGAGGAGGAAATTTTACATGGATATAGCCTTTTTCTACATAGGGATTTTTTGATTTTTTCGAGATATTATTCAAGAAATACAAGGCGCTCGGCCAGCCACCGCGCGCGGCGTGCGTCACTGCAGCATCGGCGCGCGGCGGCATTTATTCATTCATTCATTAATTATTTAACCACCGCTAGAGGGCTAGTAATTGCATTTAGATACCCGTAAGTAATTATGCAGCACGTAGGGCTTATATACGAGTGATGTGTAGCGTTGACGTATTGGTTTTTTGGAAAACCGTTCAATATCTATACTATATTGTGCTATACTGCGATTTATCTGTCTTTCATGACAAACTTACTGCTATCCCCCTTCAATTGATTTATCTTTTTTTTTAAACAATCATGAGTTTTTCATTAAAATATGTGAATCCTTTAGGAAGGAATGAACACTCTAATGAGTTAACAAATTTCCCAAAATCATTAGCACAATCATTTCCATCAATACCAGATGGAGCGAAAGTTTGTCTTACGTGCAAATTTTTTATTTATAATAAACACAAATCGAGTGAATCTTCTCCGATACCAAAAAGAATTAAATCGGATTGTGATGATGATGACCACAAAGCTGCCATGGCAATATTTTAAAATTTAAGAAGTAAACTTTCTGAGACAATGTCAAAAGATGAAAGAATGTTATTACTTTCCCTTGCCCCTAGATGTTGGTCTCGTAAAAATTTAATAGAAAAATTAGGTTGTACGGAATGGGAAGCAAGAACAATATCAACTGAAGCTACTGATGGAAATATTTTGACGGTACCATTGAAAAATAAAGGAAAAGAGCTTTCTAATGAAACCAAAAATACGGTAAAAAACTTTTATGATCGTGACGATATCAGTAAATTATTGCCTGGAATGAAAGATTTTATTTCAATAAAACAAATTACTGGTGAATGCTTACACGTTCAAAAAAGATTACTTCTAGGTAATTTGAATGAAATTTATATTTTATTTAAAAATGAATATCCGGATGTTAAGATAGGCTATACAAAGTTCCCACAGTTAAAACCAAAACATTGTGTGTTGGCTAAAACAAGACGCACACATAATGTATGCGTATGCGTACATCATGAAAATGTCAAACTTATGCTAGATGCAATTAATTTGAAACATTTGACAAAGGATAGTGATTCACCTTTAGAAAATTATAAAGATTGTATAAATAAAATTTTTTGTAGTCAACCATCGGATAAATGTTTCTTGGGTGACTGTTTGGATTGCGTAGCTAATTTGCCAAATCTTCAAGAAATTATGATGAAAAGTTTTAAAAATCATGGCATTCAAGAAATTAAATATGAATCATGGAAGCAAACGGATCGCTGCTCAATAATATTTGAAACGATAAAAGTTTCTAGCTTTCTTGAAATATTGAAAGACAAATTGATTAAATTAAAAACGCACGATTTTTTTGCTAAACAACAAGCACTATTTATTAGAAATTTAAAAGAAAATCTTGAAGATGGAGAGATAGTAATTAGTTTTGATTTTGCTGAAAATTACGCTTTTGTTGTTCAAAATTCAGCTCAATCGTTTCATTGGAATTATAATCAAGCCACTATATTTACAATTATAGTGTATTATAGAGAAAACGATGATCTCAAACACGAAAGTGTAGCTATTATTTCTGACAATTTAAATCATGATCCGTACATGAATATCAAAAAATTATTCTAAACTATTTGAAAGGTCATCATCAACTAACAAAAATTTATTATATAACCGATGGTGCAGCACAGCATTTTAAAAATAAAAATAATTTTCAGAATCTTCTTCATCATGAAGAGGATTTTAAAATAAAAGCTGAATGGTATTTTTTTGCTACTGCACATGGCAAAAGTGGTTGCGATGGCATAGGTGCTAATTTAAAAAGAGGAGCCCGTAGAGCTAGCTTACAGCTTACAGGAGTTCACAAAATCCTTACAGCCTACGATCTTTATAATTGGGCACAAAATTATAGTAAAGAAACAAAGATTTTCTACAGTAGCAAAGAAGTTTATGAAAAAAATTCTTTGGAATTAAAAGTTAGATTCGATAAAGCAAAAGCCATTCCAGGTACTTTGAAATACCACGCTTTTATTCCAATAGATGAAAAGACTCTGCAACTTAAAAAAACTTCTTTAGCATCTAACTATGATATATTTCCTAAATTAAAAAAGACTAAAAATGTTAAAAAGATTTGAATATTTAAAAGCTTATGAACAAAAATTGTTATGATGTTAAGTGGAGCAGCTCCGATCGCACAGCGACTCTGCAGTGACGCACGCCGCGCGCGGCGGCTGGCCGAGCTCCTTGTATTTCTTGAATAATATCTCGAAAAAATCAAAAAACCCCTATGTAGAAAAAGACTATATCCATGTAAAATTTCCTCCTCTTTCGATCTAGTAGGTCAAAAAAAAATATTAAAAATATAGTCTTTGAGATATAACACGTTTTATGTTTTTTTGAGGTTAGACTTGAAAAATTTTGAGAAACTAATAGCACCATCGGAAAGCTCAGGAAAAATACATCGAAATCACTTGGGGATTATTTTTTTTAGATACATCTTAGCCCTTCAAACACAAGCTGAAAACAGCATGATTTCGCGCTCGCGCGCCGCGCCTGGAGAGCTGACGTGAAACGCCTCATATTAGTTATGTGCACCCTCGTATTTCCCTTATTTAAGGGTTGTTAAACGTGTACGGGTATATTCGGGAATTATTGAGTTCGACATTTCTTCTGTTCTTCTGTGGTTTTTTACCGAATAGAATACCGAAATAAAAAAAAATAAAAAAATTATGGAAATGCTCGAGGCGAGCGCTACAAACTTCAAGCTCGTCTTTCTGTACTATACGATTTTGTTACGGCAAAATAACGGCTTAATTTTGAGTAACTGTCGATATAATATCAGATCTCTTTAATTAGTTGAATCGCCCGACGACGAAGCTGTATAAATGCTAATGAATTATTGTTTATAACAATAACTAGTCATCTCTAAGCGCGCTTCGCGCGCCGTAATTTTAGCAAACATTCGCGCCACTTTTATTTTTGTACCCTAGCAACCCATTCCTCCCATCAATCAAATCACGAATAAAATATCACAACATATCCATAATTTTTTTAGGATAGGAAAATAATTTTTTTTTTATTTGTGCACATACAGCTGTCATACACCTAAAAAGCGGCAAACTCCTGTGCCAGTATCGTCTCGACAGCGCTAGTCCTTCCTGGATTTCAATGAGATGACGTGCTATCTTCATACGAAGGTGACAATACTTTTGTGATAATAATTGAAGAAATAATATTTCACTATTGTAAACCACATAGTTTTGTTACGGCTAAAAAGCGACAAATTCCTGTACCACTCTCGTCTCGATAGCGCTCGTCTTTCCTGAGTTTGTGAGGTGACCTGCTAACTTCATATGAGGATGACAGGACTATTGTTATAAAAATTTTAAAAATTTTCATCTGCATTTCTGTACTATACCATTTTGTTTCGGAAAAAAACGGCTTAATTCTAAGAAACTGTGACGGAACCGTCTACGATCTTGCATAAAATAAATTTTTTTTTATTACTTTCTATTATTTAGGATATAGTTAAAAATATTTCCTATTTGATGAATCACGATCATAACCCTGAACCACTACTACCCTACCGACACTACTGTACCAAGGGTTGTGAGTTGTGAGCTGCGCCACTCGAAGCTTTCACAAGCTGCCATAAAACGTCGACGCGGCGTCTGCCTTAATCTTGAATTTTAAATTCTTATAATTGCCTTTTTTTCCTTATATTTCGGCTTCATATTAAACGGACTGTAAACTTTCTTTTCTTCTTGACGAAGAACAAACATTATTTTCAGTAAACCAAAATATTGTAATCAACTACACCTACGACCACGAGTGTAATAAAATATAGTATTAAATCATTTATCGAAAAATATTACAAAATAAGTAATTCACTCTAGAGAACTGTTCATCACTAATTAATTATTAACACAACATAATTATGAAACAATCCGAATAAGAAAATGATATTCACATAAAAATAGTAATAGTACCCTTAGTTAAATTACAATAATTCAGCATTATGATTTTTATTTAAACCACCTCAGTTGTATTAACGCGCTAGTTATAAATTATGGTCAATTTTCTACAAAGATATGTTTAAATAATAGCTTAAGTATGAGTTGTTAATTATAATTTTACCTTTATATGTTGACTGAATATTTTGTATTTTTATATATAAGTTAAGTTAAATAAGTACAATACATATTAACTAACAACCGTTTAGGCGTGGAATGAAAAGTGTATAAAATATAACGTTGTAAAATAGATTTAAGTTTATAGTAATACTTTAAGCCACACTCCAGAAGGATTATTTTCTCTACCTGAGTAATAAAACTCATTTCAATCTTTGTTCTTTTACATCTATAAAAGAAAGCCCACCAAATAGCAAGGTATTCGGCTACTATAAAAAATTTTCTTGTTATAAATAAATAAATTTTTAACAACATAATAAATAAATAAATGAATGTTTTTCAGTTTAAAATAACTATATACAAAATTGAAAATACTCTTTCACAGTGTGAATTAGCTTTAAGGACGCTTTTTCCGAGCGGATGCGTTATCTCGATGCTACAGTACACATGGCCCATACTAAAAATAGCTCACCCCAACTTTTTCGAGGAGACGCATTTTCCAACAAATTTTCGGGCCTCAACATACAATAGCACGAGGAAATTATTTTAGAATAACATTGAATATCTCAATAATTATAAGTAGGAAAATTATTTGATTTATAGCGAACGATAGATTTAGAATAAATAAAGATGAAAAATTAATAAACACTACTCTTGTTTGTATTTTGTAATGATTAATAATTATCTCGTTTAGTTTAACTAAAACTCTCTTTTGGAATCAAATAATGAAATTATAACAAGGTTAAAATTATACTATAACCTGTATGTATTCTAAATAATTAAATATATATATATGTATTATTAATGAAGAATTTCTATTTTGTTCATGCAAACCTTATAAAATATATATATAGAAATATTCTAAATAAACAGTAACATGTTTTTTTATTTGTTTTTCACGTAACATTATAATAAGTAATCGGTTAAAATTCAAATATTTCAAATGAATAAAAAGTCCACAAAAGTGTATAAAATCAGTAAAATAATTTAACGAAATTATTGGAGTTCTAATTAGAATGAACAAATTAATATTTTATAAAGTCTGCATAGGAAATTTCATTAGTTAAATAAAATAATACATTTCATGTGAAAACCGTTACTAAGGTCCTACACAGGAAGTCTCGCACATCTGGAAACTCTTATCTTCCCCTAAGATGCTGCGTAGCATATACAAACAGCGAAAATACGATTTTTATTCAAAAAAACCTTTCGTTTCTTTACCCTGCGACAAATATTATTTTCCAATCTTGAAACTTATAAGACTTATATTTACTTAACTATTTTACATTTTTAATTTCTAACAACACAGTTCAGCTGCAATAATTTTTTTTTACATTTTCATATAAAATCCATCTCCAAACAACACTTTAAAAATAACTGTTTATTTATAATTTCAATGATTTATTATTATTTTTCTTGTGGAAACTTAGTAGTTTTATATTCTTATAATAATTTCATTTTCTAGCAATTACAAATATTCACATCCAACGCTTGAAAGACTGATTACTTAATTAATCGATTAATAAATATAAAAATAATAAATTTTATGATTGGAAATAATCTAAAAACACATTCTATGTAAACCCTAAGAGAATCATTTATGTTCACTGCGTTAATATTAAGTAAAACATTATAATTAAATAAATAATAGCGATATTTACGACAATTTTGTAAACATGTTTATAATATTTAGCTTGACTGTTTAGTTTCACAATTTCTTATGAAACTTCATATTATTGTAAAATTATATTAATTATTTTTCTGTGAAACTAAAATTATATTTTTCGATTTTTTATATTCACTATAACTCCACTTCTAATCAACGTATAACCACCGCTCAAATTTGTAATAGCTTATTATAAAAATACCTATTAAAATAAAATAGTAACTAATTTGTGAAATTGCGATATCTAACAATATTAAATAAAGTGAAGAAAACTGTGAAAAAGTCAGTGACAAGATTGAAGAGTGAGGGAGATAGGTATATCTTCTGTCTCTCTCTTCTCTCTTTCTCTGTCACTCCTATAGTGTTCTCTCTCACTTCTTAAGGAAGATACGAGCCGCCGGAAAATACCATAGAGAAG
Source organism: Torymus aiolomorphi (assembly GCA_036365515.1). Lineage (NCBI taxonomy): Eukaryota > Metazoa > Arthropoda > Insecta > Hymenoptera > Torymidae > Torymus > Torymus aiolomorphi. The sequence continues at coordinate 87,925,923 of CM070876.1, forward strand.
GGATGAGCGACCGCTCTCTACCGCTCTCTAGGTTAAAACATTGAATTTTCCCCACTCGGCTGAAAATTGACGTTTGGAAGGGATGCCACCCCCGCACCATTGGACACCGCTTTCCCGCACCACTCGCTCCATTTAACATTACGGATATGCAAAGCATCAACCGCCGTTACAAATGTCAACCAGCGATTCGTTAACACAAGATGACGCAACTACCCGATTCGACACCGCAGTTTTTCCAGCCGAAGAAGAGGAGAAGCAACTGATTTAAATACGCCGAACGCGCACTGCTGAGTGTGCAGTTCACCACAAGCCTCACAAGCTTCTCTGAACTGACCAAAGCAGTCAACACAAGCCTCACAAGCTTTTAGACTTGTAAAAAAAAAAATTTTCATTTCAAAATTCAGAATAAATATTCAAACATTACCAAAAATTCAGTTTTACTAAAATTATTTTTCCAAATTTCAAAATTCTAAATTATTTCAAGAATTCAACAATACATTCTAATTCAAACAAAAAGGTGAATAAGATAAAGAAAATAAAAATAAAAATAAATCTATAATTAACTTTGGATTTCGAATAAAAATTTGGCCTTGGTCCTAAGGATTTTAAGTGACATCATTATTCGAAATTACAAGTCATCTAGTGAGACGTCTTAAGGACTCTGATGCAATTTGACTTGACAAAGTAAATATTCATTTATTTATACAAAAGGAATTATCAAGAAAATTTATTGAAAATTATAATCGAATTCACAAATAAAAATAAATCTATAATTAATTTTGGATTTCGAATAAAAATTTGGCCTTGGTCCTAAGGATTTTAAGTGACATCATTATTCGAAATTACAAGTCATCTAGTGAGACGTCTTAAGGACTCTGATGCAATTTGACTTGACAAAAGCAATTATTTATTTAATTCAAAGATATACTATTTCTCTGACACACATTAAATTCATTGAAAACTCCAGTAAATTTTATTCAACATAATTTGAGAAATTAAAGAAAATTATTCATGATACTTAGTTTGTTAACTCGGAACCCAAGTGTTTACTCTCTATCTTATAATTTAAATTAATACACAGTGGCTTATGAGCACCAGCTCTCGAGAGGGAAGGGTGAACCTGAGATTTTTCCCTGAGATTGGGTAAAATTTGTTTTCTCCTAAACCTTAAACTCCTGGGTTCGTGACCTACATCCTATCCATACAAGGGACGTGTGCAACAAAACTGTTCTTAAGGGACAAGTGTGCCGTACCTCTTGGTCCTGATAAATTTCCAAAAATTCCCTACCAACAAATATTCAAAATCACTACAAGCACCTTATACTTTCAACTCAAAGCTCAACCAAGGTTAATTAGCTAACGCAGCTACGGCGTAAAAAGAGCGTAACTCTTAATCGAGTTAACAATCCCAGTCGTGTTGTGTCTTAGGACGTGACAAAACTGTCGATGTAATATCAGATCTCTTTAATTATTGTAGTTTAATCGGTCGGCGACAGTAGATAAGCTATGCCGATTCTAGGCCATTCCGATTCTGGTCCATGCCGATTCTGGGCCATGCCGATTCTGGGCCATGCCGATTCTAGCCCCCCCTTCCCCCTCCGGGTCCGTAAGGTAGAGCAGCAACTAACAATTTTTTTTTCAAATTTCAGAATGTTATTTTTAAATTTCATATTACAAATAAATGCTATTACTCGTCTTACCACTAGACTAACGTTTCATCGTTACATGCCTAGCACTAAAACTGACCCATGCATTCAGAAAGCGCGGAGAGTATCCGAAATTTTTTAAAATAACTTTTTATAATATTTTTAAATAACTTTTTTACCATATTTTTTAAAGAATTTTTGAAAGATTTATTAATTTTTAAAATTATTTTTAAGTTTTATTAATTTTTAAAATTACTTTTTAAGTTTTCTTAATTTTTAAAATAAAATAAATATATATTAGCTCTAAAAAGAGCTGGTTTACACATAAATAAATAAATATATATTTTAGCTCTGAAAAGAGCTGGTTTACATATAAATATTTTCAATGTAAATATATTAGCTCTGAAAAGAGCTAGTTTTGTTAAATATTTGAGCCCTAAAAAGGGCTTGATTGTTTAAAGAAAAAAAGTAGCTCTTATAAGAGCTGATTTAATTCATAGCGCATTATATAGAAGCGCGTCTTGCTCGTTGCGCAGGAGGAGGAGGAGATGGTGAGCGGTGCCGTTTCCGCTTCACAGCTCGATGAGCTTCATATATGATGAATATTTCATCATCATCCTCCTCGTCGTCGTCCTCATCGTCTAAAGTGATTACTAAAATCTTAGGCGACTGGGGCTGATCGTCCTCTCTCCTCGCGAAGACGGCTGAGGTCCTACGGCACCTCCAAATACTGTTGCTCGTTGGTGTCGATCAAGAAGATCGGCGATTGTGGATTGGAAGGTGGCGGTGTTGGAGACCCGACCTCCACTGCTTGCCCGGACTGCGTAGGCTGCTGCGCCTCTTCTTCTAGCACCTCGTCGAATTATGGTGGTGGTGATCGTGATGAAGGAGTTGATGGAATCAACTGTATTGTTGTTTCGTTCTGCCAGTCGATGGGAGACCGCGGCTCGACCTCCATACTGGCTGGCGTGGAAGCCGTAGCGGCTTCACCGCGAGGTCTTCCTCGTCCTCTACACCTTCGTCGACTGCCATCTCCTCTGCCACTCCTTCGTCGATGACCATTCCACCTTCTTCATTCTCGTCCATCTCCTCGTCGTTCAGCCCCAAGATGCTCGGGCTGAGTCTTAAGTCGAGTAGCTCTTTAAATGCTTCACAACCCTCTAAGTCCTGGAGAACTTCTGTGATGTAGTCCTCGAAGTTATCCAAGACCAAGTCCTTAGTTTGATTCATTTTTTTTGGAATGAAAAAATCTTCGTTTGCACTTTTCGTTAGCGCGCGCATCGGTTTAGGTAGCGGAGTGGAGGGGGGGTAACGTATAAGAAAAAATTGCATTTCGCAAGCGACCACCGCACGCACAGCATCTCTCCTCATAGACCGCACCATAGGGTGGTGCTACACGCATGCGCGTTCTAGAGAGCGAAAGTCATTCGCGATCGGCAGCCGCACGCGCCGGAGCTCTCTCCCATGGACAGCGAGAGCCATGGCGTGGCGCTGCTTGAGCATTGGAGAGCCAAAGTACCAGTCGCGATCGGCAGCCGCACGCGTAGGATCTCTCGCCCATGGACTACGTGGTAGGCGCACCACCAACGAACAGTGGTATACGACGGTGAAGACAGCAGCGAGGATGGACAACGGCGAGTGCATCATACCCTCGGAGGTTGTGCGTGTGTGTTCTCTCTATCTCTCTCTCTCTCTCTCTCTCTCTCTCTCTCTCTCTCGGTCACGGCAAATAAATAACGTAAGAACTTATAAAATTGCCGTGTCCTTTCTCTCTCTCTCATTGTCACAGCAATCTGCTCTTTTCAGAGTAATAACGTAGGAAAGCTGCATTGTCCTTTCTCTCTCGCTTTTCTCTCTCACACACAGGAACGCACATTCATCGACACAACGACGGTGACAGCGAGGACGGCGAAACGGACACAGCAACAACGATCGTCGCCAGGAAGCTGTGAAGGTAAGTTTTTTTGAATCTCTCTCTCTCTCTCTCTTTCGCCCTCGCACCTTTTTTTTAGTATTTCGCGAGTGTTTTCGCAAGTGTTCGCTTTCACTTCCTCGACGATGATGAGCACGAGGTTAGTCGCACGTATTTCACTGTTTTTTCTATCTCACGCGCGTGCTTCCTCGATTACGATAACTATAGGGTTTTCATCTTTCTCGCTAGTTGACGACGGCGACGAGCGCGGTGGCAGTTTTCTTCTCGCGGACGGCGGCGACGAGCGCGTTATGATATCATTTTTTTGTTTCTCCCGTTCGCAGACGGCGATGATCTCGAGGTTAGGGTTTACTGTCGCATTCGCGCAATTATTTCCCTCCCGCTGAACTTTTCTCCTCGTTGGCGAAGCTTCTAGCGGTCACGCGCGAGCATATTCTCTCTCTCTCTCTCTCTCTCTCTCTCTCTCTCTCTCTCTCTCTCTCTCTCTCTCTCTCTCTCTCTCTCTCTCTCTCTCTCTCTCTCTCTCTCTCTCTCTCTCTCTCTCTCTCTCTCTCTCTCTCTCTCTCTCTCTCTCTCTCTCTCTCTCTCTCTCTCTCTCTCTCTCTCTCTCTCTCTCTCTCTCTCTCTCTCTCTCTCTCTCTCTCTCTCTCTCTCTCTCTCTCTCTCTCTCTCTCTCTCTCTCTCTCTCTCTCTCTCTCTCTCTCTCTATCGCCGATGATGACGTTAGGATTTTCTGTCGCGTGCGTTAACTCGCTTGACAACGCAGTCAACCACTAGGGTTTCTCGACGAAGAGCTCTAGGTTAGTCGCGTTCGTCGATGACGTTAGGATTTTCGGTCGCACGCATTAACTCGCTCGAGACGCAGTCAACCACTAGTGTTTCTCGACGAAGAGCTCTAGGTTAGTCGCGCTCGCCGATGACGTTAGAATTTTCGGTCGCGCGCATTAATTCGCTCGACGACGATGTAGTCAACCACTAGTGTTTCTCAAGCGGATTTTTCTCTCGCGCTTCCTCGACGAAGAGCTCTAGTTAGTCGCGCTCGCCGATGACGTCGCGTTCTCACGCGGTTATTTCAATATCTCTCTCGTGCTGGCGATAAGGTTAAGATTTCTAGCGCTCTCTCTCTCTCTTTCTAGTAGATAATTTATCTTAAGTTGAGCGAAAGGGTAAAATAATCGTGAGCGATATTAAACCTTAACCTCCAGATCATCGCTGTCGGCGAATGAGAAAAATTCCAATTGTCGAGAAAACTGAGGCGGATAATTTATATATGTAGTTTTAGGCATAAAAAGAGGATATTTAAGCCTCAAAGGCTGATGGTTTAATTGTTTTTAAACTTTAGTTAAATATATATTTAAAACAGTTGTGTTAAGCTTCAAAGGCTGTTCTTGAATTAGAAGTATGAATTAGAGGTTAATGGAATCACCCTTAATGAAATAAAAAAAAAAAGAACCAACCTAAGAAGTATTATAATTTTGGTTTTTTTAAACAGATGGAACCACCCTTAAATGTAATTTTTTTTTATTTTCTGAGCTAACCTAAAAAAAATTAAATAAATATAATAATGATCTAACATTTTTATTTATACATGTTATTTAAAAATTAAATAAATAGAATAAAAATATATATTTTGGATAGAGAAAAAGAAGACAAACTTAATTCTTTTGATTATAATAATAATAATTTTATTCACTAAGTGTACATTGAATTAAAATTACATTGTCTTTTTATTTTCTTTATCCGGCTTTAACATCCATTTTTTAATTGCTTGCGCGTTCCTACGTGCGCATACAAAATTGCAATAAGCAATATGATTCGAACAAGAGTTTGAAATCATAGGTATTAGTTTTCTTAGTGCAAGGCATCCTAGATCTTCAACGTTATGATTGGCACTGAAAAGAGAGAGATTAGAAATATTAATAGAAAATATCTATAATTAAAAATATAATTTTTAACATATAATTAAGTAACGTTCGTTAATTAGTTGTGTTTTCAACCACTTCATTTTTTCTTCTCCTTTCACATAAATCGTTGCGTCTTCAAAGATAGTTCTCAGCGTTTTTGCGATCTCGTCATAGGTTATATTTTCAGTGCTCCAAGTTAATCCATGAAAATCCAACCAGCGGTTCTCACACTTATTTCTTTTTGGGACTTGCTCCCAAGGGTAAGGTGGTTTAAAGAGGAAGACTGAAGGTGTTGTATCCTCCTTATGCAGTACTATGGCGATCTCTGTAAATACAAATTGGTTCAGGATAACCTTGAAACCTTGTACATCAACGACTTACTTCATTGTTGCTGCTGCTGCTGCTGTTGCTTTTGCTTGAGATCCAAACGAGGAGTGTGACTGGAAGCGTTGAACCGCTCATTTTATAGCCGAAAGGAGCTGGTGTTACTACTTCTCCCACCATACTTTCTCTAGCCAATTAGAAAATGGTATCTCCGACCATGATTTTAGAACCAATCATGATTGAGCCGAATTGGCTATAAAAAGTGAGGTATCCATATCGAAAGCTCAGTTCACCGATCTGACGGAGTACATCATGGTCACCGCTCATTACTTCAAGGATACGGCTCATATGTTATGGAGGTCCTACTATCTGACGCTAAAGGACAATGCTAACGCCGATGATATATAAATAATAGTGGATTAATCTCGGTTATGTGATTCTACGATCGGCATCCTCATTGGTGCGTTCTCCGTATTGTGCAGTTTTGGCTAAATTATCATGCACAACAGGAAGGAGCAGCAGCTGAAGAGCACGTTATAGCAGCACAGGAAGGAGTAGCAGCAGCTGAAGAAATACCTGTCAACGATGCAACTCCTGTGGTTAGTTGGGATGGCATTGAAGCTGCTTTCGATAATCGAATTAGAAGTGGTGTTATTTCTAACCAAAAACATTTAGATTTATCGTATTTCATGAAGGATGTTAAAAAACAATTTATCATTCAAGTAAATAAAGCTCTTGAAGAACATCATTCTGTTAAAGTGAATGCTGTGTTGACAGCTGTGTACGTGATTGTGAAAGACGATGAAGAAATTGTAGAAATTAAGTATTTTAATACAAAGTCTGTTCCAATGTATCCAACAACGGATATGAATGAGGGGTTTTTGATAAATATCTTTCAACCCATTGATGCAGATATGGAAGAATTTCAAGAGCAAGATTCGGGTTGGTCTTTACATTCGATACTAAATTTAACCCGATGAGAGGAAGTTCTTATATCGAACTATCTGATTTTATCAAAAGAAAGAAAGCTTGTGTTTCAAGTGGTCAATCATGTCAGCGTTACATCCCACCACCGTACATGCCTATCGAGTGTCATCTTACGCATAATATGCAGATGCGTTGAACTTTACAGGGATACAGTTTCTAGTAGATCCAAAGCAAGTGTCTAAATTTGAGAAGTAGAACGATGTGTCGGTAAATGTTTATTTCTTAAAAAAGAAAGGAAATACTTATAATGTTTTACCACGACATATAACCTCACATAAAAAAGAAAAACATGTGAATCTTCTCATAGAAAACTCCTGTGTGGATGAAGAAGAAGAAGAAGAGAATGAGACGCTTAACGACATTGACAACTTTCCACATAGCTTTCATTATGTATATATCAAAGACTTATCGCGATTGGTTGGGAGACAATTGAGTGCACATGATCATAAAACATTTATTTGTGATCGTTGTCTACATTATTTCCACACAGCTCAAAAACTTTCCACTCATATAACTGACTGTGAAAAAATAAATCGCTGCAAAATATTGCTACCCAAGAAGAAAGACAGTGTGCTGGAATTTAAAAACTTTACCAACAAAAATCCCGTTCCCTACACAGTGTACGCCGACTTTGAATATTTGTTGCAGCCAGTGAACGATGACGAACGTGCTTATCAGCGTCATACGGCGTTTAGTGTCGGATACTTTGTCAAGTGTAGCTATGATGATACTCAGTCTGAGTATAAAGGCGGTAGGCAAGATGGTGACAAAGATGAGCCAGCTGCCAAATGGTTTGTCAAGAACCTCAAAGATCTCGCCCTACATTTACAAGATCTGTATAAAAATCCAAGACCTACGAGAGAATTAACGTCACAAGAAGAAGCTGGATTTATAAGAGCACATTTATGCCACATATGTAACAAAGCATTTACATAGACTGATAAAAGAGTACGAGATCATTGCCACTTTTCAGGAGAGTAAGTATATTAAAATACATTCTTTTTAATCGTATACATTTTTTACTCTTACATATATTTTTTTTATACTTTTAGCTATCGTGGCCCTGCATACGGTTTCTGTAACGTCAGTTATCAAGACTCTAGGATGGTGCCCGTTATCTTTCATAACCTAAGTGGCTACGATGCACATTTGTTCATCAAGGAGATCGCAACATGCTTCCCTGGAAGAGTAAATCTTCTCCCTCAAACAAAGGAGCGATACATATCTTTCAGCAAGTACGTTGAAGGCACTGACATAAATCTACGTTTCATTGACTCGTTTAGATTTATGGCTTCCTCCTTGGACAAACTAGCATCCTACTTGGAGAAGTTTGATATCTTTGAACATATTTTCAAACAGGATGGCTTTACGTCTGAGCTAATAATGCTTCTGAGAAGGAAGGGAGTCTTTCCCTACGACTATGTCTTCTCATATGACAAGCTGAAGGAGACAAATCTTCCATGTCAGGCTAACTTTTACAGTATTCTGTATCAAGCTGATGTTACAGATGAAGATTATGAGCATGCCAAGAATGTTTGCAATAAGTTTAACATCCGAAACCTTGTACAATACTCTGATCTATATCTCAAGACGGATGTGTTGCTTGTCGTTGAAGTCTTCGAGAACTTCAGAAACAACTGTCTAGAGGCTTATGGGTTCCTGGATGCTGCTCATTATTACACTACACCTGGCTTGACATGGGATGCCATGCTCAAATATACACAGGTAATATAATAAATATTAACTAATATAAACATGATGATGAAAAATATTAATTTTATCTATGGTTGCAGGTGAAGCTAGAACTGTTGACTGACATTGACATGCTCTTATTCATCGAGCGTGATATAAGAGGAGGCATCAGTCAATGTTGTAATGGCTATGCCAACGCGAATAATCTATACATGGGAGAAGATTATAAGCCCAACGAAGGTGATAAGTACAACAACTTGTATGGCTGGGCTATGACTGAACCTCTTCCCTGTCGAGGATTCAAATAGATAAAAGACGTTGAGCATCCCGGATTCTATAATATCCCCGCCGACCATCCCTATGGATGTATACTCGAAGTAGATTTGGAGTATCCTAAGACGTATAAGGACCTTCCATTTTACGCTGAACATATGGCACCACCACACTCAAAGCAAACGGAGCTGATGACGACGCTCTATAATAAGGAGCGTTACGTTCTCCAATATCGTGCTTTCAAACTGCGTTTGAAAAAAGTTTATCGGGCTCTCCAATTCAATCAAAGTCGCTGGTTGAAAAAATACATCGACTCGAACAGTGAGAAGAGAAAAAATGCCAGAAATGAATTTGAGAAAATGCTCTTCAAGCTGTTTAATAATGCAGTTTATGGTAAAACGATGGAGAATGAGTGCAAGCATGTTGACATTAAACTTGTGAATAAGTGGACTGAACGCTATGGCGCTGAAGCTCTCATAACCAGACCAAACTATCACAGCTATACGATCTTTGATGAAGAGCTTGTAGCAGTGCAGATGTCACGTATGGAAATCATCATTAAGAAACCTATATACATTGGACTAACTGTTTTGGATTTATCCAAAACTCTCGTGTATCGGTTTCACTATGATTCCATACTAGGTCGTGTAAGTGAGAATTGCAAACTATTATACACCGACAGACAGCTTAGTTTATGAAGTAACAGACGTCAACATGTACGATGTTATGAGAGAGACATACATGAGTTTGACACTTCTGACTACCCTGAAAATAATCCGTTCAACATGCCTCGTCCTAAGAAAAAAATAGTTGGCTTGATGAAGGATGAGTGTAACGGACAAATCATGTAGGAGTTTATAGGATTTAGGAGCAAAATGTACAGTGTAAGAGTGCAAAATCAAAACCCTATCAAGAAAGCGAAGGGTGTAAAAAGCAATGTAGTTAAGGCCACCATCACCTTTGAAGACTGCGTCAAATATCTGCATGAAAAAGTGGTGATTACACGAGAGCAGCGAAACATCAGGGCTCGTTGTCATGTATTGCACACTGAGAAGGAAACCAAAATTGCTCTAAGTGCTTGCGATGATAAGCGCCATCCACTTCTCAACACAACTGACACCTTACCATGGGGCCATTACATGGTGGGGGAGGAACCTCTGGTGAGGGTAGAAGCGCTGCAATTGGAGAAACAGCTCGAGTCGCCACCGCTGAAACCTATGGTGGGGGTAGAAGCGATGCAATTGGAGGAGGAATAGCCGCCACCACCGCTCGAACCTCTGGTGGGGGAACAGCTCGAGCCGCCGCCACCGCATGGATTCCTATATATGCAAGCGCTTCAGAAACCAGAGCTCATTCTGTTCGTCAACCGACCAAGAGTTCTCAACATTGAAGATTAACAGCAGCAGCAGCAAGCAGTAAAAAGACTTGAGCTCAATCGATTGTTGGACGACGACGAAATACAGAGAAAGAAATTTAAACTTGAAAGCAACGCTTATATTCTCAAGGTTAGTATTTATTTTTTTTTTCATATTCAAAAATCATTATTCTGTTAAATTTTTCATTTTTTGTTTCTAAAATATTAAACTCTAACAAACTTTTTTTTTATTTTAAAAATCATTTATTTAATAAATTTAATTTTTTTATTTCTGAAATATTATTAAAGTCAAGAAAATAATTTGTTCTCTCTGTATCTCTTCTGTTATAGATGGAGCTCACAAAATTGAATGCCATTGCTCTTGATGAACATCTACCAACCAAGAAAATCGGTGAATTGAGTGATGGTCATAAATTTATGGTCACACGATTGAAGGAGGTGTCAGCGAAATATGGCAAGAAGTTAATGGCAGTGCTGGATGATGAGTTCCAGATTTTCCTGCCAAAGAGAGTGTGTGACACATTAGAAGAACATGACAACTTCTTCAATGAATTACGAGATGCCGCTAATAAATACGAACTTTTTTTAACGTGCAAAGGCTCTACTGTCCAGTTTAGTGGTAAATTATAAGTGTGCGTATAAATAAGTGTATATAGTTTATAAGATCGTTTATAATAAAAAAATATATTTTTTATTTTTTCTTAAATGAAGTTTATATATTTAAATTACCTTTTAATTACTATAAAAAAATTCATACGTTAATAATTGATTTATATATCTTTTTTTTATTAATAGTTAAATTACATATCTTTTTTATTAATAGTTAATTTACATATCTTTTTATCAATTTACATGTCTGTTTTATTAATCCAAGTATTGTGTGAATTGTCAAATCCAAGCCATTTTACAAAACTTTTACTTCCTTCTTTCTTAATTACTTTTTCTATAAGATAAATATCCGGATACTTGGCTTTGAGTAGTTCTTGCTCGTAGAAACCGCCTGAGACAGGCTGATCTTGATAGTTCTTCAGATGGTATGTCATAGGATTTGTAGCTGCTATACGTATAATTGTAAATATCTCTGTAGACCAATTGGGAGTATATCGTTTATCAAATACTGCTTTAGCCTTACTCACTCGAACTTTATCATCAATTTTAAATCTTGGCTTAATCTTCTTAGTTATTTTACGAATAAATTTCCGTAATGTATCTGCTTCGTTACTGGTTGTTACATCTTTAGGTTTCACACCGATAGTACGATGTTTACGATTATTGTATGTGGTAAGTAAATCAGGTAAAATATCTAGCCACTTGTAGTTGCCTCTCAAATTGAATTTTTTCCACATAGCACTTTTTAGCGTGCGATTTAAGCGTTCACATATTGATGCTTTTAGATTACTAAAGGTTGAGTACAACTTTTTTTTATGTGTTCATAAGTTTTTGAAAATCTGTGTTATAAAATTCTTTGCCTCGATCAGTATAGAGATTTTTTGGTACTCTGCCTTTAGCCAGCACAGATTTCATAGCTTCCAAGATATCTTTGCTTGTTTTTCTCTTTACAGGAACAGCCCATGCATATTTGGAGAAAATGTCGATTATAGTGAGCAAGTATCTATAACCCTTATTGTAGCGAGCATATGGAATCATTTCGACGAAATCTGCTTGCCAAGTTTCGTCCAAACCACGCACGTCAAAGTTTCGACGTGTATAGTTACGTCTTGCAGGTTTTGTGTATTTCTTCAACTAGTCTTTCGTGTTCCATGTTTGTGGAATTAATGATCGATTAGCTATGCCATAGCCTCCTTTATAGTCAAAATGTTAGCTTTTATTTGAGATATCTGTACATCAAGTTCATCTCTATGATTATCAACTATCATATCCAAGTTATCCAGACTAGTTCTAAGTCTCGTAGTTATGTCAGTCATTCCTCGAATTGAATAAGGTTTCGTAGAGTCTCTAAATTTACAACATCGCTTGGTTGTTGAGGATCAGCAACATTACATAATTTTTTATTTTCTATGTCGTAGTGGCCGTCAGTCGTGACTTTAAAGCCAACGCCAGGTGGCCCTTGACTACCTTCGGTTTTTCCAAGGTTACGTCCAAACACGTCAACGCTCATTTTAAGAATAAATCATATATTCGTGTGCGCTCAATATATATAGCCTGCTTCACGCAATTCTTCGATTATAGAGTGTATCTCGTTTACGTGACTTGGATTTTCGGCAGATCTTCCAGCTGTTAGTAATTGAAGACGATCAACGAGCTCGTTTGGATCGTCCCAGTAGACGTAGTCCAAAGCAGTATGCTTTTTTGCAATTTTATAGCGAGGTAATGAGCCACTATTAATCGATTCTCCGGTAATTGTTTTCGAGGTGATATTGAACAATGGGGCAATAATATTATTAAATTTATTACTATTATGAACACGAATCTTTTCGTTCTTGTCATATCGCCTTTTATGAGCACACGATTGTTTTAAAATTTTGCGATAATTTTTTAAATCCTCTGAACTTATATTATTTTTATTTGGTTGTTTCGCTATGAGTAACTCGAGTAATCCTATAGTTTTCGAGTATGCTACTCCGTTAATTTTAATTTTATTATTATGAAAGCTACGTGCATGCTATGTTTATAGCAAAATTGTCAAAGCCCTTGCGAAATTCACCATCATTTATTCCTCTATCTTTATCGATAACTAGAAAACCGCGCTTATCATCTCTCCAACACTTAGAGCACAATTCTTTATACTGTATATAAGTCATATCGGTATTTACGTGATCGTCATAGATATGCTTTAGATTTACTTTATCTTGTCTAAAAATAGCAAGTAAGTTCACATTATCTCTGACAAGATGTTTTGGAACGTGAGCATAAGTTTGGCATAGATAGAAATAATCAACGTTTTTATGTCTGCCCATGCAGAAAAAGGCCCTAACATTATCCTGTTTTTCACAAGCTATATCGTCAAGTATCATGATAGAGTTTGGAAGTGCTTGATCGGGGTCGACAACTGCATCGTGCTCGCTGAACGGAAAATATTGTGCACCTTCTATAGGTTCTAAGATTTCATTTAAAAATTTATATTTTGGCTAATTGAGAGAATTGGAGTAGACGTATACGTTTTCAAATCTAACGCCATTAGGATGCGTTATGAGAGCATGTAGACTATTTTTTTCCACAGTTTAACGGGCCACAGAAAACGGCTCGTATACTATCAGGAAGTAGATCGCCATGCCTCTTTGATCTTTTATCATGTTCTACGAGTGCGTCAAAATTTTCTATTGGTAGCTTTACTGATTGCTCTTTAAAGTTCATGATCTTTACTCTATGAGAACCAAATCACGACTGATTGCTATGAGTATAAATAGCGGTCTTATATAGCTTCCATCATCAGTTGTCCGTTGACTTTCGAAGTGTGATAATCATTCACAAACGCGGACGCGGTTTAGTTAATAAAATTATCAATAAACTTCCGTTTGAGCTTCACATACCTGGTTATCAGTACTGCGGTCCAGGCACTAAGTTGGCAAAACGTTTAGCTCGAGGAGATCTTGGAATTAATCCTCTAGACGCTGCTTGTAAAGAACACGATGTATCTTATTCTTGAAATCGTGAAAATGTTCAAGCGAGAAATGCCGCAGATAAAATTTTAGCTGAAAAAACTTGGAATCGCGTGAAATCAAAAGTCGCTACTTTTGGCGAAAAAGCGGCTGCATACGCTGTGACTAATACTATGAAATTAAAATCTAGATTTGGCATGGGTTTGAAAAAGAAGAGAAAGCAAAATAGCACTAAAAAATTGGGTATGGGTTTAAGGAAAAAGAAGTGAAAGCAAATTTCCTTAAAAAAAATTATCAAAGTTCGTGCCTTTAAATCAACCCCAAGTAATTGTGCTCTAACAGTCATAATATCAGCTTTGAAAAAAGCTCGAAGCGCTATTAAAGACGCTGGAGGTAAAAAGAATATTAATATTCGACGCATTTTGCCAGTACCCGCGAAAACAGGTGGTATGTTACCATTTCTCATACCTCTATTTGCAGGTTTGAGTGCAACTGGCGCTTTAGCGGGTGGAGCTGCTGGAGTAGTAAAGGCGGTAAATGATGCAAAAGCCGCTAATCAGCAGTTAGAAGAAAATAAGACATAATAAAACTATGAAAAGTGTAGCGTTGGGCAATGGTCTGTATCTTAAACCACACAAAGTAGGGTTAGGTCTTCATTAAAAAAAAAAAGTTCATGAAATTACCTCAGCGAGCACTTACCGATGCCGACATATTAAAATACGCAAAACTTTTAAAAATACCTAATTTTCGAGGAGTATTTATGAGAAATGCATTGCCGGCTTCTGGACCGCGCTATAATGAATCGGCTATAGTTAATCTAGATGATGCTAGCGGCCCTGGCACACACTGGGTTGCATATAGAAAAAGCGGCAAAAATGTTGTATATTTCGAAAATTTTGGCGATTTGCGCCCTCCGTTAGATTTAATATTATATCTCGGGGTTGATGAAATTAAATATAATCTTGAAAGATATCAAGATTTTGACACATACAATTGTGGTCACCTCTGTCTAAAATTTTTATGTGGGGCTATATAAGGAGAGGCGGGAGAAATATTGTGTCATTCTGATTTAAACTGTCATGGAAGATTCATTGACTGTGACACTTTCAGGTATGTTTTCTACACTAGAAGCACACTATTTTCCGCCAATCGAGCTATTGCCAAATAAAAATTACGTTTTAAAAAATTAGCGCACGACGACATTACTTTCAATTTAAAGCCAAATAATAATACTCTTCGCTATACAATGAAGTGTAGCTTACCTATAGATTTTCAACCCGAAAATTCTCTTGGTCGTCTATTGGGTTTTACCAGGCGTGTTCTCGAACCGAACGTTATTCATAATTCTGACTTTCCAGATACAATTCTCAAAATCAACGCTTTGAGAGGCGAGTGTAATATCACTTTGGAAGCATACATAAACGATAAAATAGTACACACGATACACGAGTTTTTTCCTGCAGTACCTCCGGGGTATAAAATCATCGAAGTTCCCTCACACGGCATTTACCTGCCGATTGTCGTATAGCGTATAGATCATTTACAAGTACGTGTCATCGATCAAGACGGAGATTTAGTAAATTTCCGCTGAGAAGTTATAACTATAAGATTGCATATCCGCCAATCATAATGGGAATTATTTATAACAGAAACTATATAAGTAGAGAAACATGCCCCCCGCGCATGAGTCATCAACGAACTGTGGAGGCTAATACGTCAGAGCATAAAAAACTAAAAAGTCTAGGACTAAAGTAGTACTTGGTGGAAAGTAACTTATATCATATTTTGCTGCTTTCAACGAAATGGAAGAAATTCTAAGTATATAAACACCTGTAACTTTCGATGAATCCGTAGCGCACTACGAGGTTCACGCTCACCAACCGTATACAGCATCATTCAATAACAGCGATGAAATATGCATATCTTTTCAGCATCAAGATTTATGTCTCTTATCTTCTCGCAGTGCACTACATATCTGTGGGCGATTGGTTAAAACTAATAATACTGCCACTACAAATACAAAACTTGTGAATAATGCCATTTGTCATTTGTTTGAAGAAATCAGATATGAGTTGAACGCCATTGAGATAGACAAATGTAAAAATGTTGGTTTAACCATTCTCATGAAGGGCTGGGTGTCACTCAATCCGACTCAGTGTTTTATCATAGAAAATGCGGGCTGTATCGATGTAGAAGAAACGCAAAAGATAATCGATGGTGATGGTTTCTTTAATGTATCGATTCCATTGAGCCTAATTTTTGGCTTCGCAGAGGACTATCGTAAAATTGTAGTAAATGCAAAGCATGACCTCGTTCTCATGAGATCGAGAAACGATTTAAATGCCATTAAACAAACAACTATAAGAGTAGACAATGCAGAGGGTTACGAGGACTTTAATGTTGAAATAACTAGAATCGAATGGCTAAATTCGCTTACTCGATTTCGTTGGGAAAGATCGCCCGTTTGCAATGAGTTTTCGTACATGGGAATTGTACGAGTACCCATTACTTCTGATTACGTCGAGACAGGTATGGACTGTAAAAACATCAAATCAACTTGAAAAACCATGTTTCGTCGTCTTAGGTTTTCAAACTAATCGAAAAGATCGAAGAGCTGCAAATGCTAGCCAGTTTGATCATTGCAATCTTACAAATGTAAAACTCTTTCTCAATTCTCAGTCATATCCGTATGGTAATCTTAACCTCGATGAAATCGTAATCAATTTTCCATACTCTACGATATGTACGCTAATTTTCAAAATTCTTATTATGGCAAAAATCCAGAACTGATGTTGAAAAAGTCGCAATATCTCACTTACATACCGCTAATAGTAATAGACTGCTCAAAACAAAACGAGTCCTTAAAAAACGCTCCTGTAGACATTCGTCTGGAATTTGAAGCAAAGGAAAATTTTCCTGCTGGAACTTCAGCCTACTGCTTGATCTTGCACGATCGCATAATTCAATACAGCCCCGTAAGTGGCGACATGCAGAAACTTTAAGGAGTGGGGATAAGTGCATATAAGACGAGTGAGCCTCCGGGTCCTCGTCATTTGGAATTCGAAGCCATGGACTACGCAGTGGATATGCAGGGCTTTAAAAAGCCTGGTAATGATTTCGTTTTGAAAGAGTTGGCTTTCGTGTCTCTCAACGACGGCGATGACACAGTGGTTCACCTCTTCAGGCCACCATTTCCTTGGCGAAGACTAGCAGAAAAATACATAAGTGAAAATTTGTGGTTAGAACTTTACTATCACGGACTGTCGTGGAATGGTGGTGTCTATAACCAAACCGAAATTGGAAAAATTATGCAAGATGCATTGTAAGGTGCTAAAAGAATTTTTGTCATTGGTGAGATAAAAAAGTTGTGGTTAGAGCGTTTCAACTTTAAATTTACTGATATCACTGAAATGGGCTATCCATCGTTTGATTATCCAAGATCAGTGACTATATGCACTAACCATAATGGAGCGTACAAAACGACTTGTGCTCGTTACAACGTAAAGCGCATGAAACAGTTTTACCTCAACGATTCCAACATGGAGTGGGATGACATTATGGAATGGGAAGATATTGATGAATAAAATTTGAAGGAAAATGGAGGGGTTGGTAGACAGGTAGAACCTCACAGGATAGGAGCGAGGTGGAGCTCCGACACTCGCAGCTACCGGTTGGGGAATCAATCACACCTCCTTGCGGTGGCGGCAACTCGCGATAGATGATGGTGGGGGGAAGTGGAGGGGGTATAAAATGAAGTCTCGAGCATGGGGAGCCATTCTACTGCCACATCAAGAGTGAAATGGGTCAAAGCGTAGTAAAACTTCCCCCTGGTTTAGATAGTAAGAAGAAGGAGAATACTAATTCAAATTGAAAAGAATACCCACAAAAATATTCAACTAATACACACAATCTACCCGAGACAAAGGGGTATAAAAGATTTAAGTAAGATGGAGTATGTCGTAAATATGTAAAGCTTCAAACAGCCAGGGAACGACTTCGTCTTAAAGGAATTAGCTGTACTTTTTCTAATGGACAATAGTGAACCACTGTCTCTTCAAAGAGCCATTTCCAATTGAAGAATAAAATTTGAAGGGTAATGGAGGGGTTGACAGACAGTAGAACCTCACAGGATAGGAGCGAGGTGGGGCTCCTATCCTCCTTCAAATTTTGTATGGTTTCTTAGATGACCGCTAGGTGGCTATGATACTCTCACAGCATTCAGCTACCTTTCATCAAAATGGGTCAAAACAGCTCGACCGTTGCTCCTGAGCAACAACAAAATAACTGCAAGAGAAAGACACCGTGGAAAAAATGCACAGAAAAATTTTCCTCAAACACCCGCAAAAAGTGCTAGTCATGTAACGATGAAACGTTAGTCTAGTGGTAAGACGGGCGCTCAGTAATCCAAAGATCGGAGTTCGATTTCACCCGTCTACAAAAAAAAAATTTTTCTTAATACCATTTATTTGTAATATGAAATTTCAAAATAACATTTTGAAATTTGAAAAAAAATTTTTTAGTTAGTGCCCTACCTTACCAACCCGGAGGTGGCGGGGGGGGAGCCTAGAATCGGCATGGCCTAGAATCGGCATGGCCCAGAATCGGCATAGCTTATCTACTGGCGACGAAGCTGTATAAGTGCTACTGAATTATTGTTTATAAAAATAAAAATAATCTTTTTTATTTTTTGACAGACACACAGCCTGGGTTTCAGTGAGGTAACCTGCTGCTATCTTCATACAAAGCTGACAGTACTATTGTTATAATAAATGAAAAAATATCATTTCACTATTGGAAACAGCACATTTTTGTTACGGTTAAAAAGCGGCAAATTCCTGTACCACTCCCGTCTCGACAGTGCTCGTCTTCCCTGAGTTACAGTGACCTAACCTGATAGCTTTGTATGAAGATGACAGGACTATTGTTTTAAAAATTTTAAAAGTTTTCATGTGCATATCTATACTATACCGTTTTGTTACTGTAAAAATGCGGCTTAATTCTAAGTAACTGTCGATGTAATATCGTCGTCTGGGAAGTACAAGGTACCAACTCGGGTGAGCGTGTAAGAAGGTACCAACTCGGGTGAGCGAGTAAGAAGGTACCAATTCGGGCGAGCACGTAAGAAGGTACCAATTCGGACGAGCTCGTAAGAAGGTACCAACTCCGGCGAGCGCGTAAAAGGTACCAATTCGGGTGAGATCGTAAGAAGGTACCAACTCGCGCGGTCGGCTTTTGAATTTTTTTAACTGAGTGTACTAATATCATTCAGTACACGATTTCTGTAGAAATCAGTGTCTAATGCAAAGCTGAGGGTATCCAGGGGATTTTTTTATCCGCTGAACTGGTTTTTGAGATCTATTTCAGCGTAGGTATGCACGCACATGCCCAGAAGGCAGTTTCTCGACCTTCTAAACTCATTTTCGTGGTCTATTCAAAGCTATAATTGCACCTAAATGCTCTGAGGCTGATTTTCACGCAAACCAAACTTTTATCGCGGATCTAAGGCTATTAGGGGATTTTTCGACACATTAAGCTCATTTTCGAGATCTATTCAAATGTATAATTGCACCTACATGCCTAGAGGACGACTTTTGCGCAAACTAAAGCTTCTATCGCGGATCTAAGGCTACCTAATCCTTTCTAGCGCAAAAATCGTCATCATAATATCAGATTTCTTTAATTAGTTTAATCGGTCGGCGCGGAGCTATATAAGTGCTAATGAATTATTGTTTATAACAATAAAAATAATTTTTTTTATTTTTTGACAGACACACAGCTGTCTTACGACTAAAAAGTGGCAAATTCCTGTGGCACTGTCGTGTCGATAGCGTTTGTCCTTCCTGGGTTTCAGTGAGATGACCTGCTATCTTCATACAAAGCTGACAGTACTATTGTTATAATAAAATAAAAATAATATTTCACTATTGGAAACTACACAGTTTTGTTACGGCTACAAAGCGGCAAATTCCTGTACCGCTCTCGTCTCGATAGCGCTCGTCTTTATATTGACTGCCATACCTTATTGACCTTATTTTAAAACATTTTTACAACGCACTCCAGTAGTTTCCAGCTCAATAGGCGTTCCGAAAAAATGTACTCGAATATTGCGAAAAACGCGATTTTTGCCACCTCCAAAGTGCCGTATCTACGTAAATTTTAATATTTTTGGAGTTGTAAAAAAAGATTTTTTTCGTCTTAAAAAGACGACTGTCAGTAATTATTAAGCCGATTGGTATATCCTCTCGTTGAAAAGGTCTTGAAAAAACGAAGAATTTATTTTTTTGTACGTTAAAAAAGATTAAAAACTCGCTTTCTGAGAAGCATTTTCAAATTGGTAAAAAACAGCTAAAAATAGGTCATTTATCAACCTTTAAATGGTCATATATTAGCTTCTAAGTCACCTAAAGGGCCGAAATTAGGCAGAATTTTTTTTTTATGATGCACAATAAGCTCTCAAAATTTCAGCAAAATCCCTGACACACATGCGTACACTTACTTAAAAAAGTATTTTGTTACCTATGTGTATATATATATTTAGCTTTTAGAGTTATAGTTCGAAGGAATCGAAGGATAGGATCGTTGAGCAAGGCAAAATGATTGAGCACTCTCGGTTTATTATAAAACTGATAACTAAGGCCTTTATTAAAACTATACTCTGGAGCAACAAAACTTATTAAAACAACAACAGTTAATTGACTTAGAAAAACTCGAGTGTAATTCAGGCTTATTAACGAGCGGCACAGAGTTGTAGTGGAAGCTCTGACTCGGACAGCTGGCGATGGTCTCCGATGGCGGCTGGAGAGAGTCTGACTGTCTTGGCGGTGCGCGGAAGCTTGCTTTCCTTTGAGCGGAGCTCCTTGGCGGAAAAAAACCCATTCTCCGGCAAGAACTGCCGGGAAGCGCTATAACAGTGTGCGCGTACGGAGGATCTGCTTCCTCCTGCCGTGAGGTGCTGCCCTCTGCTGGTTCGGCGGGCGAGCCGACATATATATATATATATATATATATATATATATATATATATATATATATATATATATATATATATATATATATACCGGGTGTCCCATTTTAAAACCACCAGGCAAATATCTCGAAAACTAAGGGAGATGGAAAAAAAACTTTTAATACAAAAGTTGTAGGGTTCAGAGGGATCCAACTGATCGTGACCTTGGTTATGATCTTGAGGTCAATGATCAAGTTCATTTGAAGGTCAAATCGATTTTTTCAAATGGGAACCCCCACTTTTGACCTCGTAAATGGAAAGAGCGGAAAATTTTACGTTCAGATATGTCCTTGAGTCAAGGTCATGGTCACGGTCATGGTCATGTTTAAAATCAAAATCAATAAACGCATCAAAACATTCCCATAATTAGGTATACGAGACAAATTGTTAAAAACAAAAGTTGTAGGGTTCAGAGGGGCCCAACTGATCGTAACCTTGGTTATGACCTTGAGGTCAATGATCAAGGTCATTTGAAGGTCAAATCGATTTTTTCAAATGGGAACCCCCACTTTTGACCTCGTAAATGGAAAGAGCGGAAAATTTTACGTTTAGATATGTCCTTGAGTCCAGGCCATGGTCATGGTCATGGTCATGTTTAAAATCAAAATCAATCAACGCATCCAAACATTCCCATAATTACGCATACGAGTGTTAAATACAGAAGTTGTAGTGTTTGGAGGGGCCCAACTGATCGTGACCTTGACCATGAACTTGAGGTCAAGGATGATGTCGTTTGAAGGTTAAATTAATTTTGTTTAACGGCAACCCTCACTTTTGACCTCGTAAATAGAAAAACCGAAAAATTCTGATATGACCTTGGGTCAAGGTCATGGTCAAAGTTATGGTCAGTTTCCGTGCAGTTAAGAGCAAAGTCGGAGATGACCCGGTCACCTAAGGCAAGGTCGGAGTTACCCGGCCAGTTAAGGTAAGGTCGGAGATGACCCGGCCAGTTAAGGCAAGGTCGGTGATGACCCGGCCAGTTAAGGCAAGGTCGGAGATGACCCGGTCAGTTAAGGCAAGGTCGGAGATGACCCGGCCAGTTAAGGCAAGGTCGGGGATGATCAGGCCAGCTAAAAATTCATTGGAAAATTCCAAGTTCATGTGTATTGAGTCATAGGATCCAAGTGTTTCGGTCACCATTTACTGAAGAAGATGCTCAAAAGTTGCACCATTTACTTGTTGACAACATTCTATTCTCCTTTTAAAGTTTCTAACAGTATTTAATAATACTTGACGTGGAATACTTAAGCAGATTTGTGTAATCCTTTGAATCACGTCATCTCTTGTAGTTGGCCTGTTGCGGTAGACTGTATTTTTTAGGAAACCCCATAAATAAAAATCTGGAGATGTCAGATCTGGAGATCTTGGTGGCCATGCTACGGGACCTCCTCTACCAATCCATCGACCGTTAAACCTTTCATCAAGAAAATCTCTGACAATTCTGGCATAATGTGGAGGAGCACCATCTTGTTGTAGCCACATTCTGGCTCTTGTATGGAGATCAACGTTTTCTAGAAAGAGTGGCAGCTCGTCTCTCAGCAACTGTAAATAAGTATGTTGAGTTACGTGACCTTCAAAAAAATAAGGTCCAATTAGACATCCGTTAATAATACCACACCATACCATTACATTCCAGCGATGCTGATGATCAACTTCTCGTATCCAATGAGGATTAACAGGAGACCAGTATTGGCAATTATGGCGATTCAGCATACCAGTACTCTGAAATGTAGCCTCGTCGCTAAAAAGAACATTGTTAAAGAAATTTTGATCATTAGTAATTTGTTGTGTTGCCCATTGGCAAAATGTTATTCTCCGTCGATAATCTTCCACAGTTAAAGCTTGATTTAGAGTAATGTGGTAAGGATGGTAACGCGCATATCGTAAATATCTACTGGCCGTAGATCTTGGAATACCCATTGGTAACTCGATTTCGCGTAAACTGACATGAACATTTAAATGTACCATGACTAGAACAGCAAGAAAGCGAGGATTATTTTCATAATCGTGTTCATTCAGTGTCCTCCTTCTTCGAACGAAGTTTCCTTGTCGACCGCGCAATTCAATGTCACGTATTACCATATGATCAGGATGTTGTCGTTGAGGGAACCGAGCACGATACAATCTGCTTGCCTCTCGATAGTTTCGTCGACATTCTCCTAAAATAAGAAGAATGTCAACTATTTCATTAGCAGAATAGTCAGGCATTCTTTTTTAGTTGTAAATGCAATTATTTATCAAAACACCCCACAAAAGAAATAATATGTTATTATACTATAGAATATTTTAAAACGAAAAAGTTTAATTTTCTGTGCCAATATAAGTGTGCTCAATTTGAAAACAATTTGATGTAAACAGTAATAATTATTGACTATTAACGATCAATGCTGAATACTACCGGTCACTATTGGATACAGGTGGTCAACACTTATTAACTTTTGTTATTATTTGATATAAGTGGTTAACCCTGGTAAATATTGATAATAGTAAAAATAGTAAAATTTTCCGCTCTTTCCATTTACGAGGTCAAAAATAGGGGTTCCCATTTGAAAAAATCGATTTGACCTTCAAATGACCTTGATCATTGACTTCAAGGTCATAACCAAGGTCACGATCAGTTGGGCCCCTCTGAACCCTACAACTTCTGTATTTAACACTCGTATGCGTAATTATGGGAATGTTTGGATACGTTGATTGATTTTGATTTTAAACATGACCATGACCATGACCATGGCCTTGACTCAAGGACATATCTGAACGTAAAATTTTCCGCTCTTTCCATTTACGAGGTCAAAAGTGGGGGTTCCCATTTGAAAAAATCGATTTGACCTTCAAATGACCTTGATCATTGACCTCAAGGTCATAACCAAGGTCACGATGAGTTGGGCCCCTCTGAGCCCTACAACTTTTGTATTAAAAGTTTTTTTTCATCTCCCTTAGTTTTCGAGATATTTGCCTGGTGGTTTTAAAATGGGACACCCGGTATATATATATATATATATATATATATATATCTATATATATATATATATATATATATCTATATATATATATATATATATATATATCTATAAATATGAAATTCTGGAAGTTTGAGGATTATATTCAGCACCCGCTTGGAAGTTTGAGGGGTTATGGGAAGTTTGAGGAGCCTCCTCAAACTTCCAATCTATATATTCAGCATCCGAGCGGAAGTTTGAGGGGTTTTCTAGAGTCTATTTGTCTAGAGTCGGTAACCTGAGGGTTATTATTTCTTTAGCCACTCTGACCGACCGGGGTTGAGCTCCTCAAACTTACTAGCCTCTATATATATATATATATATATATATATATATATATATATATATATATATATATATGTTTCACCTAACCCCTTTATGGAGCCCATCCCTGATATTAGTACCTAGGCTCAGAGTTCCCGTATACAAGTGACTAAAGAAATAATCCCTCTCTGGGTATAGAAACTCTAGGTCGGGCTCCATAAACCGGGATATATTGAATGTTTATGGAGCTCGGGGCTCCATAAAGCTATCTATCTTTAAAAAAGGGCTCCATAAACATAGTTAACGAGACGTATTTTATATATATATATATATATACACAGCGTGTCCAAAAAGTCTGGAAACACCCAAATAATTTCTCAGCTGAATTACTATTGGAAAATGTTAAGGTCGCCTTTGTAGTAATTTTTTACGAGGAATCCAATGGTGACCTTGGATTCGACCTTGGACCTCATTTTTGAGGTTATTTCAAGGTCAACCTCATTTTTTTAAATGGTAACCCCTATTTTTTATAGCGGAATCTGAAAGAGCGGAAAATTTTACGTCCGGATATGTATTAAGGTATGAGGTTGAGGTTGCCCCCAGAGGTCAAATTGAGGTCAAAGTATGATTTCTTAAAAATTTCGCGAGTTCAGTGGTAAAACAAAACAAACAAAGGTAAGGTTTGGTAAGTTCGAACGAAGACTTGAAGGTGACCTCTGATTCGACCTTGAACCTCATTTTGAGCCTCATTTTTGAGGTTATTTCGAGGTCAACCTCATTTTTTTAAATGGTAACCCCTATTTTTTTAGCGGAATCGGAAAGAGTGTGAAACTTTACGTCCAAACATGTACTCAGAACATAGTTCAAGAAGGACCTTGACGTTCATTTGAAGGTCATTTAAACTTAATGACGGTCTGATCTTGTGTAAACTTTTTAATTTTTTTAAACAGTCTAACATCTTATTTCAAGTGCTCGAATTATTTTCCATCCACTTTTTGATAGTAACCTAATCGATGATCGAAAACACCAACAGTATTTTTGATCATTTCAGTAGGAATGAGAGCTGATTCATTGTAAAATTTTTTGAAGCGTTTAAATATTGAACATTGTTACTTGTTATTTTTCGTATGGTTAGAGTGACAATAAACTATTATTCATTCCATAACCACCACAGAAAAGGGTTGGTCATCTTTCAAACATATTTTTTGAAAATTAAAAGTTCTTTTTATTTTCAACTCAAAAAGTATTTTTGGATAAGGTCTACTACGAAGAGTAATAAAAATGAACAAACTCACTGATAGAGAAAGAATAACGATTCTCATGATGAGAGGTTGGGGACACATGCAGCGATCTTATAGGGCCGTAAGAGATATTTTTAATGCTTCATTTAGGGTTGGTGGAACTCCACTATCATTTTCAAGAGTTCAAAAACTGTTAGAAGGTTTGAAAATACCGGCACTATCAGCGATTTACCTCGATCAGGCAGACCAATGTCAGCAGGTAACGAAGAGAAATCTTTAGATGTTGTGTTAACATTCACCGAAGATCCGCATACTTCCGTTCGTAGAGCTGCTCAAGTGCACGAAATAAGTAAATCATCTATTCATAACATACTAAAGAGAGAGAAGTTCCATCCATTTAAAGTAACGCTAATACACAAGTTAAATGAAGATGATTTCGATCGTCGCGTTGAATTCTGTGATGATATGATGGCACGCATCGTACAAAATCCAAATTTTCCATCAAATATAGTCTTCTCAGATGAAGCTACATTTCAACTTGACTCAAGCGTAAATAGGCATAACTGTAGATATTGGGCAGTTGAAAACCCTCATTGGGCAAGAGAAGCCAAGTCACAATATCCACAAAAATTAAATGTCTGGGCTGGAATATTAAATAATAGGATTATAGGACCATTTTTTATTGATGGCAATTTAAATGCAGAAAAGTATGAAACTATGTTGCGGAATCAAATTGTTCCTGCTATAAGAGAAATAGCTGGAGAGGACTTTAATAACACATGGTATCAACAGGACGGTGCAGCAGCTCATTATGCACGAAACGTTCGCACATACTTAGATACAGTATTCATTAATCGATGGATAGGACGAAGAGGTGCAATTGAATGGCCAGCTAGGTCCCCCGATTTAACGCCTCTAGATTATTTCTATTGGGGTTATCTGAAGGATCGTGTATTCAAAACAAAACCCTTAAACTTAGATGAATTACGTGAAAGGATCATTGATGAATCAGCTCTCATTCCTACTGAAATGATTGAAAATGCTGTTGGTGCTTTCTATCATCGATTAGGTTACTGTCAAGAAATGAATCGAGAACAGTTCGAGCACTTGAAATAAGATGTTATACTGTTTAAAAAAATCAAATTTGAAAGGCAAGGGGACTCACGTAAATCAAGCGCCCCATCGTGAGAGGCAAGGGGACTCAGGTAAATCAAGCACCCCATCGTGAGAGGCAAGGGGACTCACGTAAATCAAGCGCCCCATCGTGAGAGGCAAGGGGACTCACGTAAATCAAGCACCCCATCGTGAGAGGCAAGGGGACTCACGTAAATCAAGCACCCCAAAGGGAACAGATTTTACTACGTCCACGTCGTTGTAACGCTAAATGTAAAAAAATTGAACTTGACATGACTTTTAAGGACAATGTCAAGGTCACCATTAGATTTCTCGTTGAAAACTACTAAAGAATTAACCTCGCTCAGTGTGATAAAAAGTTTACACAAGATCAGACCGTCATTAAGTTTAAATGACCTTCAAATGAACGTCAAGGTCCTTCTTGAACTATGTTCTGAGTACATGTTTGGACGTAAAGTTTCACACTCTTTCCGATTCCGCTAAAAAAATAGGGGTTACCATTTAAAAAAATGAGGTTGACCTCGAAATAACCTCAAAAATGAGGCTCAAAATGAGGTTCAAGGTCGAATCAGAGGTCACCTTCAAGTCTTCGTTCGAACTTACCAAACCTTACCTTTGTTTGTTTTGTTTTACCACTGAACTCGCGAAATTTTTAAGAAATCATACTTTGACCTCAATTTGACCTCTGGGGGTAACCTCAACCTCATACCTTAATACATATCCGGACGTAAAATTTTCGGCTCTTTCAGATTCCGCTATAAAAAATAGGGGTTACCATTTAAAAAAATGAGGTTGACCTTGAAATAACCTCAAAAATGAGGTCCAAGGTCACCATTGGATTCCTCGTAAAAAATTACTACAAAGGCGACCTTAACATTTTCCAATAGTAATTCAGCTGAGAAATTATTTGGGTGTTTCCAGACTTTTTGGACACGCTGTATATATATATATATATATATATATATATATATATATATATATATAAGTAAGTATACTGTTATAATCCAGGACTCCTCTGGGTTTTCTGCAATAGAAGTAGGTATAGGCGGCGCTGCGCGCCGCCATTGTCTGAACTAATCAAATCCCTCAAGGTATTGACTAACACCGCGGCGGCTGCGCGACCCCTTTTAGTTCCGGAGTATTTTACGTTGAATTTGGAAAAATTTTACGGAAAAAAACGTTGTGAAAGTAACCCTAAAGGTCCTGAATAATACAAAAATATCCTGGAAAATGGGCGTGAACATGTTACTCATTCAGGACAGTTCTGGAAAGATGAAAATGTTCTGAAACATAGCAGTAAACCAAGAAAAGTCCTGAAACATAGCGGTGAACAGATATATAAATACATCAGATGCAGCTTTTGAGGATCTATATCAGCACGGTTTCGATACTTTGAGGATTTTTCAGACTTTTGAGGACATCCTCAAAATTCCTTCGGTATGAAACGGTATTTTTGAGGATTTATATTAATACCTTCAACGCAGGGAGGGAGTTATTTCTTTAGTCAAGCATATACGAACTCTGGAGAAAAAAAACTATGGATCCTCAAAAGTATCAGTTTCCGCAATGTATATATATATATATATATATATATATATATATATCATTGTACGGTATTTTGAGGATTTCATAAAGAATTTGTACAATAGTGGTGACACAAATATAAACATTGTTATAAACAACCAATAAACAAGCGCGTGACTAAAGAAATAATGACCCTAAGGTTATTGACTAACACCACGACGCCTGCGGCGCCCGCTTTTACGGAAAAATATCACGGAATTTCCGAAATCGATGTATTAACACACTATTGTGGAAACCGCTGAAAAATCCTCAAAATGCCTCTCGAGTGCTTTGGACTTTTGAGGAGACTCCTCAAAATGCCTACAAAATCCTCAAAATTCGGTATATATGACCTATATAATCCTCAAAATGCGTCCCAGATGTGAATATATTTATATATATATCAAGGAGCGTGGGAGCGCTCCGAAGGCAATTACAGAAGAAGCTTGAAGGAGCGACTCGTGCTACTTATACATTGAAATGGGTTTGCGAGAAATTCAATGCGCCTATATAGGCGCATTAGATTTGTTTGAACTATATTAACATGTACTGTTAATCGAAAGCCATTTCATTGCTCTACTCAAATCGAAAGGTTTCATTTAAAAAGATTGTCCCGTTCAAAAGATTTAGAGATCTGAATATTTTTTATGTACTATTTCCGATTCTCCATATTCTTCAGTCAGCACAAACTATACATTTTTGTCCGACCGGTACATAGTATAGCATTTTTGTCCGACCGACTGGTAAAAGAGAGAAGAGAGAGAGAAGAGAGGGAGAGTAAGAGAGAGAAAGAGAGAAGATCGAGGGAGATAGAGAGAAGAAAGAGAGAGATCATTATATATGGTATATATATATATATATATATGTATATCTGGTCAATCAACCTGACCTTGTTATTTTATGTATACATAAAATAACTTTCAATATTACGCATTAGTCCGTATACAATCATCATTTATACAAGTTATGTTCAAGACTTTTTACATCATTGAAATCCGATTTAAATTGACTTGGTGTATATTATATATATATTCAGATATATTTTCAGATAAGTAGCAAACTTTTATTATAAAATAAAAAAAATAATGTTATTAATATAAGTTATTGTTACTTTGTGAAATCTTTTTTTTTGTTACAGATTATATCAGAACATGGATAATTGACAAGTAGATTATGATTAAATAGTTTGCAACATATAGAAGAGTTCAAAATCTTATTATTATTATGCATTATGCATTAAGGCCACCAAAAGATTATGTTCAAGTCTGTCAAAGAACGCAACCTCCTATAGTAGAAAAGAAAGAAATACTGTTGCAGATACTATTCCTCTAGCAGAACCTCGTTCTACTTTATGGTATAATTATAGTGAATAAATAAAATAAAGTAGCGGTATGATGTGTTAAATGATGTGTTTATAACAAATTTCTAACCTCTACTTAAAATCAGAATTTAAAATATTGGTCAGAGCCTTGGTTAAAAAAAAAACATTTTTTGTCTATACTTCAAGAAACTTTGTTGATATTAGCGCTGTACTGTTGTACATATTTATTTACTTAAACATCAATTAAAAGATTATGTCAAGTGAACATTGAAATACAGAAAAAAGAAAAAGTGATGTTATTGTTGTGAATAAAAGTGCTCAGTTAATCTAATTTTATAATTTTCTCATGGTGGGAGACGTCAAAATGTTTCAGAAGAGTTCTCAGTAAATATTGTGAAAATGTCTACGGATAAAAGTGCTCAGTTAATCTAATTTTATAATTTTCTCACGATGGGAGACGTCAAAATGTTTCAGAGGAGTTCTCAGTAAATATTTTTCTAGACACGATTCAGATAATTATTTCAAAAAGTATACAAGAATGTTAAGAAAGCTTTTATTATCAGAAATTCTTCGTTCATAATCTGATTGTTTTTAATTTTACAAGATGTGTGGCAATCATGAGTTATTAATTTAAGTAGTTTCAGTCAATAATTATTTCAAGATGTTTTATATTTTAAAAGAATGTCGAAAAAGCTTTTTTCTCCCAATGATTCTTAGTTCATAAACTTTTGTTTTTAATTTTGCAAGATGTGTCTGATTGGTTATTAATTCAAGTGGTTTCTAGTTAAAATTTCAACAAATCTAAGTGTTGAAAATAATGTAATTATATAGTGATTAGCTTATGATGATGGGCGCCAAATGTTTCAGAGTAGCTATCTATTCTGTGAATCTACCGTACATGGAACCATAATATATAAATTACTGTAATGGCTACTTTTTGAATCTGCAACCAATATTTTAATTTGCTAGCGGATTGTGTTGCAGTAGTGTGAGTTGTTACAATGTATTTATTTTATAATAAATCATTGAATGTCAGTGTTATTGAATCCGTGCACAATGAAGAAGAACAAAGTAATAATAAACCCAAAAAAGATGTGAAATCAATTAAAGTGTAATTTTATATACTTAATAAACATTATTTATAATCTACTTTTACTCTTAAAAAGTTGTGAAATCTCTCTAAAAAATTTTTTTACAAAAGTAAAAACTTATAGGCAAGAATAAGTTTGGTTACTATTCTACATAGCTTTATACTTAACAAACATTATTTACTAAACTCTTCCACCCTCTCTTTCTTCCCCCTCTCTCTCTCCCTCTGTACCAAAAACTTTAATGAGAGCTTAAATATTTTTTCAAAACAATCAGCACGTTCTTTAAAAAACTAATTTTTTAAATATATTCTAACAACACAATTTGTCTGTAGCCCTTTTATTTATTCTGATCTCATCTATTCAATAAGCACTCTCTACAAATGGTACTAATTTTTTTTCATGACTATACAAATAATAATATTGTTAATAAAACTTTCTACGAAAGTATAAAATAAGGCAAGTATAGAAGTTTTTTCTGTATAATCTATTATATACTTAATAAACATTATTTATAATGTACTTTTACTCTTAAAAAGTTGTGAAATCTCTCTAAAAAATTTTTTTACAAAAGTAAAAACTTATAGGCAAGAATAAATTTGGTTACTATTCTACATAGTTTTGTACTTAAGAAACATTATTTACTAAACTCTCCCACCCTCTCTTTCTTCTCCCTCTCTCTCTCCCTCTGTAACAAAAACTTTAATGAGAGCTTAAATATTTTTTCAAAACAATCAGCACGTTCTTTAAAAAACTAACTTTTTAAATATATTCTAACAACACAATTTGTCTGTAGTCCTTTTATTTATTCTGATCTCATCTATTCAATAAGCTCTCTCTACAAATGGTAATCATTTTTTTCATGACTGTACAAATAATAGTATTGTTAATAAAACTTTCTACGAAAGTATAAAATAAGGCAAGTATAGAAGTTTGTTCTGTATAATCTATAAAATAATATTTTTGATTTGTTAAAAGAAGTCAAATAAATACTATAGTAAAAAAGTCTTTTACTTCTTTGCATCAATGTATGCTCAACAAATTATATGTAAGTACACCCGAGGGAAGTTGATTCTTGTGGAACGTGCCTAGTCAATTTGAAAATCCTGCAATCTCATTGGACAATTTTAATTTGGGGTTAATGTTTACACTTGAATTGTCCAATGGGATTGCAGGATTTTGAAATTACCCGGCACGTTCGACAACAATCAACTTCCCTCGGGTGTACATTCAAATTGTTCACTGCAAATCAAACAAACGAACGTTGTGAAATAAATTATCATGTAATGCAAACCATTCTCCGAAAAACTGTATGACTATGTTCTCAGAAATGTATTCAAATTTCTTCATTCTTCTGTACAAATTAAACACAAGAAAGTACTGAAATCAATTAATTATAGTCAAGTACCGGCCATAAGAACTTTTCGTACCTCGCATGTAAAATTACATTTTATGCCCACGTTATAACTTTAAAATTATTCAGCCAGCGGCCATAAAGTGCTTCATAACGACCAAGAGGCCCAATAGCTCACACAGCTCCTACAAAACTTTATAGTACCTACGTAACCATCGGGCCCGCGAAGTATGTACGGGAGATCGGAGGACCACCCCTGCTAGAGTAGCTCTAGACTTCTCTTGTCCTTCCTAGATGCGTAATATTATAGAAAGTTCAAAATTGAGGAGGAATAATGAAAAATAGTGATGTGTTGGTAACTATGTAATTTTGTTATATAGGCTTTGACTTTTCGTTAATACCTGAAAAAATTCTTATGAATTTTAGAAATAAAAAGAAGGCATTATAGTTGTATAATTAAAATAATTTTGGCCCACACGGAGATAAAGTACGTAGGTACTATAAAGTTTTGTAGGGAACTGTGTGAGCTATTGGGCCTCTTGGTCGCTATGTAGCTCTTTATGCCTGCTGTCTGAATAATTTTAAAGTTACAACGTGGGCATAAAATGTAATTTTACATGCGAGGTACGAAAAGTTCTTATGGCCGGTACTTGACTATAATTAATTGATTTCAGTACTTTCTTGTGTTTAATTTGTATAGAAGAATGAAGAAATTTGAATACATTTCTCAGAACATAGTCATACAGTTTTTCGGAGAATAGTTTGCATTACTTGACTATCGATAATTGATTTCACAACTTTCGTTTGTTTGATTTGCAGTGAACAATTTGAATGTACATCCGAGGGAAGTCCTGCAATCCCATTGGGCAATTCAAGTGTAAACATTAACCCCAAATTAAAATTGTCCAATGAGATTGCAGGATTTTCAAATTGACTAGGCACGTTCCACAAGAATCAACTTCCCTCGGGTGTACTTACATATAATTTGTTGAGCATACATTGATTCAAAGAAGTAAAAGACTTTTTTACTATAGTATTTATTTGACTTCCTTTAAAAAATCAAAAATATTATTTTATAGATTATACAGAAAAAACTTCTATACTTGCCTTGTTTTATACTTTCGTAGAAAGTTTTATTAACAATATTATTATTTGTACAGTCATGAAAGAAAATTATTACCATTTGTAGAGAGTGCTTATTGAATAGATGAGATCAGAATAAATAAAAAGACTACAGACAAATTGTGTTGTTATAATATAATTAAAAAGATAGTTTTTTAAAAAACGTGCTGATTGTTTTGAATATGTATATACATATAAATATATGAAACGCTAGTAATGCAGACACTTTCCGGAATTGAAATAGACTTATGCAGACAGAGACCGACTTATGTAGACGTCAGCATAAATAGAGAGATTATTTCTTTAGTCACGCAAGACTGGTGCATCCACTTGTATAAACGGTATTACACTTATGCAGACGGGTCACGTGGTCTTATACATTGCTGTCAGTAGAAGTTCATGTTCATATGATTATATATATATATATATATATATATATATATATATATATATATATACTAGGAGGGGCTCCGCCCCCTGCTCGTCAACCCCCATTTTTAGCGTGAATTGTTAAAAAAATATAGTATAATTTAATACAACTGGAAACTCAATTTTGTTGTTTAAATCTAGAAATACTACGATGTTTTTTTCTATTTAGAAAAAATTCTTTTCTAAATTTGCGTGCCCATATTGTAGATCGATTCTCTGAGCATTTTAAGTGCCGGTTTTTCACCATGACCTCGTATACATATGTGTACAGTACATATACATTTACTGTTTTACTTATATGTGCAAAAAATTTATAAAAACTGTGGCGCTGTTTATTACGCCTAATAGTGTAAGGTCATGCTCATATTATTATATGTGTTTTAATGTGTAGTCAGTTTTTTAGCGTGTTATTTACTAAAGTTAACAGTTTTTCACACCACCACTGAGGTACTGTTATAAGCGCGTTGAATTTTTTATTTTATTGTGCTTAGGTGTTTTATATAACAAATATTAATAATTAGATAGGATAATGGGACATGCCAAGATAATATAAAATTATTGTTAATTATTTTTTATATAATAAGCCTAAACACAGCCATGGAATTCATCGTCAATAACCCTAAAAACCATAGGAGTCGTCCCTCCGTCCTACTTGACTCCAATCTATCCCATCCTTCCTCCACCATGGAAGTTGTGAATCAATTTTCATTAATAAATTTTATCAATTTTAATTAATTTTAAATAATTTGTATTAATAATTTTTAATTAATGTAATGAAAATTGATTCCCATCTTTATTACATTTAATAAAAAAATATTTCATGTATTTTTTTATTATATGTAATAAAATAATCAGATTATTTATATGATATTATGCTTATAAGAAATTACAACATATCTTATACTTTCGTAAAAGAATAATATTATAAATAAAATGATTATTGATATAAATTTAGTTGGGTTTATTTTGATCTATATAAATTTAGATAAAAATATATATAAAAAATATAATAATTTTTGAATAAGTTTATTAAAAAGTGTAGATTAAATGTCAAAAATTTCTTTCCAAACAATGTTATTAATTATTGATGAATTTTCTAAAAGATTTTCAATAAATATATTGTTAGGATTTTTAAATCGGGATAAAGCAACATATAATTGGCCATGTGAAAATAAAGGTCGTCTAATGTAAATACCTAGAGAAATAAAACTTTCACCTTGAGATTTATTTATTGTTATAGCAAAAGCTAATACAACTGGAAATTGTTTTCTAAAAAGTGTAAACGGAAATGAAGAAGAATCTCCAGTATTTAATGTTATTCGTGGTATAAAAACTTCTTCACCAATTCTTTCCCCCGTAATTATTTCAGCTTTAATATTGTGATTAAATAAACCTGTAATTTTCAAGCGTGTATCATTACACATTCCTTCTGATATACTTATATTTCTAATTAACATTACAATTGCATTTATTTTTAATTTTAATTCATGTGGTGGTAGACCTTCTCTAATATTATTAAGCATTTCTATTGGGTAATTTAAGTGAATATTTTCATCTGTTTGATCAACTCCTTTATGCGTTGCGTAATCTAAACTATAATATGTATGCGTTTTACCATGTAATAAGTTCAAAACTTTATTATTTATAAGTTTGGTATCGTCATTATGTGGAGCTAATATTATACGATCTACGGAATTTTCGAGATTGATATCATCATAAATTTTATTACATACATTTTCGGTCTTCCATTTATTTAAAACTATAAATGGATTAATTTTACCTTCACCTAACTCTAATAAAAATGAAGCAAATTGTTTATTTTTTGAGCGAATATTTTCAGTTAATTTAAAAACTTAAAAGAGAGGCCATAAATGAGAACATTTGATTGTGTCCTGTACTATACTGTCTCGTTAACCATGTTTTAGGACTGGCAGAATTTGTCTAAAATCGCCTCCTAAAACTATCAATTTACCACCAAATGGAACATCACTGTAACATATATCTTTGAGTGCTTGATCAAGAATTTCCAAAGCTTTTTTTGGGATCATTGATGCTTAATCCCAAACTATAATATCTACTTCCCGTAATTTTTTTTTATCTGATTCTAATTTTAGAAAAGCACTTTCAATACTGTTTAAATCTAAAGGACGTCTAAAAGTACGATGACTTGTCATTCCTCTAGGTAATAAAATAGATTCGATTTCTGTCCAAGCCATAGATAAAATTTTTTTATTCATCAAAGATAAAAAGTGATATATTAAAGTCTTGTATATAAAGTTTTTCCTGAACCTCCAGGTTCATCAATAAAATAAATTTTATTTTTGTTTGTTATAATTTCATTAAAAATTAATCTTTGATTAGTAGTTAATTGATTAAACAAAATTTCAAAAAGATTTTTACTGTTTGCTAAATTTTCAGGACTTTCTTCGATATTATTTATTATTGGTTCAGGTAAACTATAATCTTTACAACTTTTATCTTCAGTTTGTAATATAGTTTGAATGTGTGACAAAGCATTATTTTCTTTATTTTCTTTAAAATCGTCAGTAAAAAATTTGTTGACTTTATTCCAAATTAAATTACTTTGAATATTTTCAGTTAAGCTAAACCATGCAAAGAATTTACGTAATTGAAAACGAAGCATGACATTACTTGCTTCATCAAAAATAATATAAACTTGGGAATCATCTTCTATTAAACCCATAGCAAGTACTGCTTCTTTATATGTTTCATATGAGACGTTATTAAATGTTCGTAAATCTTTAAAAGAAGTAACACCTTTTATGCCGTTCAACAGTAATTTAAGAAAAAATCTTTCATTATCTTTAGGTGAAACAATATTTAATCGCCCAATCGCATCAAATTGTTTATTGCGTTCTCTACGTTTCCATACTTTAGATTTGGTAAATCCATAATATCACAATCATATGAGGGTGTGTTCTATTTTGTGTCCTACATTATGTGTCACGTTATTAAAGGCATACCCTAATGTGACTAAGGCTTACATTAAGACTACACGTAAAAATGAAAGGCGAACTTATACAAATTTTTTAAACGTGACCTTGGGAAGAGTGTACGTAAGCGCTGTGCTGTGCTGGGCGGTGCGTTTCCGATGCCGGTGCTGTTGGTGCATTGTAGCACTACACCGCTGATCGGTTGATGTTTAAATACGGACCAATCAGAAAAGTAGTTCCGTAAGTAGCCAACGCATCAATAACACGGGCATCACGCAGCATCGCATAGCACAGTACCGCACAGCGCTTACGTACATAACATTTAAGGAAAGGCGATCTTATACAAATTTTTTAAACGTGACCTTAGGAAGAGTGTACATAAGCGCTGTACTGTGCTGTGCGGTGCGTTTCCGATGTCGGTGCTGTTGGTGCATTGGCTACTTATAGAACTACGCCGCTGATTGGTTGATGTTTAAATACCGACCAATCAGAAAAGTAGTTCCGAAAGTAGCCAACGCACCAATAACACGGGCATCACGCAGCATCGCACAGCACAGTACCGCACAGCGCTTACGTACACCCCCTCCAATACATTTGATAACATTTAAGGTAGTTATAATTGTTTATAAAATCACGAATGAGGTTATAAAAATAATTATCTTCAATTGGATATAACTTTCTGGGTCTTAAATAATTTTGAATTTTTCATTGGGCAAGTCCCCGTGAAAGAATAAAATGAGACCTAGATAATTAAAATTTGTTAAGAAACAAAAAAGATAGGGATTTATTATCAATAATTGTTTGTGCTGTTTCTAAAATATCGACATTTTGTTAAAAAAAAATTATTTTAGTCATGTTAAATACACTATATTTTTAGTATTAATGTATTATTATTAGATTAAACTATAATCATTAGTAACGTTATTAAAGCCATACCCTGACGTGATTAAGGCTTCTTCCATGCAAAAAGGAACGGGGAACTTATACAAATTTTTTAAACTTGACCTTATAATTGATAACATTTGATATTATAATTATTTAATAATATAGAAACAACATCAATAATATTAACAATATCAAATCATTCCTAATATATATGAAATGTATAACAAAATGAGAAAAACAATACAATATTAAGAGGAGTGGTGGTAGGAGGAGGGGGTAGAGGGAGGGGGGGTTGAGGAGCAAATGTAATACTAAAAACTCCTATGTCTAATCTCATTTTTCCGTTATTTTGAGGAGGGGTTGAGGAGTGACTGTAAGGAGGGGGGAGGAGGGGCTGGGTACCCTACACGTCTCTTACAACTATATACTATAGGATGATATATATATATATCTCTATATTATATAGTCGTAAGCGTTATTTGTGTCACGCAGACCCCCCCCCCAGCCCCCCTCAAAATAACGTAAAATTGTGATTTTTTCTACGTTATTTTGAGTATGGTAGAGCCCCCCCCCGCGCAGCCCCCTCAGACCCCCCTTGTGACCCCCTCAGACCCTCCTCTGACCCCCCCTCACTTAAATGTTCACTTAAAAGTTTATTTTTTTCATGTATTTTTTATATGTTTTATTAATAAGATAGTATATACAGATGTTAACGTTTAAGGGTAATTTTGAATTCTTAATTTCTGAAATAAAAGAATAAATTATTGAGAAAATTAGATTAATTATATATAAAAATATATTTTATGTATATTTCATATATTATATATAATTAATAATTTATATTTTTCATATGTTTTATTAATAGGGTAATATTTATAGATGTAACGCTTAAGAGTAGTTTTGAATTCTTAATTTCTGAAATAAAAGAGTAAATTATTAAGAAAATTACATTAATTATATATTAAGATATATTTTATTCTATTTTTTCCACATCACCTTGGAGGTAAATAGAAAGATGGGTTTTATTTTTATGTGGTATCTCCAGTAGGCCTAAACCATAATGAATTGTATCCAAGATTTAGACCTTTAAGAATGTCGATGAAAATTGTTACTCAGAGGTTTTCGGGGTCATAAAAAGGATGCAACCACAGATATGTGAAGCTTACGAAGAAGTTGACGATCTCAAACAGAATAAGATGATAGATATTTGAGTCCCATGGAAGCAGCATGGAGATTACAAGAATTTCCTTTATGTGGTAGAAGTGACACCTTAATACGTTTAGCAATTCACACCGAAAATAAACAAAATATAATTTTCGAAGAAAATAAAGAGGAAAAAGCTTTAGATAACTGGAAAACTACATTAACTTCGTGGTTTGAATTAAATAAAAAAGATAAAAATGCAAAAAATATTAAATACGTTAATATACCAAAATATTATATTTTTAAGAATAAAACTTGGATAAAACGCCAACGGGAACTAAAACATGTTGCTATAGGACGTTCAAATGTAGTATCTCGAAGAGATATTGAAAGATTTCATTTAAAATTAATTTTAAATTGTGTTAAAGGCGCAACATCTTTTGAAAAATTACGTACATTTGAAAATAAAACATATAATACTTACAAAGAAGCAGCAATACAAATGGGTCTAATCGAAGATGATTTACAGGTTGACAAAATTTTTGAAGAAGCTTGTAATATAATGTTACCTGTTTAATTGCGTAAATTTTTTACTTGGTTTTTAATAGCTGATACATTAATGGTAATACTATTTGGACAAAATTTAATAAATATTTTATAGAAGATTTTGACAATAATAAAAATAACCGAGCTCTTCATCATATAAACGAAATTTTAAAAGTTGAAGAAATGTCTTGTAAAGATTTTGGATTACCTGAACCTGATGAAATTTTCGATACAAATAATGAAAATAATAAAGAAAATATTTTATTCTGTAAACAAATGTTTAATAATTACTATAGTCAATTAAACACAGATCAAAAAACAATTTTTACACTGTCACGGTCTGCCGTACCGACGTCGATAATTAGTAAGTTCGTGGTAGCGAGCGCTAGA
Organism: Torymus aiolomorphi; assembly: GCA_036365515.1. Lineage (NCBI taxonomy): Eukaryota > Metazoa > Arthropoda > Insecta > Hymenoptera > Torymidae > Torymus > Torymus aiolomorphi. Next base: position 87,965,056 of record CM070876.1, read on the forward strand.
GTGCGCGTCGATCGTATTGGAGCTGCATCGACGAGACGAGGAGCGGGCCGGCGCGAGAGAGCCCGGCTTCCATCTTGTTGTTACCGCTCGTGAGAGATACACGCGTGCGAGTTCGCGGATTTTGTTATCACGAATTTCGCGAGTGACAATGTGTTTTGTCACTCGTTCAACCTCAGTAAAGAAGTAGTGTGCTTGACTGAGGCCATTTACTCTGCAGGAAAAGTGTGACTTAACGTACTTACGTGGGAAGTACGTGAAGTATACCGAGACTGTACGGCAGGCTGATTCTACCTGCCGTACTGTGAATAAAAGTGACTTCCGCGAGCAGAAGAGCCGATCGCCTGGCGTTGCTACAGTTCGAGAGATCACGAAGAACCGAGCTACGATGCCAGATGAGTCGAGAGGATGCACGCGAGGATGCTAGGCCACCGAGTCAAATTCGCCGAAGACCTAACATGGTAAGCGTGCACGCATCATCCGCGACGTGAATTATAACGCGTAACCGCTTGTCCAGGCTCGTCGTACCTGGACATCGGCTTCGAGTAGGCGTTCTCGTGCGGTGAGAGCAAGTGCGAGGAGAGATTGTAGACATCGGGCTCGCACTTCATCAAGGTTAAACGCAAGGTCAAACCCCCGCCTTTTTCAAGGCCGGTTAGTGCGCACAACAGGTGCGCACACGTGTAAACCCGCCGTCTACCCTCTCTCTCACACTTATACGTGTGTGCGTCGCGCGACGATCGCGACTGCTCTCACACTTTGTCGCTTTACTCGGTGAGCGCGCGCGTAGAGTACCGCACACGTGAGGCGTATTATACCTCGCGTGCGCGGCGTAAATTATCGCGAGCGTGACGTCAGTCTCCGAGGCAGCTGACGTCAGAGGTAACGTGCTGGCGCACCGTTTAGATAGGGAATACGCGAATCGAAATTCAATTCTTTTATATTAATGACCTATTACCAAACCTTAACTTCTTTTATTTAATAAACAATAGTCTTTCATTATTTACTTTAACCACTCGAGTTGTTATTTCGCTACCTTAGTCATTCCCCGCTCCCCGCCGCCTCCGCGGTCGTTACGTAAGGGAATACGTATCGTTTCATCTGAGCAGCCGGCACACGAACCAGTGAACGAGAGGAGAGTTCGAGTCACTGGTGAGAAACAAAGCGCAAGTCTTCGACTTGCGTGTTGCACGGTAAGTAACCAGATTAGGTTAACATTGCACGACGTTGTAGCGTCGGTTACCTAATCTGGCTATTATATCTCTGGCAGTTGAACCGAGAGATATGGAATTGAACCGCTAAGGTACGCAGGTGAAACGTGCCTTAGCCCGAAAATCCACCCCGTGACAACACAAATATTAAGTAATGAACATAAAATTAACTTTATTGATGGTCCTGGAGGTTCAGGTAAAACGTTTTTATATAAAACTTTAATTTATTATTTTTTGTCAATAAAACAAAAAATTATATCAATGGCTTGGACTGGTATAGCATCTATACTATTACCAAAAGGTATGACCAGTCATAAAACTTTTAGATTACCTTTAGATTTAAACAATATTGAAAGTGCATTTTTAAAATTTGAACCAGATAAAAAAAAATTTCGTGAAGTTTTTGCGATTATTTGGGATGAAGCATCAATGATTCCACGTAAAGCTTTAGAAATTGTTGATAAAACTTTACAATATGTTTGTAATAATAATCTGCCATTCGGAGGAAAATTATGAATTTTAGGTGGTAATTTTAGACAAATTCTCCCTGTTGTTAAAAATGGTTGTAGAAGCACAATAATTCAAGAAACAATAAAATATTCAAATCTTTGGTCATTATTTAATATAATGTATTTGAAAACAAATATCCGTTCAAAAGATATCATGTTTGCTTCATTTTTATTAGATATTGGAGAAGATAAATTTAATTCATTTGTTATACCTGATAGTTTTAAAACAAACGATGTTTGTTTTAAAATATATGAAAATATAAATTGTAGTATATCAATAAATAGAGTTATATTAACATCACATAATGAAGATGCAAATATTTTAAATAATAAAATTTTAAAACTATTAAATACTGAAGAAAATACGTATTATAGTTTAGATTATGCTACTCATAAAGATGTAGATTTATCTGATGATAACATCCATATTAATTACCCGATTGAAACTTTAAACAATATACGTGAAGGACTACCACCACATAAATTAAAACTTAAAATAAATACTATTGTAATGTTAATAAGAAATTTAAGTATTAACGATGGATTATGTAATGGAACACGATTAAAAATTACTAAATTATTTAAATACAACATCGAAGCAGAAATAATAACAGGTGAAAACTCTGGAAACATAGTTTTTATTCCCCGAATTACATTAAACACTCGCAATTCTTCATCATTACCATTTATTTTATATAGAAAATAATTTCCTTTAATATTAGCGTTTACTATGACTATTAATAAATCACAAAGTCAAAGTTTTGATAGTGTTGGAATATATATTAGAAGACCATTATTTTCTCATGGTCAATTATATGTAGCATTATCAAGATGTAAAAACCCAGATAAAATTTTTATTGAAAATAATTCAGAAAATAAAGAAGAAATTATAAATATCGTTTGGAAAGAAATTTTAGATAATTAATTTTCAAATATTTTTCTTTTTAGAATATGTCGACTACACAGAACGAAAGTAAATTATAAAAAACAACAATATATTTATTCGTTATTCAATAATAATAATAAATACATAATAAATTATTAGTTTTAGACCATTTAGAATGTGAACAAAATTATATGGAATACATGATTAATTTAGAATCAGATAAAATTATTGAAAAAGATAAATTAAAAAAACTAAATCATCAGTAAAAAAAAAACAAGAAGACAACAGAACAATAAAAATACAAAACTCAAAATTGGAAAACTTAAAGGTGACAAAATTTTAGAAGAATTTAAAAATCTTTCTTTACAATAATTGAATTTTGTTTTTTAGGTAAATTTTTATATAATTATTAATTAATTAATTTTTTTAATTAATTTTTCGTTAATTAAAACAACAATATTTTTTCTTTCATTTAGGACAATGGAATATACAAATAACGTTGGAAAATTTTAAATAGCATATCAGAAATTATTAAATATAAAAAAAAATAAAAAAAAAATAAAAAAACAATTCAAAAATTGAATAAAATATTTCGAAGAATTTAACTTATTATCAGGTAATTCAAATCATTTAATTATTAAATTTTATTTTACAAAATATATATTATATTATAAAAAAATATACTTTTCTTGTAACAATTTTAATGTTTTCTGAAATTTTATAGTGACAAAGACAATGGATTAGGCCTACCTGGGATACCACTTAAAAATAAAACGCATCTTTCTATTTACCTCCAAGGTGATGTAGAAAAAATAGAATAAAATATATCTTAATATATAATTAATGTAATTTTCTTAATAATTTACTCTTTTATTTCAGAAATTAAGAATTCAAAAGTACTCTTAAGCGTTACATCTATAAATATTACCCTATTAATAAAACATATGAAAAATATAAATTATTAATTTTATATAATATATGAAATATGCATAAAATATATTTTTATATATAATTAATCTAATTTTCTCAATAATTTACTCTTTTATTTCAGAAATTAAGAATTCAAAATTACTCTTAAACATTACATTTGTATATACTACCTTATTAATAAAACATATGAAAAATACATGAAAAAAATAATCTTTTAAGTGAACATTTAAATGAGGGGGGTCTGAGGGGGGTCTGAGTGGGGTCACAAGGGGGGGTCTGAGGGGGGGCGAGGGGGTCAGAAAATATTAAATATAAAAAAAAAATAAAAAAAAATAAAAAAACAATTCAAAAATTGAATAAAAGATTTCGTAGAATTTAACTTATTATCAGGTAATTCAAATCATTTAATTATTAAATTTAATTTTACAAAATATATATTATATTATAAAAAAATATTCTTTTATTGTAACAATTTTAATGTTTTCTCAAATTTTATAGTGACAAAGACAGTGGATTAGGCCTACTGTACATATTAATACAACATATGAAAAATATCTATGTAGAAAATAAATAAATTATTTACTTGTCAAAATTGGGGGGTTGACGAGCGGAGCGAGTAGGGGGGTACCCCCCTAGTGTATATATATATATATATATATACATATATATATATCTGGGACGAAAAAATGTATATAACTTTTATTTCCGGGACGGACTGTTATTTCCGGGACGTCCCGGAAAAGAAAAAGGTAAATTTACGTTATTTCCAGGCCCGTGCTAGAGTCTATAACCCCAGGGTCCATTATTTCTTTAGTCACTTGTATATAGCAACTCTGAAAGAATAAACTATAGAACACTGTATAATCCCGGAAATAAGGCCTATTCTATTATATATATATATATATATATATATATTATAATTATGGGAGTTGGTATATTTGAAGATATATCAACGTATAGATCGGTACTTCTGAGGAGAAATCTGTACCCCCTTTTCCCAGAATCGGTAACCTGAGGGTCATTATTTCTTTAGTCACATTGCCCGAACTCTGAGTGAAAGGTTCAAATCTCCTCACAAGTACCATTTAGAAAGGTATATATATATATATTATATAGTCGTAAGCGTTATTTATGTTACGCAGCCGCCTCTCGCCCCCCACCCCTCAGACCCCCCTCAGGCCCCCCTCAAAATAACGTAAAATTGTGACTTTTTTTACGTTATTAGGAGTATGGCAGAGACCACCCCCCTCGCCCCCCTCGCAACCCCACTCAAACGATAAACATAAGTTTTATTCTATTTTTTCCATGTCAACTTAGAGGTAAGTAAAGAGTTACTATAAAATTTAGAAAAACAACAAAAGGGTAAATATGAAATACTATTAGATAATTTATTAATAATTTGAAAATTACCTGATTTAATATTATCTTCTTTTTTCAAAAGTTTAAAATTTTTTTCTTTATTTGCGCTCATTTCATTTTATCACAAATAATTTTGATATATTCAAAACTTGAAATTTTTCTTCTGCCCAATATGAAATGTGATTATAAAATTTTGACACTTCGGAGCAAAGGGTAAAAATGAAAGTATATAATGTATAGCATAAATTGATAAAAAGTTATACTACATTATTATAATCAATTTTAAAAAATTACCTGAAAAAGAAAATTCAATCATTATAAAGAAAGATTTTTAAATTCTTCTAATATTTTTTCAACTTTAGTTTTTCCAATATTAATTTTCTTTTCTTTCGTATGATTTTTTTTTTTTTTCGTTTTGATTGATGATTTAATTTTCTTAATTTATCTTTTTCAATAACTTGATCCGACTCTAAATTCTAAATCATATATTCCATAAAATTTTGTTCATATTTTAAATAGTCTAAAACTGATAATGTATTATCTATTTAACATTATTTAGCAATGAAAAAATATATTTTTATAATTTATAATTTACTTTCATTGTGTGCATCCGACATGTTCTAAAATGAAAATAGTTTATATAAACTAAATGCTTTTGAGAATTCTTTTCTATTAATTATACAGTTTATAATAAATAATAATAATATATAATTTACGAAAAAAAAAAATAAAAAGAAAATGTTTAATTATCAAAAATTTCTTTCCAAACGATATTTACAATTTCTTCTTTATTTTCTGAATTGTTTTCAATAAAAATTTTATCTGCGTTTCTACATCTTGATAGTGCTACATATAATTGGCCATGAGAAAATAAAGGTCTTCTAATATATATTCCAACACTATCAAAACTTTGACCTTGCGATTTATTTATAGTCATAGTAAATGCTAATATTAAAGGGAATTGTTTCCTATATAAAACAAACGGTAATGATGAAGCATTTCCAGTGTTCAATGTAATTCTAGGGATAAAAACTTTATTTCCACATTTTTCACCAGTTATTATTTCTGCTTCTATGTTGTATTTGAATAATTTAGTAATTTTGAGCCGCGTCCCATTACATAATCCATCAGTAATACTTAAATTTCTTATTAACATTACAATACTATTTATTTTCAGTTTCAATTTATGTGGTAGAAGTCCTTCACGGATATTATTTAAAGCTTCAATCGGGTAATTAATATGGATGTCTTCATCAGATAAATCTACATCCTTATGTGTAGCATAATCTAAACTGTAATACGTTTTTGCTTCAGTACTTAATATTGGCAAAATTTTATTATTTAAAATATTCGCATCTTCATTATGGGATGTTAAAATTGCACTATTTATCGATACATTATAATTTATATGTTCATATATTTTAAAACAAACATCGTTTGTTTTGAAACTATCAGGTATAACAAATGAGGTAAACCTTCTCCAATATCTAATAAAAATGAAGCAAACGTGTTGTCTTTTGAACGAATATTTTTTTTTAAATACATAATATAAAATAATGACCAAAGATTTGAATATTTTATCGTTTCTTGAAATATTGTGCTTCTACAACCATTTTTAACAACTGGAAGAATTTGTCTAAAGTCACCTCCTAAAACTAATAACTTTCCTCCAAATGGCAAATTATTATTACAAACATCTTGTAACGTTTTATCGACAATTTCTAAAGCTTTACGTGGAATCATTGACGCTTCATCCCAAATAATTGCAGTTACTTCACGGAATTTTTTTTTATCTGATTCAAATTTTAAAAACGCACTTTCAATATTGTTTAAATCTAAAGGTAGTCTAAAAGTTTTATGACTGGTCATACCTTTCGGTAAAAGTATAGATGCAATACCAGTCCAAGCCATTGACAAAACTTTTTTTTCTACAGACAAAAAATAATAAATTAACGTTTTATATAAAAACGTTTTACCTGAACCTCCAGGACCATCAATAAAGAAAATTTTATGTTCATTATTTAATATTTGTGTAAAAATTATTTTTTGATCTTCGTTTAATTGTTTATAGAAATTATTAAACATTTGTTTACAGAATAACGTATTTTCTTCATTATTTTCATTATTAATGTCCAAAATTTCATCAGGTTCAGGTAAGCCAAAATCTTTACAAGACATTTCTTCATTTTTTAAAATTTCATTTATGTGATGAAGAGCTCGGTTATCTTTATTGTTATTAAAATCTTCTGTAAAGTATTTATTAAATTTTGTCCAAATAGTATTACCATTAATATTGTCTGTTATTAAGAACCAAGTAAAAAATTTACGCAATTGAATAGGTAACATTATACTACAAGCTTCTTCAAAAATTTTTTCAATCTGTAAATCATTTTCAACAAGACCCATCTGTATTGCTGTTTCTTTGTAAGTATTATAAGTTTTATTTTCAAATGTACGCAATTCTTTAAAAGATGTTACACCTTTAACACGATTAAGAATTAATTTCAAATGAAATCTTTCACTATCCTTTGGAGATACTACGTTCAAACGTCCTATGGCAAAATGTTTCAATTTTCTTTGACGTTCAATCCAAGTTTTATTTTTGAATATATAATACTTAGGTATATTAACGTATTTAATATTTTTTGCATTATCATCGTTTTTATTTAATTCAAACCATGAAGTTAGTGTGGTTTTCCATTTATCTAAAGCTTTTTCCTCTTTATTTTCTTCAAAAATTATAATCTGTTTATTTTCAGTATGAACTGCTAAACGTACTACAGTGTGACTCCTACCACATAAAGGATACTCTTGTAATCTCCATGCAGCTTCCATTGGACTCAAATACCTCCCATCTATAAATTGAGTAATTTCATCATGTACATTTTTTTCACTATCTGTATTTATTTTTTTTAATTTACAAAAGGCTTTATCACAACCTTTATGAATATAATTAAAAATATACTTTATGCTTTGAATCGAAGCACAATACTCAACATTTATGTGACATTGATATTTTTTTAATAAAAAACTGTTATATGGTACAACCATTGAATTGTTTACAGGAACTGGATTTTGGTTATTTATAATTTTATATGTTAAGTTTTCCGAATTATTATTTTCCATTATTTTTTCTTCTATACTGTGGATAACCATTTTTTTGAAATGTTGTGAAATCAGTAAATGGTTATGGAAAATTTTTTTTTACAAATTGGCTTATTTTCAACATAACATGGTGAATGATTATTATGAGGGCCATTAAGCATATGTTTAATAACTAATTTATGCAATTCTTCATCATCATTTTTAGATGGAATTTCTGCTGATATATACTTATCAATTTTTTCATGTGATAATAATTTATTTTTTGGATTTAATGTTACAAGAACATGTGCATGAGGAAGACCTCGTTTTTGAAATTCTATGGTATAAATATATGATGTAACATTACCAAATATGTTACGTTCATATATATCATCTATTAATAACTTTAATTTTGTACGAAACAACCTAACAGTTATATTAGGAATATCATTTGGGGTAGTATTTCGCGGAAAATTTTTTAAAATTTCTTTAAGTTCCTTCCATTTAGGATTACATGTAACCGTTATAAATAAATCAGGTCTTCCTGTGTTTCTCATTATAGCCATAGCATCCTGATAGTGTTGCTGCATATATCTTGGACTACCTATATAAGTAGCTGGTAATATAAAAAGATTTCCGAGTTTTTCTTTACTCTTAAAATTCGATGAGATATTAGCAGCACTATTTATTACATGATCTAATAAGCCTTGATAACACTCTACGCGTAAATTTTTTTTATCACTCCTAAAATAATTCATTCTGTTATTTTCTACAATAATGTAAGCATGTAAAAAAAATTGTTGAGTTAATCGGCTGCCATATAATAATGGATTAAAAATCTTACAGTTTGGTCTATATGCTAATAGGTATAAATAGTATTGTAATGCAGTAAGATTTTCAGTTACATTTGGTTTTTTTAAATATCCAATACTCCAACCTAAATCTCCAAATGGAAATAATAACGGAAACACCATGGGATCAACATGATGAGATAACTTGTTTAAATAAGTTATTTCGTGATTATTAGAAACATGTTTTGGATAAATACATATATCATAATTTTCCGGTATGTGATCTTGTGAAACTATTATAGCTCCGCATTCTGATGTCAAAGGTGCATTATAACGATGTTGTTGATTGTCATTTTTCCGAATGAAATACATTTTATAATTTGACATATTTTCATTGGATACTTCATGTAAATGTTTATATTTTTTAGCATATGAATTTTTATTTAACACTTCAGTTAATAATTTTAAATGTTCTCTACTTAAATTTTTGTTTTTACTTAATCTTTTTTCAATGGCTGTTACATTATCGTATATATAAAGTTGTCCACAACAAGGTTCTTTATTATTGACAGGTATCAATGTATTCGGGGTTGTATGACAAATTTGACCTTGAATTTTTAAATTGTAAATGGCTTTCTTTTTTTCGTATTTAATATTAGCATTAAATGTTGCAAAACCGAAAAGATTGTTATAATATCGAATCAAGTATCTAAAAATGTCATCATTTAACAGTAAATGTTTTAATTTTGCGTCATAATTGCTCAACGGTGAAAGAATTATGCTACCATTTTGACAACAATTAGATTTTTTTTGTTCTTCATTCCAAAATACTGCTGTACAATAACGACATTTATAGTTCATTTCCCCTAAATATGATGAACAGTTTAATTCTTTTTTTTTTTTTGTACATTTATTTTCTTGACGATTGTAATCAACAATTAATTTGGATTTTTTATTACGAATTTTAGTATCTGTTTGAGAATCTATTTTTCGTTTACGATTATTTTTTTCAATTGTAAAATCTCTGATTTAACACTGTCGTTAAAATATTCCAATATATCGTAATGACCTGAATCAAAATTACCATCAAACAATAACATTAATTTTTGGCTACTTGAATTATTACCAAAAGAATATGTATCATTAGCATTATTCGAATGTACACTAACCTGGATATTATACATTTCGGCAAAAGCTTTGATTTCAATTTCATTTCCATAAATTCCATTTTGAGACATTAGTAATTCATAATCATTACCGTTTATTATATTTTTATAATATTAATATTGATTTCCTAATATGAAATTTTGATAAGTATTCCAATTATTCGTAATATATTTAACTACATTTAACCGTACTTTATAGTAAAGATTTTGATTATTGTACAAAAAATATGAAAAACATCGAAATAAGCAATTTCCATCACCAATAATTTTAATTTTTATAGAATTATTCATTGTTTGAACATTATGGTTAATAGCATTTTGATTACATAAATTAGTATTTGTTTGAGAATCTGAGATTTTACATATATTATCTTTTAAATTTACAATCTTCGATTTTACATTATCATTAGAATATGCCAATGTATCGTAATGCCCTGAATCAAGATTACCATCAAACAGTAATATTAATTTTTGGCTACTTGAATTGTACCAAATACCAAAAGAATATACATTATTAGCCTTATTCAAATGTACGATAACCTCGATATTATACATTTCGGCAAAAGCTTTAATTTCAATTTCATTTCCATAAATTCCATTTTGAGACATTAATAATTCATAATCATTACCGTTTATTATATTTTTATAATATTGGTTCCCTAATATGAAATTTTGATAAGTATTCCAATTATTTGTAATATATTTAACTACATTTAATCGCACTTTATAGTGAAGATTTTGATCTTTATGCAAAAAATATGAAAAACAACGAAATAAGCAATTTCCATCACCAATAATTTGAATTTTTACTGTATTATTCATTGTTTAAATAATATAGTAAATACAATTTCAATTAATGCTCAGAAATAAATAAAGATCTTGGTTATTGGGTTATTGGGTTATTGGGGTACCCTACCGTACACGCACACACACCGATACACACATGTGCCTCATCTCTTTTCTCTCCTTGTGGATGCAGCAGCGGCTAACGAGCTGCGATGCGCACCGTCGATTTTTCCATCTACAGAATGTCGGGGAGTGGTTAAGTGTAACTGCGCGCGCGTGCTTGCGTATCGTGGATGTGTGGTTTTTGGAATGAGCGCGCGGGGCGAGTTTCGGTGAGATTGTTCGATTGTTAGGATAGCGGGTGGCGGGGTGTAAGTGAAGGGAATAAGCAGTTTTTGGAGGGGAATCGGTGTGGGAGGTTGGGGGTGGATGGTAATAGAAGGAGATGTTTGCTTGGAGTGCAGTGTGCTAATTTTAGTGACGTGTGAGACCGAGTTTAATTACTTAATGGACAAGATTGCAGTGAGTGGAATTAAGAGTGCCATATATATTAATGTATTAACAAACTATAGTATCTATTAGTATTTTTAGTAAATAATCATAGGTCTACATGAATTTCATAAAACATAATTATACCCGCATCTAACAGTATATTACAATTTGTCGTATGTACCTACTTACACACTTTCTATTATTTACAGTAGCCAAATTTACAAGCCCGAACAAAAAACGCCCTGTCACCCCACCCCACTCTCCATCCATTCATAATTGACGACTGTCTAACGGAAGATAATTTCGGGGTTACTCAATACTCACCGGGCATCAGCTAAATTAGTAGGGCAGATACTCCACGACGTAGACTTACTCTTTTTCCTTTTCATTCATATCAGTGGCGGTGACGGGCATGCCCTAATCATACGTTTCGCCCTTATCGTCTGATCAATGGCCATAAGTCAGATCATGTAATTGTTTTAATAAAATTCTTTAAGTATTGAGGATCCGTGATATAAAACTTAACGTAAAGATTTATTACAATAAATTATATTAAGAAAGAATATAACAAATTTATTTCAATGTAGGTATTCCAGATTGCTCATTATCAAGTAATTGAAAATAAAATGGAAAAGTATAACATAATACATATATGTAAATATTTACAGAACTTTATGTAAAAAAATTAATTTAAATTATTACTTACAGTTCAAGTATTCAGTTTTTCATATGTCCCAATTGTAATCATAAATTTATAACTCATCAACATCTTTTAAAACACATACTTACAAAACATAAAAAGACAGAGCATATTTGTGAAATTTGTGGGAAAGTTATAAAAAGGAGAACTCATTTGAAAAGGCATATGATTGAACATGAGAAAATAAATAAATATGAATGTAAAGAATGTAATAGAAGTTTTCTAAGAAATACACATCTACTTCGACATTTATTGTCTCATGATAAAAATAATTTAACAAAAATCTGTCATTTATGCTGTAAAACATTTAATAGGACTGATAACTTGAAAAGACATTTAAAAACTCATAAAATTGTAATTTTTAATTTTAAAAACAATGTAAATAATAGAAAGAATTTACAGCAAAGTTTCAAAACATTGCAAAAATTATAAAAATATAAATTTTTCATGCACACAATGTATATATATACACTGAGAGGCAGAAAGCGCTGCTACTAGCCTTACCCTATGCTAGTAGCGGCTCCCCAAAGAGCGTGGTGGCTACGCCTTTTGAGAGCGCTGGCTGTGCTCTTTCATGTCACGTGACCTTCGCGCGGACACAAACAAAAATAAAGGTACGCTGGCCATACCCCAAGGCGCGCTGGCTGCGCCACAGGGCTCAGCTACTACGCCTTTTCCAAGCTAAACTACCATGTCAACATTCTGCGTCCTAGCTATTCTCGCGGTCTGGTAGCTGTTCTTTCTGCTTCTCAGTGTATATATTGTTTTTTATCGAAATGTCTCGATCCGATATTAATTAACTATCTATAAAGTATTAATATATAAGAAATGTAAATTCTTAAATATATAAGAAATGTAAATGTAATTAAAAATAATATTTTATCATTATTATATCAATTTAAATTTAAATTATGTAAAAGTTTATGTAAGTTTTAGTAACATGGCTTCAAAAAGGAAAGAAACTGATTTTGAAAATAAAAACCCATCAAAAAAAGAAAAAACCATTTCATTTTCTTCCACAGAATTTTTGAAAAATAAAATAACAATTGGAGATAAATCTCCGTAAGTATCTTTTTACAATTAAATCAATAATATATAACAAACAAAAAATTAACCCATTCGTTGTTTTAATGTTTTAGAAGTGTAGTTGTATACATTGAAGATATTTTAGGTGAATTTAAATTTCTTAACAGAGAAAAACAAACAGAATTCAAAATTTTCAAGTTCATTACAAATAACAACGATGGCTATAAAATTCAATGTAATATTTACAATGAAAACATTACGAAATTTTCTAACGAATTACAACTTCACCAAGTAACTATAAAAATAATTATATTCTTATATTAGATAATTATATTCTTATATTAGATAATTATATATAATTATATAATTATATAATTTTATTTTTTAGAAAATTTTACTGGAAAATGTTTCCGTAACAAAAGTAACAAATTATACTAAAGGAAATGCTTCATTTGAATTCAATCTACAACATTATTCGACCATAATACCCTTAAGAGAATTTAATTTAACAAATTTGGATCCAATTAAAATTTCTTTTGAAAAACTGAAAACACAAAAAGTATTTATTAGTAATATATAATTAAGATTTTAAAATATTACCACATTTTTTTAGATTTCTGCAAAAATAAATCTCAAATATGCTCATTATTTGCAGAAATTAAAGGATTTTTAAGAAATCCTTTTATTAAAAGAAATTTAAACAATGAATCAGAATATTTTGGAGTCCTTACCGATGGAAGATATAAATTAGACATGATTGTGAATAAAATTGAAAATGAAAATTTAACTTTCAAACGAGGATCAAAATTAGAAGTTATCGGTGACGTTCAAGAAAATGGTAAATTTATTTTAGTTATATAAAAAAATTAATAATTTATGTTTCTTAAAATACACTGTTGAATATGTTTCAATTAAAGGTATTACTTATATTCTCAAAATATTGAGTATCAACCATATTAAAATCATTTCTGATACTATAATGGAACTAGAAAACCTTATGAATGGTTCGGAAATTATAATAAATGAAGTAAGTAATAAATAAAAAAAAAATGTAAGAAAAAAAGGTGATTTATGTACATTTCATATTTTCAGACTAAAGACAATGAAGACCCATAATTAGACAATTGGATACGTAATTTTCAATTCATTTTAATATTGGGCTGAAGACAAAATTTTAAGTTTTAAATACATCAAAATTATTAGTAATGAAATTAAATAAACGCAAAACGGAAAATGGAAAAAAAAAATTTAAAAGCTGTGAAAAAAGAAGAATAAAATTAAATCAGGTAAGTTTCAAATCATCAGTAAAAAAATTTACTTAATAGAATTTCATGTTTTCACTTTGATGTTTTTCTAAATTTTATAGTAACATAGACAGTGGATTAGGCCTACTGGGGATACCACTTAAAAATAAAACGCATCTTTCTATTTACCTCCAAGGTGATGTGGAAAAAATAGAATAATAAATATATTGTTTTCCAAATAGCATTGTTTGGCATAAATCTGTATTTATTTCAATATTTATGCTATCTATTAATATGATTTCATTTTTATCCTTTAAAGTGACTGTAGAAAGTGGATTGTGTCTACTGGGGATACCATTTAAAAATAAAAAGCATCTCTTTACTTACCTCTAAGTTGACATGGAAAAAATAGAATAAAACTTATGTTTATATGAATAATAAATACAAAATATATGATGTTATATACTTTTGTCCTCTCTTTGCATACAACAAATAGACTATTTAAGTCTTAAGTCGGAGTTGGGGGGTTGACGAGCGGAGCGAGTAGGGGGGGCGCCCCCCCCCCCGTATATATATATGAGCAGTTCTCTGGAAGATCGTGCGCAAAGAACTTTTTTTTCCTTTGTTCACCATCTAAATGTCTTCCTAGGCATCCCTTGAGTGCCTCTGAATTTTTTTTATTTTTTTGAGCCCTACAAAAATAGCTGTGACGTCATATATATGGCGAGATCTAGCATTTTTAGTTTTTTTTGCTTATATTCAAGCCTAAATAACTCCAAAACTATGCAATTATTACAAAAAGTTATACATACATTTTGGCTTGAAAATTTACTCAATTTTCAGAAAACATTATTTTAAAGTCATTGGAAAAAGTTTGAATGTCATTTTGCCCATTTTAAGCCTTAAAATGAGCTTTTCAAAGGGTTCGATCACAGCTATTTACTTAAAGGACTATCCGCTTGATATTAGTGTCAACCGGATAGTCCTTCAAGTAAAGCAGATGTCTTAAAATATAGCTGATACGGTGGCAGAATGTTTCCAGAAGTGATTTCCATGTAAAAATCCATTTTATCACAAAAAAAGTCCAAAATCAAATATTGTTGTACTCTTCCGAGTCAATAAATTAATTAAATTAACTTATAATTAGACCAATATTACTTCTTATGTATACGCATGAAAAATAACTTTCTCTTATAAAAGAACACTCAAAAATCAACAATTTGACCATTTTAGACTTTCCTACTGTTATAAACAAGTACCTAACACCCACTGGTTTCTTGCTTTAATTTTGTCAATTTTTTGACATGTATTCTTTGCTATTTTTGAAGCTACTAATAACCGATTTATTAAAATATAATTTTCTTTTTATTAAAATATTTCTTTCGCTTAAGAATATTTTAAGTAGATCTCTATAAATATTGAGTTTATTTAGTGAAGGTCTACACCGCAGATCCAAATATATTTAAAAAATTTATTTTGACATGATTGACTTTAAAGTATACAAATTAGTTCTTGTTATTTAATAATCAACTTTTTGTTGCATTTATTTATGTTAGCATGCATATTTTCTTATTTGACAACTTTAAATGCAACGCTATTACAGTTACAGATGAATAATTAATCAAAAAAGAAATAACATTTTCATTAATGATCTTTGTATCACATTATTATCAATTTAGCTATAAATGTAAAACTTACCTGTTCTAAAATGTAATAGTATTCCGTATTTATAAATTCGTCTGCAGCACTTGAATAACATTACTTGAATTCAAATTATATATACTGATTAAGAAAATTAAAATCTGTGAACGAGGAAAGTGCACAATCTTCAGGCGATAGAGTATAGCTTGAGTTTGCACTATATCACTTGAGTTTGCACTATATCATTCAGGCCATAGAGTATAGCTTGAGTTTGCACTATATCATTTCTTAGTGAAAAATATGAAATATAATTCCTGAGGTTCACTGACCATACAGGCCCTTTTTGCATAAATAATGATCATATTTTTACATTTATTTTACAAAGATAAACTTTTATCACACTCGTTTTAATTCCATTACTAAGAGTTCCCTCTGAATAAATTTATTCCAAATACATTTAATGATCTGCCCTTGCAAAGCCCATGAATGGTGATTTGGAAAATTGTGCACTTTCTTTGTTCACAGATTTTAATTTTCTTAAGGTAGTTCTCCTCGGACTCCCTAGTCAAAGCAGTGCTAAATGTAGAAGTTACCTAAAATTTAAAAAAACCATAGTTGTAATGTGATTTATTTATTTAAAATGATAGAGATAGTCCATGTATTATAAATAAAGCGTATTTAACATGACTAAAATAACTTTTTGACAAAATGACGATTTTCTAGAAACTAGATATGGTCACTACAAACAATTGTTGATAAATCATTGGAATCTTTTTGTTTCTCAACCGATTTTAGTTTTCAAGGTCTCAGTTTGCTCCTTAAGAAATTTCACGGGGACTTGCCGAAGGAAAAATTAAAAATTATTCAAAACTCAGAAAGTTATAGATAATTGTTCATAAATTCATTTACGTCGTTAAAACAAAATATTTTTTTAATTGGCTATAACTTTCTGAGTTTTCAATAATTTCTAATTTTTCCTTCGGCAAGTCCCCATGAAATTTCTTAAGGAGCAAAATGAGATCTTGAAAACTAAATTCGGTTGAGAAACAAAAAAGTTTTCAGTGATTTATCAACAATTATTTGTAGTGACAGTATCTAGTTTCTAGAATATCGCCATTTTGTGAAAATAGTATATTACGATACGTGGGCCGGAAATTGGATTTCCGGGGCGTACGCGGTATGACGCCCCCCCAGAGCATCCAATTTCCGGTCCAAGTATTGTATACTATTTTTCTTACACCCCGTCTGCTAGCTGTGTTTGAGTGTTAGTTTTTCTTTCGGCCCGCTCGCTCGATAGTAATGCCTCTCTCGGCCGCTTTGGGTAGCTCGGTCGATATTACGGACTGTTTTTTCTTTCGACCCGGCGTGGAGAGCTGGTTTTTTTGGCGTCTGCTACTTTCGCTGTTGCAGAGATGGTTTGATGCCCGCCGGACATTTGCAAGACCGAGGCGAAGCCGAGGTTTTGCTGGTCGGGGCGGGCATCAGAAACACATTCATTAAAAAAAGAAAGAAATAAGGTGATGAAATGTGTACATTAAAGTTTGATCAACTAACTCTTTTTTCTCGTCACCCGTGCACTTTCCTCTGTCTATTTCGTACACCCAATGGACATTGATTCGTGTCGAACGTGCCCGTTAGTGACCGTCACGCATAACCTTTTAAACGTTAACATACATAAGAAATGAGAAAACAATTGAAAAGGTTATGCATGACGGTCACTAACAACACGAATCAATGTCCATTGGGTGTAAGTTTTCTCACGATAGAGGATGTAAATAGCTATCTCGGCGTGTTTGTGAGCTTCAGGGGTTTTCTGCTAGGATAGCGATCACTAATGAGATAACACACAAACTAATTTTTCACGCTTAGCGCTTATATCGACGCTCCCTATGAAAACTAGCACGATTCAGATTGCCACGAAGACTAGCCCATCACACCGCACAAACATCTTTTCCTCGGACGCTTCCGTCCGCACGTTTACTTAATTGTTTCTACACGACTCGTAAGTACGTGTAGAAAACAAGAGAAAAAAACAATGACCACGATCAAACAATACCACTTTTTATTTCAACTAACTCTTTTTTCTCGTCACCCGTACGCATGAGACAGAGTGGCTCATGCGCGCGGGCGCACAATCGCAGCGGGTCGGGAAATTTCGGCAGCCAATCAGAGCACGTGGTTGATCTAAAATAGGGTGTGAAAGTTAACTTTCGGTTCGGAGATGCGAGTCAAAAGTACGTACTTTCGGGTGGGGGAATAAGAGAAAGTTATTTTATTCATGTTATAAATACACTTTATTTATCATACATTGACTATATCTATCATTTTAAATAAACAAATCACATTAGACTATGGTTTTTTTAAATTTTAGGTAATTTCTACATTTAGCACTGCTTTGACTAGGGAGCTCAAGAAGAACCACCTTAAGCGGTATATTTGTTACTTCCACTATAAATCACTTAAATGGCATATTAAAGTAATGTTATTCAAGTGCAGCAGACTAATTTATGTATGTTGTCTATTTATAGCTGACTGATAATAAAGCGATCTAAAGATCATTAATGAAAATGCTATTTCTTTTTTAATTAATTATTCATCTGTAACTGTAATAACGTATGCATTTAAAGTTATCAAATCAGAGAATATGCATGCTGACATAAATAAAAAATGCGATGAAAAGTTGATTATTAAATATCAAGAACTAATTTGTATACTCTAAAGTCAATCATGTCAAAATAAATTTTTTTAATATTTTTGGATCTGTGGTGTAGACCTTCACTGAATAAACTCACTATTTATAGAGATCTACTTAAAATATTCATAATCAGAAGAAATATTTTAATAAAAAGAGAAAATTATATTTTAATAAACCGACTATTAGTATCTTGAAAAAATAACACAGAAAACATGTCAAAAAATTGACAAAATTAAAGCAAAATATCAGTGGCTGTTAGGTACTTGTTTATAAGAATAGGAAAGTCAAAAATGGTCAAATTGTTGGTTTTTGAGTGTTCTTTTATAAGAGGAAGTTATATTTCATGCGTACACGTAATAGTTGATTTTGGACTTTTTTTGGAAGTATATTATACTGATAAACTAAAAAACAAAGCATAAAGGACTTTTCCCGCAAAATATCGATTCAGCCACCATTGTTGTCAAAAAAAATATTTTTTCGGGGTGGTATTAGAACCCTTAGAAAAAAAAATTAATTTACTCAATGTTACAATTTTATGATTTGGATACCGGATGCTCTGTTTTTGTTCATATAACTGAGTTTAAACATCTATTTGGCTTCGAAAAGTGCCCTTTTTTCAAGTTCACCCTTAAGAACCCGTTTTTTTTTTTTAATTTGAAAAAAGAGGTGGTGTAAAATTTTTGAGAGGGTTTTAGATGGCTTAGATTGATAGAGCGACCTCAAAATTAGTCGACTATGGCTTTTGCAAATTTTTTTTTATGGAAATAGATTGAAATGACACGCTAGAAGGTGACTGACATAAATGCCATTTCAGGACAAAATGGGTTGACAGAAAAAAAATCAAGAGACCTATTTTCCAGGAAATCAAATGGGTTATTTGAAGAATTGACCCAATTTTAGGCCGAAGGTTTTAGTAAGGCCCCGTGAGGCTTATGTCTATTTTTTTAAATAGTGACTCCTATTTTTTATTCGAGATTTGAATTGTACGGTTCAAAATATGTCCAAATATATGTAGACATTGATAAATTTGAACCAATAGAAAATATGAATGAAAAATGCAACAGAATAAATTTTACGTGTTTAAGAAACATTGCAAGTACTAATAATTTTTATTTATTTAAGTATGAGAACAATTGTAATATTGCTATCGAATCATTTGTTATCGAAATTCAAATCTGTACAAATTTGGCAGTAAAAAACAATATAATAAATAAAATTAAAAATAAAAGAAAACCAAGAATATCAAAACTAAAGAAAATTTAGTTGAGGCTGAGCACTAAGAAACCAAACAGCTCGGCCGAGCTCTAAGAAAGCAGACAACTCAGTCGAGGGATACGAAAATGGACAATTCAGACGCTTGTTTTTCTTTATTCGCTTTTTAGTTAAGGACTGTCCATCATATCATGCGGAGAGACGTGGCTAGGCGGGCTCCTCTCTCCCCGCAGCGGATCCCCGCTCACTGCGCATCCCCTCGCGCAGCCAACGAATTCGGTGTTTTGTTTATGTTTTCACTTACTTTTTTCTGACAAGCGACCAAAATGAGTCTGCGCTTTATTCTTTGATTATTCATCTATTCAAATAAAGGTCTTTTAACTTTCTTTTAGCTTTTTTTGTAAATAATTTCACATAAACTCAATCTTTCGAATTACGAATTTTAGTACATATACTACTTTTTAAAAGCATGGAATAAAATCAATTAAAAATATTTATCAATAAAATAAAAGATTTATTCTATAGCTAATTTAGAATAAATAATTTTCTTTTTTTAAATAAAAAAAAAAAGGCTGCTGTAGTATGCCGCCCTGCTAAATGTCATCCCTTTCATCGTGTTCGCCGATTAACGATGATTCGTTGGAGATGGGATGGCAGTGTGTCAACGTCGAGAGCAGATTTAGTAAGCCCTTTCTCCTTCCTAACCTTTCTGGTTAGTGAGCTGATGGCACTTTCTCTTGTTACAGGTATATGTGGCAGTGAGAGTAGTATAAACGACGGGCACTGCTTCAGACTGTTTCTTGAATGTGGAAATGTTGTCTGGGTCATCTATTTATTAATTATATGGCCGAATCCATCTCAGATCAGATGGCCCGCGTATGCCTATGTCACCGATCATTTTGGGATAAAAGTATTTATGTTCTTACATAATTCCACTCAGGTTTGAGCCCTCTTTCATGGTCTGAATGTTATTTTCAAAAAAAATAAAAAATACCCGAGTTATGCACTTTTTACTGGAAAATGCGTTTTTCTGGAAAAAGTGTATTTTGTTTTCTAAATTTTCTTTTCTCACGATAGAGGACGTAAATAGCTATCTCGGCGTGTTTGTGAGCTTCAGGGGTTTTCTGCTAGGATAGCGATCACTAATGAGATAACACACAAACAAATTTTTCACGCTTAGAGCTTATATCGATGCTCCCTACGAAAACTAGCACGATTCAGATTGCCACGAAGACTAGCCCATTTCAGCGTTGGCCGCGAAGACTAGCACGCCCCATTGATTTGCGTTGAAGACTAGCCCGATCCGCTTGATTTCGGCGAAGACTAGCACATTCCACTGCCTCTTATGTAAATTAACACGGTGACGCGAAGTGCTAGTTTTCGCGGAAAGCTTGCTAATCGTGTTACTTTTCGTCGAAAACTCGCGAATCGTGCTACTTTTCGTCGCAATCTTACGGATTGTACTATTATTCGGCGCAAACTCGTGAATGATGCTAGTTTTCGAGGCTACCTCGCGAATTGTACTAGTATTCGCGGCAAAGTCCTGAGTTATGTTAGTTTATGTTGCAGTTTTTTGAAATGTGCTAGTCTCCGTGAGGAGGCCGAAAAAGTTGCTAGTTTTCATAGGGAGCGTCGATGTATAGTGATATAGCAATGATATAACAGTTAATATAAAGATGTTTATCTTTGTGCATAATATACAGGTATGCACATATGTATGTATTTTTTTTTCATTTACGTCTTTTAGATTTTTTATTTTTATAACTACCTTTTTTTTCGGCTTCATTATTCTTACTTCAGTAAAGGGACGATCAGCGGGCTTCGCTGTCAAACAATGTACTTTATTATTACACGTTTCTTTAATCCATAAATCTCTATATTTTTTAACGTGCTCTACAAAATCGTTGCCATTTTGAATGAATTTTTCATGGGGCTCTCGAAGATTATGTGAAGTAGCATAATGCTTTATAAGTTCACCCACACCATCTACAGCTCCTTTACCGTGCCCAGTAGTAGTAGCATTTTATATCAAATGGTGCTCGTTTTAATTCATATAATTGAAAGCGATTTTTAAAGTGGCTAGTGGCGCCGTCTGATACATGCGACAGTGTACTTAGGCGATGAACGCCGAGACCGAACACTCGCAAATAAAATAATTATTAACCTCCTCACTCTTCCTCTCGCTCTCTCTCAACACACTCACCGTCCAAAAGGAGATTCCGCTGTGATGTCCTATACCTGGGCAAGCTACGATGCTGGAAAGGTTGGGAAGGGTGATTGCGCAAAATAAGTACTCAAACAATAATTCAAACTAATTCTCAGTTTATTCATTTATAACGCTAACTACAGTTCGCTAAGGCTCATTCATTCTCACTCTCACTCTCTATCCGCAACGCTAACTCCCTCACACTCACTCTCTCCAACTGCCGAGAAGCAACGCCGCGAGCACGCACGATCGCGCGACCGGAGTCATCGCTACGCTGCTCCGCCGGTTCGTTGTTCTCTCTCTCTCCACCCGCCGCGCTCAACTCACTCTCTTTACCCTGTCGTCATGCACGAGGCCACGCGTGGACTCAAGCGCAAAGCCGAAAACTGCCGCGGCGCGATTCCGAGAATAGCCACGCTTACCGATCTCTCTCTCCACAATCGCCGCGCACAAGGCCTCTCACGACGCGACACGCCGTCACCCTCGTCTTTCTCTCTCTCTCTCTCCACTTAGCCGTGCTCAACTCTCTCTCACTCTCGTCCTCAACGTGTAAGCAATCTCCGCTCGCGCACTATTTCGCCAAACACACACCTTTTGCCGTCTCCCTGGAACAGCTGCACTCATCGCCGCGATGTCTCCTCGCCGTTGACCGGGACCTCGAAGGCTCCTCCGCGCGTTCTCCCTGTACGCGCTGTCCCTCTCTTCTTCTTACTCACGCGTCACTGCTCTCTACTCGTTCCTCCTCTCTTTCTCTCTTTTTCCTCCGTAATGCTCCTCCTTCACTTTGGTCGCTCAAACCTTGTCGCTGGTAAAATACTCTCTCTTTACTTCTCTCTTTCTTTTTTTAACGTACTCTCTGCATCCGTTGACTCCGAACTGTCTCCACTTGGCCTCGGTTCTCCACTTTGATCTCACGTCTGGGGTTGAGTGATCAGAGTAGTCTTCCAAAACCCCGAATTCCTCTGCTCTCTCTCTCTCTCCACAGCGGCGTTGGTCACCCCACCCCTTTTCTCTATTAACCCTGGCTCTTGCCTTAACTGCTGTATTTCTCCCTCTCCACAATCCACTCAATCCTCTCTCTTTACTCAACTAACTCATCCAACAATCAAAAAGAAAATTAGTCTTTGAGCCTCGCTGGGATCCCAGCAGCTCTTGTTGGGACATAACACTTATGTTCAGAAACATACACTTTTGCCAGCCGCCGATTTGATATTTCCCCTTGACCGAGTACATAAATCGTGGGGGAAAGAATCTCGACCACTTCAAACGGGCCTTCATACTTCGGCGCTAGCTTCGCGTTGAACTTCTTCGCCGCATCAGATAAATGATGCGCCTTTCTCAACACTCTATCTCCCACTACGAACGTCACCTCTTTCCTTCCCTTATTATAATGTTTCTCCAGGACTTCCCTAGCTCTATCGATGTGGCAGCCCACTAAATCTCTCAACGCATCCAAACGCTTCATATGATCGTCCCACACCGACGGATCTATTTTCTCCACTAATCTCTCACTCTCCACCTTGCGTCGCAAACTCTTCACCGGCTGGGGATGCCGTCCGAAGTTCAGAAATGCCGGCGAAACCTTGGTAGTTACCTGCATCGCGGTATTAACTGCGTGTCTGAATTCGTGGACGTGCAGATCCCAGTTGCGGTGATCAGACCTTACAAACACGGAGAGCATCACCTTCTGGGTACGATTACTTCATTCTACCGGGTTCGCCTGAGGGTGATAAGGTGGTATGGTTACATGCCGCACCCCGTATTCCTCCAACATTCCCTTTACGAACTTGTTATCGAACTCCTTACCATTGTCGCTAAGCAGATAGTCGTTGGTCTCCCAACGGAACAAGATCAGTTCCTCCATAGCTCTCGCCTCAGACTTTCCATCAGCGTTGCGGATAGGTTTCACCTCAATTCAATGAGTGAACAATTCTTGGAACACCAGCAAGTAGCGATGCTGACTCTACCGCTACTACCGCCCACGGTCTCTCCACTATTCATCTCCCCATGAGGCCTTGCGGGCTCGTTTGTAGCCCTTTATACTTCTGGCAGGACCCATACTCTCGCACGAATATATGCCGTAGTACTCTCGCGCCACTCTGTCGTATGTTTTCTCCACCCCTAGGTAGCCGGACGAGGGAGCGAAATGGGCGTCTTGCATCACCCTCTCCTGATATCCATCGGCACCACCAGTCTCCACTTCTCCTTGAACTCCACGGGATCCAATAATGGGTCCGTTCTAAACCTATACAAACACCCATTCTCCACCCTCCACTGCTGATATTTGGCTGGGAATTTCCCCACATCTTCCATCATCTTCAAATACCACGGATCTTTAATCTCTTCGAACACTGCTATTTCCACGTCATAGGACTCTTGCGCTCTCGAGAGAGCATCAGGCACCTGATGGAGTGTTCCTTTGCGGTGAACGATGTCAAAATCCCACTGCTGCAGCTGCAAAGCTAGGGTCTTAACTTTTTGATCGCCCACACCATAGCCAGGCACTCCTTTTCCGTGGTCGTGTAGTTCTTCTCAGGGGGCGTCAAGACCCGACTTACATACACGATAGGATGCTCTCCGTCTTCACTCTCCTGCGTTAGGACCGCTCCTAACGCATACCCACTAGCGTCACACTGCACCTTGAACGGCTTGCTAAAATCCGGCCTCGCCAAGATCGGGGCCGACGCAAGCGCCCTCTTCAGCTGCTCAAATGCCTCCTCTTGTTCTTCTCCCCAACTCCACTCTCTCCCTTTTCTCAACAGTTTGACCAATGGAATCTTTAATCCCGAATCATTCTTTATGAATCGAGAGTACCAGCCCAGCATCCCCAAGAACCGGCGTAGTTGCCCCACATTCTTCGGAGCGGGGTAGTTAGCCACTGGCGCCACCTTCTCTGGATCCGGTCTCAAACCTTCGCGATCCAACAGAAAATCCAGGTACGTCACCTGCGAGCAGCAGAATTGACACTTCTTCCGTCTAACCTCCAATCCAGTTCCCACTAACTCTTTCAAGACTACCTCAATCCAGTAAAGGTGATCCTCGAACGACTCGTTGCATCTCTGGACCGAATAAGGAATCAATCAGTCGCTGAAATATACTCGGCGCGTTCATCAACCCGAAAGGCATTCGTGTCTTCTCCAAAGGGATCTGATAGTAGGCGTGCTTGAGATCAATTTTCGTCAGATACTTCGCTCGTCTCAACTTATCTAAGATTGTATCCATATTCGGAATGGTGTACGCATCTCGGCGTGTTACCTTATTCAAGTCTCTATAGTCCACACAGAACCGATACGTGCCGTCGAACTTTTTGATCATCACCGGAGCACTACTATAGTCGCTGGCCGGCCTCTCGATTATTCCCTCATTAAACATCCCCTCCACTTCCTCAATCGCCACTTGTTGCATCGTAGGTGATGTTCGACGAAGATGATGCTTCAATGGTTTCGATCCTTGCACGTCTATCGTATGTTCTGTCAGAGTTGTCACCCTCTTCTTTCGCTCCCCCGCCGGATAAATTAGCATGCAGTCCACCAATCTCTCCACTTTCTCTCTTTCGTCTTCCTTCAACTCAGAAATCCCTGCACACTCAGCATGAATGATGGCGTTTTTCTCCTTGCCCGTCTTGGCAAAAGGTCTCCAACGCCCCTTTCTCACTCTCCACACCCCTCTTCCGAGCTGCGCGTCCATGTTGAACAGCTTACAGAAATCCATCCCTAAGATGATTTCCTGGTCTAGATTGTGCAGAGCCTTCATTGGCAACGACGCAGCATGATTATCGATCTCCAACATCACGTTCAGCATGCCCATGACCTTGGTGATTCCTCCAGTGACGTTGCGTAGCGCCGTGGTGCTATCTCCTAATCGATCCTCGAACCGCTCTGCTACGCTGGGTCCAACTAACGATAACATCGCCCCCGAGTCGAACAAGGCTTTATAAACCTGTCCTCCGAGCTTCATTAAAATGAAGTTTCGATTCTCCCCACATAATCCTGCGACTGCATCGGGATCCTCCTCTAACTCCTTTTGTCTACTACCACCTGGTGTCCTTTCTTCTCTCTTTTCCTCTACTTCGTTCTCCTCCCTCTTCTCCACGTCGATCCCTTTGACCTCCTTCAACGGCAATAAATCAACGGGTGATTTCTCTTCCCCTACCTTCACATTTTCCAGCTCAACCATGATATCTTCGAGCCACCCGTCGTCACTGGACTCCTCATTCCATCCGTCTACTGAAAAACGGACTTCTGGCTCAACCAACTCTGGCTGTCTGGCCTTGGGCGCGCTTCTCTCCTCTTTACTCGTCTCCTCTCTTTTCCTCGTCTCGGCTTGGCTCTCCATCTCCTTCTTGACTCCTCTTGCTCCTCTTCTGTTTCGCTTAAGACTCGACGGCCGCGCCTGGCTAAACTGATTGTTTCCGATCCCTCTTCACTCTCGCTACTACTCGAGATTGTTATGCTGTGTACGGCTGATTTCTTCGTCCTCGTAGATCTTCCGGACTTCCCTCTGGATCGCAATCCACTTTCCACCGCCCCTGCTCTCTTTGATAATTTCTCTCGGTATTTCTGTTACTTCTTCGGTGCTTTGTCGATCATCGAGGGATCTATCGACAGGCTTTCGTCGCAGCAGCCGCGGCGACTTTCCCTTCTGCCTCCAGCTAACCTCCTCGTAATTCGGTGTCACAGTCCACCTGGGATTTCCTACCGGCCTGTATGTTGTGCTGCTACCTACTTTCCCGGAGTATGACGAGCGAGTACTTTGATCCCTCTTCCTCTTCAACTTTGTCTCTTGTTCACTGTAACTTTCCTCAGCACTACTATCTTCCACGTCATAAATTCGACGTATTTCGTCCCAATTGTGGGCTGGGGGGTACCATTCTCGTCGGTCCAACCCCTTCTTCCTTGCTGGTGTCTCCACCGGAACAGGGACTGACGGTGAGTTAAATGGTGTCGAGGGCTAAATTATCGGAGACGGCAATGGTTTATTGGAGGTCAGCCCTAGATATAAGCGAGCCGAATAATATTCCCATGTCGATGCCATGGAAGGTAAAAACCTACTCCCATCATACGTGGCGACACTCTGGGCGCGTTCAGGACTGACACAGAAGTTGTCACTGCCATTCGACTCCCGGTCGTCTGTAGGACGGTATCCATGTTGTTCCTGCTCGCACTTAATGAACTTGTAACAGTTACCGTCGAAGGCGTTGATCCCTTCTGCTGATGCACCATAACCTCCACCATCTGTTTGCTCGCCCTCTCCACATTCTCTTCTTCGCTCACCATCCGTGAGCCTTCACTGTACGTATCAGTTCGGGAAATGGTCGCTCTTTTCTTCTTCGAAGTCCTCTTCGTGGAACTGCTTCATCTTTCCCCTCTCGCTTCTCCACTTCTATTCCTATGATATCTTCAATGGTTTCAGAACCTGCCTCTTAACTCTACTCCGTCTACACTCTCTCTCTTACTCCACAAATTATCTCCGAACGCACGGCCTCCGCCTGTGCGACTAGCAATGACGCCACCAACTCTCCACAAAGAAATATTCAAAATCAAGGATTATATATGATATAGGGGAAAACAAATAATTAAAATATTTAATATATATATTTATTATTCGCACGCTCCTACTATCGCTACGCCGCAATTATCGCTAACTCGCCACGACTGCACCATAACATACACAGTTACTCTCACTCTCTTTCCCTACTCTACACACTTGCTAACCTTCGTCACAGCAGATCTCCCCACAAGGGATGCCAATTTGCGACAGTGTACTTAGGCGATGAACACCGAGCTCGAACACTCGCAAATAAAATAATTATTAACCTCCTCTCTCTCGACACACTTACCGTCCAAAAGCAGATTCCGCTTTGACGCCATATACCTGGGCAAGCTACGATGCTGAAAAGGTTGGGAAGGGTGATTGCGCAAAATAAGTCCTCAAACAATAATTCAAACTAATTCTCAGTTTACTCAACTATAACCCTAACTACAGTTCCCTAAGGCTCATTCATTCTCACTCTCACTCTCTATCCGCAACGCTAACTCCTTCAGGCTCACTCTCTCTAACTGCCGAGAAGCAACGCCGCGAGCACGCACGTTCGCGCGACCGGAGTCGCTACGCTGCTGCGCCGGTTCGTTGTTCGCTCTCTCTCCATCCGCCGCGCTCAACTCTCTTTACCCTGTCGTCATGCACGAGGCCACGCGTGGACTCAAGCGCAAAGCCGAAAACTGCCGCGGCGCGATTCCGAGAATTGCCACGCTTACCGATCTCTCTCTCTCTCTCTCCACAATCGCCGCGCACAAGGCCTCTCGCGACGCGACACGCCGTCACCCTCGTCTTTCTCTCTCTCTCTCTCTCTCTCCACTTAGCCGTGCTCAACTCTCTCTCTCTCACTCTCGTCCTCAACGCGTAAGCAATCTCCGCTCGCGCACTATTTCGCCAAACACACACCTTTTGCCGTCTCCCTGGAACAGCTGCACTCGTCGCCGCGATGTCTCCTCGCCGTTGACCGGGACCTCGAAGGCTCCTCCGCGCGTTCTCCCTGTACGCACTCTCTCTCTTCTTACTCACGCGTCACTGCTCTCTACTCGTTCCTCCTCTCTTTCTCTCTTTTTCCTCCGTAATGCTCCTCCTTCACTTTGGTCGCTCAAACCTTGTCGCTGATAAAATACTCTCTACTTCTCTCTTTCTTTTTTTAACGTACTCTCTGCATCCGTTGACTCCGAACTGATGTTTTTCGTGACGCGCCGGCAACTCTTTACAAACAACTCTCGTCACCGTAGCAACCGCTGCCTGCCTGTCGATGCTGCCGCTCCGTCGCTCGACGCGACGGCCGCATGAGAATGCGCAAATTTCGAACGCGCTGCCCGCTCTCTCCGTCACCACTCTACTTAAATACCTACCCGTAACCAGCTCATAGCAACCTAACCGCAACCACATCCAACCAAAGTCTCGCCGCTCATATACCGAGGCAAAACACATGGAACAACAAAATCATAGATATCAATAATTGTCCGGCCGACACGAGTCGAGAGAGAAAAGGAAACGAGGAGTCAAAATACAACGTTACATAAAATGGTAATTTTTTTTATTGAATCCCAACAATTGGCTTTCAAGTAGGTTATAATTGTTCTTGCTGCTAGCATAGCATACGCTGAATCATGTTTTCGGTCATCACCTGTGACTGCGAAACTTTGTATCGAATCCCCTTGATAAGAGATTGAAAATTACCATTGTATCAGACGGTGCCGCTAGCCACTTTAAAAATCGCTTTCAATTATATGAATTAAAACGAGCACCATTTGATATAAAATGGTTGTGGGCGTGGTAAAGGAGCTGTAGATGATGTGGGCGGACTTATAAAGCATTATGCTACTTCGCATTATCTTCGAGAGCCCCATGAAAAATCCATTCATAATGCCAACGATTTTGTGGGGCACGTTCAAAAATATACAGATATAATTAAAATAATACATTTACAAGACGTTGACGTAGAAGAGTTTAGAAAAGTAAAAAATGTTGATTGGCTTGCTACTCCCAAGTATCCTGGAATTTGAAAAACTTATTTATGGATTAATGAAACGTGCAATGATAAAGTACATTGTTTGACAGCGAAGCCCGCTGATCGTCCCTTTACTGAAGTAAGAATAATGAAGCCGAAAAAAAAGGTAGTTATAAAAATAGAAAATCTAAAATACATAAATAAAAAAAAATACATACATATGAGCATACCTGTATATTACTTATATACGCACAAAGATGAACATCTTTATATTAACTGTTATATCATTGTTATATCACTATATATAAGCGCTAGGCGTGAAAAATTTGTTTGTGTGTTATCTCATTAGTGGTCGCTATCCCAGCGGAAAACCCGTGAATGTCACAAACACGCCTAGATAGCTATTTACGTCCTCTATCATGAGAAAAGAAAAATGAGAAAAAAATAGGCTTTTTCGAGAAAAATGCATTTTTCTAAAAGCTGCATTCTTCAGTAAAAAGTGCATAACTCGGGAATTTTTTATTTTTTTTTGAAAATAACATAGACCATGAAAGAGGACTTAAACCTGAGTGGAATTATGTGTTGCACGCTAAAAAGCTTAAAAAACTGGTGAAGCAATAACTGTTTGAAAATTACATTGAAAAAATTTATTTCTAAGTAAGGATTTTCTCGGAATTTTGCGACATTGCTGAACGCATAATTTTTGGAGAAGAAAATAAATACTTTTATCCGAAAATGATCGGTGACATAGGCATACGCGGGCCACCTGATTTGAGATGGATTCGGCCATATGTGATTTTTATGTGCTCAACGTTCCTTGTTTGGCTCTTATACTAGTGACTATGTGTTCAGTTAATCTGCTGCTTGTGTCTTCAGTGACTCAGGCTGGGGCTGTTTCCAGCAGTGAAACGATGGTTAAAGGTCTCCACCAGTCCTTCCCCTCTAGCTGTTACAGGTAGCTGGTACAGCGAGTGAACAACAGCCGTTGCTGCAGACTTTTCTTTTGTATGGTATGTTTTTTGTGTCATCTATTTATTAGTCATATGTGATTTTTAGGAGCTTAACTGTCCTTGGTTGTCCTCCAGAATAGGGACTGATCTGCTGTTCATGTATTTTGTTGATCCCTAGGCTGAGGTAGTTTCTGATATTGAAACACAATTGACGGTCTCTGTCAGTAACTTCCTCCCACGTGGTGTGATTACTGACGTAGTGGTTCACTGTTAGATGATTCTGAGCAGACTGGCATCCATGGAGTAGTGCCAGCCAAGACCGTCCAATCCCATTTTGCTGCTTCTACAGCTCTAAGTGATCTTCGAGGGTTAGTGCTTTAGAGTGTGAGGGGATAGGTAATAGGAACTGGGGATATCATAAAAGTGCTGTGTGTGTGGTTCATTACGATACGGGTAGGTAGTTGTCCCCGTAATATTGGCGCGTCTAGTTAATTTCTGAGTTTAGTCAGGGTGTAAGAACTCGTTTCAGGGTATCTGTTGTATTAAAATACATCATTATGTATTTCGCAGATTTCTACCCAGTGAGGCTTGCCTATTTAATATTTTTCTACACAGTGTAAGACTGACAGAGTCAGCTAGCACATTGCATTTTGTATGTATTGAAATTTACCATATTACAAAATTTATATAGCATATACATTACAAAGAAGTTTTTTTTGTAAATATGATATTACTTTAACATTTACTTATATAATATTACACAATTTTGATTCTTTTAGTTCAATCGCTTAGGTCCTGGGGACATAGTTAATAGGTTAAGCTGTGTAATCTTATATTAAATTTCTTAAATTTGTTGCTCAAACAGTAAGCTAACATAATTATATATTTTTGCCAAGCCAATTTATATACATTTTTCTAATTTTAATTGTACTACATTCTAAGTTCTCTAGATCATTTGACAAGGAATTATAAGTTCTGACAGCTTCTATGTAACAGTTTTTGTTAGTTATTGCTTTACTTTTTTTATTGGTATCTGTACACTTCTATTTCTTGTATTAATTGTTTTTCTCTGATGTTTAGTTTCTCATAATGATAGAAAACGGACTGAAAAGAAAATATCTAATATTTAAAGCGCACCCTTCAATCACAGAAGTATTTTTCTATTTAATTTTAAAGATTTTATTTTGGATATTATTTAATGGTCTTACACTCATCATATAGGTATAAAGCAGCCCAAGCTATTATCTCATAATTTTTAATACTATTGGGTGTTGGAATTAATTCGTAGCATTTTTTTTAATGAAAAAATATTATTTATTACATATGAAAATCAAAAAATACATTAATTAAAGTATTGCCCATCGTTTTCTACTACTTTTGACTATCTTTCGGGTAGTGAACGAATACCGCATCGGAAGAACTCTTCGTCTTTAGATGAAATTCACGAATCGACCCATTTTTTACAACCTTTATAAGATGTGAACTTCTGCTCAGACAAGCTATGAGCCATTGATCGAAACAAGGTATGTTTTTACCGGTTTTGCAACGTGTGGACGAGCATTATTGTGCAGCAAAATGACTTTTTCGTGTCTTTCGGTGTATTTCGACCATTTTTCTTTCAATGCACGGCTCAAGCGCATCAGTTGGAGTTTTTAGAGATCTCCAGTTGCGGTTTCATGCGGTTTTAGTAGTTCGTAGTAAATGACACCCCTCTGATCCTACCAAATACAGAGCAGGAGCTATGACCCATGGATATTGGGCTTTGTCACTGATGTTGATGGTTGGCAGGGCTTAACCCATGACTTTTTACGCTTCGGATTGTCATAATGGATCCACTTTCCATCACCGGTAACAATTCGATGCAAAAAACCTTTTCTTTTCTGCCGTTGGAGCAGCAGTTCGCACATGAAAAAACGTCTCTCAATATCCCTTGGTTTCAATTCACGTGAGTAGTATATCCCGTGCTATGGGCCGTCACAACAAACCTAACCTTGACAGCAGGCGCCAGCCGGGGTCAAAGTTCGGGATGCTGACGACGCATAGCGCGGGGACAGACGAGAGAGCGAAAGAAAGCTGCATCAGCATAATATTATCCTGCGAACGTGCCTCGCCGGTCTGACACGTTCACGTACACCTACAGCACACAGGTACACACACACATAAACACAGACCACACAGATTATTAAAACTTTTGCGAAAGCCTTTCTCTACTACTCACCGAAAGGCCAACGTTTAAATAATAATAATAATAATAATAGTAATAATAATAATAATAATAATAATAATAATAATAATAATAATATATATATAGTATGTGTGTCGTGTGTGCGCGCGTGCGTTTGTGCATATACGCAACGCACACGAGTGTGTGAAACAGAGAGAGAGAGAGAGAGAGAGAGAGAGAGAGAGAGAGAGAGAGAGAGAGAGAGAGAGAGAGAGAGAGAGAGAGAGAGAGAGAGAGAGAGAGTATATTATAACTTTTGTGTATAGTCTCTCTATACTGTGCAGTGAGCGGGGAACACCCACGCGCCGTATCTAATCACACACGCACGGTTCGAAAAATAGTACATTTCGATACTAGTGCGAGGATTTGATTTTCGCCTCGTGTGACTGTTTGCACCCGAGCGAAGCGAGGGTGAAAAGGTCACACGAGGAGAAAATCAACTTCTCACACAAGTGTCGAACCGTATTTTTTGACACGACGTGCGAGAAGTGAGATTTTTTCACGCATCGTTTAACGCAGCGTGCGAGAAATCGAACTTCTCGCACGGAGTTTCAAAAATGAAATAACCGTTACCTCATGGACATCTCATAAGACCACTTCATCATAGATCACACTTCCGCGGCACTCTCGTGGAACTGTACACCCCGAATTTCTGCATTGAACCACTATTTACGTAACTTTCGCGCACACAACATTTGTATAGGACACAAGAGAGACACACAACACACTTCAAAATCCGCACAATACACTCATGATACTCTATGACGGAGATGTTCACGCAAAAAGACAATATTCGCGACTGACAGCTGGTTGACCGTTCGTCTTTGCCACGAATGATCTCATCCACATTATTTTGACTATTAAATTACGTATGAAAAAAATTTTTTTGAAACTCCGTGCGAGAAGTTCGATTTCTCGCACGCTGCGTTAAACGATGCGTGCAAAAATCTCACTTCCCGCACGTCGTGTCAAAAAATGCGGTTCGACACTTGTGTGAGAAGTTGATTTTCTCCTCGTGTGACCTTTTGACCCTCGCTTCGCTCGGGTGCAAACAGTCACACGAGGGGAAAATCAAATCCTCGCACTAGTATCGAAATGTACTATTTTCACACTCCGTGCGCAAAGCTCGATTTCGCACACGCTCTAATAAAAAAGCATGCCCTAAATTAAGCTTCCCGCACGTCCTGTCAAAAAATTGTGTTCGATACTCGAGTGAGAAAGTGATTTTATCCTCGTGTGGCCTTTTCACCCTCGCTTCGCTCGGGCGCAAACGTCCACCACGAGGATAAAATCACTTTTTCGCCCTTATATCGAAAATAACTATTTCTCGAGGAAAGTCTCGAGAGGAGAAAGTTGAAATTGTTTTTCTCTTTTATTTAATTGTACGACACTGCGGAATTTTGCTGATTAATGAGAAAATGTCACGTACATCGAGTTGCAGCTGCATACTATTTTGACTATTGAATTACACAGGGAAAAAAATTTTTCTCGAGGAAAGCAAGTTGAAATCGGATAGTGTACCCAAAGACTCATCGACGTCGTTTTATCGCGAGAGATGGCATACGCGACAATGCATTGTCTGGCTGTATATTTAAGAGGGGTTTGGAATCAACGACTCGTCAGTAAAGTTTGAGTGAGCGGAATCACAACACTTCAAGATGATTAGAGCCAGTATATCTCATTTAGTTAAAATTTTGAGACACGTTTTCCGCATAGCAAATGCTCGGCACTCGCATATAAGCACAATGTGTGGGCGAGTATGGGCTGGCGACCTCGAAAAGTTGTCGCTGGAGGTATTATGCAAAAAATTGCATTTTCTTCTCTTGCATTGCGACATATCAAGCATCTACTACATGTATAGTATTGGCCTTTTTCATAATTCAGATGTGCTGTCGATCGTTGTAAAGGCTATAAAGCAATGCAACGATCATACAAGCCCTCTAGCCAGACGTATAATTCACCGTCATCGTAAGTATCGATTCATTCTAGTTTAAAAATGTATTGATTTTACTTTTACTCTAAACCGATAATGTTATTAATATTATTTTCAGTAATTAATCAGATGCACGACGATACAGAAGCCGTTGAAGTATTAATGCAAATAAATTCTCAAGACGATCAACACCCTGGACCCTCAAAATCTAACATGGATCATAGTAAATATTGGGATTGTTAAAATTAAAATAATAATTTGACATATATTTCTCTTTATCTTCAATAAATTAAATCGATTTATCCACAGTGGTCGATCAAATACTCGACGATACGGAAGGTGACGAATTCAACATGCAGTGTCAATATCAAGACGATGCACAGTCAGGACCTTCGACAGCTGATGATCCACTACCTGGTCCATCAACGGGCAATGTATACCGTCATAATGAAGATATAGTAAATCGTAAGTATTGAATCTGTTATAGTAATGTTCATATTATTCAGGCATAATACAATATTTCAGCTTTAATATCAGTACCTATGATGTTCATCACGAAAACGAGGAAACACGTAATTGTAAGTATTGAAAGTATTAAAATAATATTTTACAATGTATACATTTTGATAGATCTCAATACTTTAGTTACAGAAGTTGTTTCATCTATTTTAACGATGACGCAACTTGTCCAGGAAGGATATGATTCTGACTTTAGTAGCAGCAGTACTAGTAGCAGTAGCAGTAGAACTGATACATCTGAAGAGAGAAATGACGAAAGTAAGTGTGTATAATATTTTTAATAGTTTTCAAAAATAAAAAATAAAAAATGAAAATAATTATTTTACAGCTAATTATTTACAGCATGGTTAAGGATCGAGACCGTGTTTTTTATCGTGGAAAGCGAAATAACACGACGCTATCACCGTTTTCATTATCAAGGACGGGAGATAGAGGAAGACTAGCTGATCCACCGGCAAACACGAACATTTATGTGTGGCTCGAAGGGTATTTAAAGGATTCACATGAACAACTCTGTAGCCGCGGGGAGGCTAACGACTTTATAGGAGTAACGATAAATAGTGAAAGCTTCAATCATGGTCCTTTATGGCTTTCATTTAGACCGATTAGTTATTTCAATGTAGAAGACCTTTGGTGGCTGCTATCAAGTGCGATTCAAAGTGCAAATAATTTTGATATAAGTGATAGATTATCAATCAGATGTACAGTTGTGAGAGGTATAGCAGGACGTAGTCGCAAAAAACTAACTCAAGAAAATATCAAGAAAAAGTCCATCTTATCTATTAAAAATGACGATAATCTTTGTTTGCCACGAAGCTTGGTTACCGCCTATGCTTATGTCGTCAGAGGTCAAATACGAACGGAACGATTGCACGAATATTGGAACCATATTCGACGAAACAATGGACCTGTTCAAAAGAGAGCAGCCGAGGAGCTTTTAAACTTGGCAAATGTTCAGGTTCCAATAAGGGGTTGTGGTCTGGAAGAAATTCATGGTTTTCAAATCTGTTATGCTGCAAGCGCTACAGTTCTAGTGGTGTACTCTTTCAGAAATTTTGCCCGCGGTTATCCGCCTCCTTACGATGGCACAGGCTTTGTTATGGATACACACGGATGCGTTACTACCATTTTACGGATTATATACTACGAACATTCCAATCACTACCAACCTATTCTGAATTTGGTTGGTGCTAGCGGAACCAGTGGTTACTGCATACCGTGTAATAAAACTTATTGGCATGTCGAAGACCGTCGTTGCACGAATAAGTGTTCTAAATGTATGATGTCGCCGCCGTGCGCTGCATTCGGAAATATTAGAAAGTGTACCTTGTGCTGTAGGACCTTTTTCAGTGAAGATTGTTTTGAAAATCATTTAAAGAGAGGATCGTATAACAAGAATAATAGTGTGTGTGATAAAATAAAACTATGTCAAAAGTGTTTTAAAATTGTTCTCGAAAGAGGTCGCCGAAGCGTAAAACACGAGTGTGGTGTATCGTATTGTAACACATGCAAATTAAGGTTATCGCTTGGCCATCTATGTTACATTCAACCTATTAAATTGAACGAAACAGTGAGAGATGTTTTATTCCTATTCTACGATTTTGAGACTCAACAGACGATGCCCGTGGTATGTGACGAAGAAAGAAAAATCCATGTTCTAAATTTGTGCATTGTGCAGCAAACGTGTACTCATTGTCTTGAGATCAATGACGTTTCTATTAGATGCAATCATTGCAGAGTTCGTGAATACGCGTTTAAAGATGAACCAATGAAGCAGTTGATTGATCTTGCTTTAGCTCCAAGACAACAATTTAAAAAAATAGTTTGTATCGCTCACAACGCACAAGGATTTGACGCACAATTTATATTCATTGTCGAACAATACAGAGGCATACGCGTTAATCCAACCGTCATAATGAATGGATCAAAGATTATCTTAATGAAGATTGCGAATGTAAAATTTATAGACAGTCTAAATTATTTTCACATGCCGTTAAGTAGTTTACCAAAAGCCTACGGGTTACATGAAATCGAAAAAGGTGCTTTTCCACATTTGTTTAATACACCTGAAAATCAGTCGTACGAGGGACCACTTCCTCCTTTGGACGTGTACTTACCAGACAGTATGAACATCATGGAAAGAGAACGCTTTCTGAAGTGGTATAACGAGCGATCGACGAGCGGTTGTGAGTTCAATTTTCAAAACGAAATTCTGAAGTATTGTAAACAGGACGTAACAATTTTAAGATTAACTTGCTTAGCCTTTCGAAAAACTTTTACAACATTTGGTGTGGATCGATTTGGCGAATGTACAACTATAGCTTCGACTTGTATGCGTGTGTTTCGCAAAAAATTCTTAAAAAAGAATCAAATAGGTATCGTTACACCTCGCGGTTACAGATGGTGCGACAATCAGTCACGAAAAGCGGTCTATTGGCTGTGCTGGATGGAAAAACGCATACTTCATCGCTTCATCGAACATGCAGGACATTCGAGAGAGAGAAAATTACCCGAAGGTCTGATTGTAGATGGCTACGGTCAACCGCGGCCCGACGAAAATCACAGAGGCATAGTACTTCAATTTCAAGGTTGTTTTTGGTACGAATGCCCTCGCTGTTTCAGGATTAATAGAGATACAGTTTGACGAGTGGTGATTCAATGGATGTTAGATACGAAAGAACAGTAGCTACTAACGATAAGATAAGGTCAAACAATTATAAATTAATTGAGAAATGGGAATGCGAGTTTAACACTGAACTCTCCCAAGATAATCACCTTCAGCGCTTTGTTCAAAAAAATGTCGATAATGTGAAACGAAAACCTTTGGATGCGCGAGATGTTCTTTTTGGTGGACGAACAGGTAACACCGTTAAAATGTTCGATTGCAAAGGTGAAGAAAAAATAAAGTACGTCGATGTATGCTCGTTGTATCCGTATATCTGTAAACGAGGTAAATTTCTCGTTCGTCATCCCAACATATACGTTGGCGAAGAAGATTGTCGTGAGTTCTTAGGAACATACAAAGACATCTCTCGAGTGAACGGTTTACTAATGTGTGACGTGCTTCCACCGTGACCTCTACCACCCCTTATTACCGGTAAGAATGCATGGTAAACTAATATTTCCCTTATGTCGCACGTGTAGTGAACAAATGATCCAAGAAGATTTTCCGCATCAAGATCCAAATGATCGAATTTTACGGGGGACGTGGGTGTCTGAGGGAGTTAAAGAAGCTGTCAAACTGGGGTATACAATTCAACGCGTTTACGAGATCTGGCAATACGAGATGACGCAATATAATCAAAAAGAAGGCAAAGGTGGAATATTTGCCGAATATATCAATGAGTTTTTCGCGCAAAATACTATGGCGTCTGGTTTTCCACCTGACTGTCTGACCAACCAAGATAAAGCCGAATACGTAAAAGAATTGGAGGTCAATGAAGGTTTTAGTTTAAATAAAGACGCAATACAGTACAATGCCGGTCTAAGATCAGTCGCAAAACTATGACTAAACTCTTTATGGGGTAAATTTGGTTACCGTGAAAACATGACACAGGCAGAAGTCATGGTAAACCAGAAAGATTGACAGAATTACTTACCAGCCCAGAAATAGATGTTAACGGAATTATACCAGTCAA
The DNA here is from genome assembly GCA_036365515.1 of Torymus aiolomorphi. Lineage (NCBI taxonomy): Eukaryota > Metazoa > Arthropoda > Insecta > Hymenoptera > Torymidae > Torymus > Torymus aiolomorphi. Next base: position 88,003,750 of record CM070876.1, read on the forward strand.
TGACGAAACACTCTACCCCAACTGGTGTTACAGAAACGAAGCTCTGCTGTCATCTCCAACGACAAGTGTTGTGATTGCAGCCTTTACAGCAGCACAGGTCCGACTGGATCTATTCAAGTACTTGCACTCTTTGGGACCCCGAGCTCTCTACTACGATACGGATTCTGTTTTTTATGTTGGCAGAGAGGATAGTGGCGAGCTCGCTTTACCAACAGGTGTAGCTCTAGGCGAACTTACGGACGAATTGGCTAGTAACGGAAACGGTACGTACATAACCTCGTTTCTATCCGGACGTCCAAAATTTTACGCGTAAAAATTTAAAAAACCGGACGGAAATGAAGAGTACCTGTGTAAAGTAAAAAGCATAAGGCTAAATTACTCCAATAGTCTACAAATAAATTTTGACACTCTTCGCGAGATGATTACTTCACTGGTTAGTGAGATATTGCTATGTAATTTTGCTATTCGACGAATAGCATTCCATGAGGTAATAACGCAAAATGAAACAAAGACGTGTAAAACCCTGTACGTAAAGAGAAGATTCGTCGCGTTAAGTAAAAGTTACCCATACGGCTACATTCGCGGTCCGTCTTCTACTGACGCATCAGAGAACCATACCCTGGAAACCTAGTGGCGCTGGTGTAGCAACGCAAGGAGCGCACCCGTGACCGATGACGATGCAATGTAAAAGTAGCTCATTGGCTATCGCTGTGGTTTCATCATTGTGATTAGCGGTGGCGGCGCACCAGAAGAGAGCTCATTGGCTGCTGGTGCGCCCCAACATGCTGATTTAGCGGCCGCGGGAGGTGCAGCGGCTAAGAGCTCATTGGCCACCGCTGCGCCGGCGAAAGAGCTGCTTTGCGGCAGAGCTAGCCCCACCACAAGGCTCGCGGGCTCGCGAGAAGTGTTTCAGACTGCCCAGTCAGTGTGAATTATGGACACGCGCTGGAAACATCCATGGACGTGTACATTGAGTGGTCCCACCGGTTGCGGTAAAACAGTATTTGTTAAGAAATTTCTGAAATACATTGACCGCTTGAGCGACACTCGCTTCGAGAAACAGTATTTGAAGCGGGTACTTCCAGCAGATGACAGCTGACTTCCATCAGCCAACAGCCGACTTCCAGCAGCCAACGGCCGACTTCCAGCAGCCAACGGCGGACTTCCAGCAGCCAACGGCCGACTTCCAGTAGCCGCCAGCCAACTTCCCGCCGGTCATCCGCTCCTCGGGAATAGTTTGAAAAGACTTTGCGATCCTTACTTTATCAGCGAGTCAAAAATAAAAAAATTGAAAGAATTCTAAGGTAAAACATCTTATTATTAAAAGTTATTTTCGTTTCTGTTCTTTTTTTTATCGTTTGAAAGGCTACTTATCTTCACGCCTTGGTTATCTAAATAAAAATTTAATCGATCTCCACGATGGACAGCCTTCAAATATTGAAGATCCTTTCACCAATCCAGTCGCATACTGCAGGTGTATTCCCAGCCGATCAAACCCCGCGGGTGTGGACCAACCCGACGGCGTTCATTGTTAACACTAACGACTACACCAAGCCTGTAATATACCACCTATAATACCCGATTACATAAGCCGTTTGCGAAAAAAATTGTAAAACATTTCGTTGGAATGAAATACAACTTCAAAATGACGCATCCGATGTATGTGGTCAATATTGTATTATTTTTTTAAGCTATATGAGTAATGGTTTAGGTTTCAAGAAGATTCTGGATAATTTTTCTGTCAACTTGGAGAAAAATGATAACGTAGTTAGACGCTATGTGCGCTATAAAAAAGCTGACGGAAATTTCATTGGCAATGGTGGATGCTTCGTCAGATGTTTACAAAACTCTCGCTCTAAAATGTCTTTGTTATAATTGTCAGCATTTCTATTATCACGCGAAAGAAGATTTGATGTAAGACGATACAACGTGTGTCATGGAAATTTAACCGTTTCAACTACATGGACGTCATTGTTTAACCTTGCTCGTCTCATTCTTTACTTCTTAAACGTCTGCACCTTTTTAACCGTGTGTATAGTTTGAAGAGCTGTATTTAAAGGATCGCTTCAGAGTCTTTAGCACCAGTCGCTTTCTACTCGTAAAGATACGCGGATCGCTATGGCGACCCTACCACGAGATGCACAACACCCGCATAAAGTCTTTGTACATTGTACGCCTTAAATAAATCGTTCACCAAGAAGGTAATTGTTGGTTTGGAAGATGACGAGGTCGTCGTCAAGTTCGACGACGAGTGCTACAAACCTGTGGTTCGACTATTATCGAATGACTTTGAAGGTGTTGCATTTTTATACAATGACTGGGAAGAATTCAAAACAAGTGTCGATGACATTGATAAATATTTTCGTGGACTTGATAATAGTTTAAAGCACCAGAAAATTTACGGAAACGGTTGGACTTTAAAATTCACCACAAGTGACCAGGAAAAAGCAATCGAAATTGCAGAAGACAGGAAGCCTGATGTTCAAACATACGTTGACGCAATCTCCATGGTTCTTTTGCCGGCGCAGTGGTGGTGGCCAATGAGCTCTTAGCCGCGGCCGCTGTCCCTCCTCCCACGCGAGGCCACTCGCGTCTTTTTTCGGCCAATGAGGTGATTTTACACTGCGTTGTCATCGATCACGAGTGCGTTCTTTGTATTGCTGCACCAGCGCTACTAACTTTCCAGGGTGTGGTCCCCTGATGCGGCAGTAGTAGCCGGGCCGCCGATGTAGCATCATGGATAACTGAAACAGTATTTGAAACAGCTGCTTCCTGCAGTCGACAGCCGATTTCCAGCAGCCAACGCTCGACTGGAGAAAGGTTTGAAAAGACCTTGCGGTCCTTCCTCTATGAACGAGCCGAAAAACAGCAGTACCTGGTGTATGTTTGTTGGAACGTCAAAATATTGACGAACGTGCGTCTGTGTATGTGTCAGTATGTGTATGGGTGTATCTGCTTCTATGTGTAATTCCTTTCCATGAGCCTTTCCTCGAGAAAAAGTGTTTCCCTATGTAATTAAATAGTCAAAATAATGTGCAACTGCAACTCGATGTACGTGACATTTTCTCATTAATCAGCAAAAATCCACAGCGTCGTACGATGAAATAAAGGAGAAAAAATAATCTCAACTTCCTTTTCTTGAGACTTTCCTCGAGAAAAAATTCTTTCCGTGTGTAATTCAATAGTCAAAATAATGTGCAGCTGCAACTCGATGTACGTGACATTTTCTCATTAATCAGCAAAATTCCACAGTGCCGTACGATTTAATATATAAAGAAGAAAAAAGTCGACGCGTTTCTCGTTCGGAAAACATGGTGGGTCACGTGGTAAGATACAATTTCGACGACTGTAAGTTATGACTAATTCTAGGTAAGGCGATATAATTCGACAGCAGAGGTCCCACGTGCGATGAGATCATCCGTGGCAAAGATGAACGGTCGACCGGATGTCAGTCGCGAATATTGTCTTGTCCCGTGAACATCTCCGACGCATAGCATGAGGGTATTCTGCGGATTCTGAAGTGTGTCATGTGTCTCTCTTGTGCTTCCCATACAAATGTTGCGCGCCAGTACGTTATGTAGATAGTGATTCAATGCAGAAATTCGTATTTATAGTTCCACGAGAGTGTCGCGGATCTATCATGAAGTGGTTATGAGATGTCCATGAGGTTACGGTTATTCCATTTTTTTTTCAAGCCGTGCGCGCATGATTAGATACTGCGCGTGGGTGTTGGACACTCGCTGCACAGTACAGAGAGTCTATACATAAAAGTTGTAAAAAACCATAAGAAACCCGTGTATCTGAAAATTTTTTGTGCAGGTACACTTGTCATGGTGCACAGAGGCTATACACAAAAGTTATAAAATACACCATAAAAATACCATAGACACCCCATAAGACCATATATTCATGAATCATATACCATTAGCTTCCAAAATCCGATAAAATATCGAAAACCCCATAAAAAACTCACATGAATCTGAAAATTTTTTATGTAGGTACACTTATCATGGTGCAGAGAGGCTATACGCAAAAGTTATAAAATACGCCATAAAAACCCCATAGACATCCCATAAGACCTTAACTGCAACTCGATGTACGTGACGTTTTCTCATTAATCAGCAAAATTCTACAGTGTCGTACGATTAAATAAAGTAGAAAAAAAAGTCGACGCGTTTCTCGTTCGGAAAACATGATGGGATACATGACAAGATGCAATTTCGACGACTGTATGTTATGACTAATTCGAGGTAAGACGATATAATTCGCCAGCAGAAAGTCAACGTGCGATGAGATCATCCGTGGAAAAGACAAACGATCGACCCGCTGTCAGTCGCGTATATTATCTTGTCGCGTGAACATATCCGTCGCAAAGTGTCATGAGTGTATTGTGAGGATTCTGAAGTGCATCGTGTGCCTCTATTGTATCCCATGCAAATTTTGTGCGCGAGTACGTTATGTAGATAGTCATTCAACGCAAACATTCGAAATACAGTTCCACGAGAGTGTCGCGAAAGTGTAATCTATGATGGAGTGGTCTTATGGGATGTGAAGTTACGGTTTTTCCATTTTTCCAAGCCGTGAGCGTGGGTGCTGGCCACTCGCTGTGCAATACAGAGAGGCTATACACAACAGTTGTAAAAAACCATAAAAAACCCATGGATAAAAAACCCATGTGGATAAGACTATGCTTGACGCATTATTATTAGATACTAGAACATACATCTGATTTATAACCAAATGCATACGACACCAATTTCACTCACACCAACGAATGACAAATTAGAACTTCACTAAATTAAAAAAATTCAATAATGATAGAGCCCTGCAAAATATAAACATAATCGCAGACAGCATAATCAAGTTATTTACTACAGAAACGGAAGAAAAAATTAAACAACCAAAACTGTATATTCTTTTATAAGGAAATTTACTAAGTGGCCCATCTCGAACAGTAATCCACAAACAATAACATATAACAAAAATTGTCCTTATTGCCGTGATCCTAAAATACGTGGAAGTAAGCATACCCATTTCTTAAAAAGCACTGATACAACTGAAAATCAAGGAAAAAATAAAAAACCCACCAAAATTGAACATAATGGAATAGAAGAAATATATGATATGATTGACAATATAGCTAATGAAAATAGCATTAAATTACTACAAAAACCAGTAACAACAGAACCAGGAAACAAAACAACTACAAGCAACATCCGTATGATATATGGTGATATTAACTACCTAGGATCTAACAAAGCACTTTTTTATTTTGATAGAGGAATCAGAGGCAAGCAAACTTTTACTAATTCAATGTACCCACTAGATGCCCAACCAAAACACAAGGATATAGTAGTAATAAATGAAATAGTCTTCACATCAAACTGTAAATGCGATTCTAGTAACCAACACAGGGACATGTTCCCTCATTATAGGGTCACTTGCGCAGTTGGGCTTACATGCCCAGCTCTACTCAACAAACATGAAAGGATAATTTATGCAAGAAACAAGAATGCAACAACAGAAACACCTACAACTGCGAGATCTATGCTAATAAGATATTGGTTAGAGTGCTAGTATTCATGAATCATGTACCATTAGCTTCCAAAATCCGATCAAATATCGAAAACCCCATAAAAAACTCACATGAATCTGAAAATTTTTTATGTACGTACACTTGCCATGGTACAAAGAGGCTATATGCAAAAGTTATAAAATACACCATAAAAACTCCAGAGACACCCCATAAGGCTATTTATTCGTGAAACATGTACTATTAGTTTCTAAAATCGGATAAAATATCGAAAATCGCTAATCTAATTAATGTAGGTACATTTGCCATAATACACTATGCCTTGTCAAACCGAGGGCATACACATACATATACACACACACACACACGCCTATACACAAAAGTTATAAGATAATACTGCAGCGTCAAAGCGAACTGATCTTGAAGGCCTAGTTTATCCTGGCGTACCGTAGCGCTGCACATGTACACACACACAATCACACACACATGTTTTGATGCGCCAAAGTGAAGCCATAACTATTCTTTCTCTCTCTCTCTCTCTCTCTCTCCTCTCTCTGTTTTTCTTTCTCTCTCTGAATTTTCGCTGATGCAGCGCTATAGGTCGTGTCATGTGTGTGTGTGTGTGGGGTGTGTGTGTGTGCTTGTGCGTGCGTGCGTGTGTGCGCGTGGGTGCGCGTGTTTGTCTGTGTGTGGGCGTGTGTGTGCGGGTGCGCGTGGGCGTATACGCGTGAGTTATATGAGTCACCACATAGGTACTTAGACGCATCGGCCAGCCAGCCTCCTTATCGCTCCGAATGGAATCTGCATGGACAAAGAGAAGCCAGAAGACAATGAAGATGCAATATATACTTTTCATATATACTTTATACATATACTCTCTTTATACTCTCTTACTGCACTTCGCATCGACGATCGCCAGTCTCTGTCGGGCATCCAACCTGTAACGACGTTTTAATAAATCATTATTCTAATCAACACCCTTTGTTCGATTACTTACTTTGGCGAGTGTTACCTGTGTGTGTGTTACCTTTCCTTCGAGACAGGACCGTGAAGCTGCAAAAACTCAGATTCTCCCTCAACCTGGTGACGGAAATCTTCAGCGAGGAAGCAGTTGGCGTTTCAACGTCCATCATCACGGAACCTACGACGTCAAGATTGGAGTCCACCTGCAAGCAGAGATTCACCCGAAATCATTAAAGACAAACTACTAAGTCGTTGAAATTTCCTATATCCTACCCAACCCTATCCTTTTAAGTGCAATTGATTTTACGTGAAGCATAATCAAAGATAAAGCAAAATGGCAAATAACGGAGATAATCAACAAAATCTTACGGTAGAACAATTTAAATTGCGACTTACGATATGGCGCGACGCGATCCCCATATATCAAGGAGGTACAAGACTCCTTTCGCAATTTATACAAACGTGTGACAAATTCTTCGAAAATGTGGCGACTGCAGATAATGCAATAAACGAGGCATTATTCGCATTAATCAAATCAAAGATTCGCGGTGAAGCACTAGACCTAATAGTGGCAAATAACCCGGCTACATATGCCGCATGTAAAACGCTTTTAGTTAATAGATTCAGTGACCCAAGTTCGGAGGAGTTACTATTTAACAGACTAAGTGTATGTTATCAATTGACAAATCAGTCTTACGAAAAATACGCGGACGAAATCAAAAGCAGGCTAAATAAATTGAAGGAACACATACAGTTAAATAATCGAGACGCTAATGTTATAAGTATTAAAAATACATTTTATGAAAACGTAGCCAAAAGTACTTTTATAAATGGTATTAAAGAGCCGTACCATTCTTACTTGCTACATTTTGATTTAGACAACGTTGAGGCATGTATAATAAAATGCCGTAAATACGACAACCATGAACAACAAAGTGCTTTCCTCAATTTCGCACGACAACGTGATAACAAATCTAAGCTCAACGTATTCGGTACAATCAATGCTAAAAGTACAAACCCATTTGCGACTAATAGTAATCAAAAAATTATTCACCCTTCAAATAATTTACCAAGTACTTCAAGAAGTGTAAATCCATTTTATTTTCAACCGACACCCGCATTTGCACAAACACAACCTGGATTTATCCCCACAAATTATCGTAATAACAATTTTGGTCAAAATAATAATAATCTGCCAAGACAACAAAATTACCAACCAACACCAATGTCAGTCAGTACAAAAAATACTAACAAACAAGGCGTTAATCCAACAAATAGATCAAATAATTTACCAGCACAAAATAACTTTAAACCAAGAACGAACTTCTTTAAGAGCATAGGACCAGCAAACTTTATCGCTGAAGAGTTGCATCATCAACAAGAACAAGGAGAAGAGGAAGCAATCAATTATCAAAATGACTCACCTGTACCAGACCATGAAGAATTTAATCAAGAAAACGACGAGAGTGATAACTGCCAAAATTTTCAACAAGCTCCCGATACGACAGAACCGACGTGATAAATTTAAATTCGATTAGCAATTCACCCGAATTATCACACTTAATAACGACAAATCCACCTCTTAAAATTCTCATCGATTCTGGAGCCTCATCATCCATTATCAATCCAGAAATTGCATATAAACTATTTTCAAAATTCATATTTCCTTACGAATTCGAAATTAAATCGGTGCAGAAAACGACGAAAGGTACACATGCGCTTACCTTTCCTATATTACGTGAATACGGTGACGACACACCTATAACTTTCTTAATAGCAACATGGCACTATACGTACGATTGTTTAATCGGACATAAGGATTTGCAGAATTTGGAAGCAAATATTAATTACAAAACTCAAATTTTTAACACATCTAAGTTTGAAATAAATTACTTTAAAAATATACCGGACGATCATCAGAATGTTAAAGTGAATCATCATCAAGGAGTAGAATTACCGATAAGAACTGATCACATGAACGAAGAAGAAAGATATAAAATTAGATCACTATGCCAGAAGTAGAAAGACAGTTTCTACAATGAAAATAAAAAATTATCAGCGACTTCTGCGGTTTCACACAATATAAGAACAAAGGACGAGCACCCTATCTATGTAAAGAGTTTTAGATACCCATACCATCTAAAAGAAGAAATTCAAACTCAAATCAGAAAACTGTTAGACGAAGAAATTATTCAACCAAGCAACTCGCCCTACTCATCCCCCGTATGGATAGTTCCGAAGAAAGAAGATGCAAGTGAAAGAAAAAAATGGAGAATGGTAATAGATTATCGTAAATTAAACGACAACACCATCGAAGACAAATATCCATTACCTAGAATGGACGACATTCTAGAAAATCTGGGCAAATGTTCTTACTTTAGTACATTAGATTTGACACAAGGTTTCCACCAAATACCCGTCAACAAAGATTCAATTGAAAAGACAGCGTTTACCGTAGAAAACGGACACTATGAATATGTCAGAATGCCTTTTGGTTTAAAAAACGCTCCGGCTACTTCTCAACGTCTGATGGATAGAATTTTAATGAAATATCTACATAAATTCTGCTTCGTTTACATGGATGATATAGTAATATTTTCGAAATCACTCCAAGAACATTTACAACATCTGAAGCTAATATTCGAAGAACTAGAGCAATATGGTTTAAAAATTCAATTAGATAAGAGTGAATTTCTAAGGAAAGAAGTTCCATTTTTAGGCCATATAATAACAGCAGACGGAATCAAACCAAATCCCGATAAAATCAAAGCAATTCTAAAATATCCCATACCTAAAACCCAAAAAGAAGTTAGAATATTTTTAGGACTAACCGGCTTTTACAGAAAGTTCATAAAAAATTACTCAAAAATAGTGAAACCAATGACAAAAGCACTCAAGAAAAAAGAAAAAATAGATCCAGAAGATAAAGACTATAAAGAAGCGTTCGAGAAACTCAAAGAATTGATCACTAACGCACCAGTGCTCGTCTACCCAGACTTCACCAAACCATTTACTATCACAACCGACGCCTCAAACTTAGCAATAGGTGCAGTTTTATCCCAAGAACCACATCTTATCTCGTGTTATTCACGAACATTAAACTCAGCAGAACAAAGCTATCCGGCGATAGAGAAACAATTACTGGCAATAGTGGAAGCATGTAGACAATTTAGACCATATATCTATGGTAAGAAATTTACGATTGAAACAGATCATAAGCCATTAATCTGGCTCTATTCTTTAAAAACGCCTAACGCTAGACTGATTAGATAGAGACTAAGATTAGAAGAATATGATTACATAATAAAATACAAAAAGGGTTCTGAAAATTATGTCGCCGATGCACTGAGTCGAATTGAAATTAATGCTAATAAAACAATAGAAGAAGACTCACTCTCAATGGTGCCTCAAACACCTGACCATGCACCTGTCACACCTGAAGAAATGGACGAAATATTTGACGACGACATGGCAACAGTCCACACAGCTGAAGAAAATCTGACCTTTTCACTACCTATAACAGACAAAAATGTTCACGCTTTTAATTACAGCATTATCATAAAAGGAGGAAATGATTACAACTTAAAAGTAAACAAAGATAAAGTTAAAGTACAATACACGGTGAAAATTAATAAATCAAATGCAGAAACACATTTACTTAAGTTTTTCAAGGAAAATATTAAACCCGATAAGCAATATGATATCTACTTTACGACCGAAGAATTGGAAAGAATTACGTATAAAATATTGAAGGATCATTTCAATGAAAAATTAAAACTAATCAAAACAACCACGTATACACCTACGATTGATAAAAATAATTTCATAAAAGAACTCGAGACATATCATAATCAAAATCATAACGGTATTCGAGAGACCTTATTACACTTTAAGAGAAAACTCTATACACTTAATATGGATCGACTTATTCAAAATTTTATAAATCAATGTGAGATATGCTTAGAGCATAGATATGAGAGAAACCAATATGAAACAGAAACATACGGCCCTATTATAGCTAGAAGACCGCTCGAACATATACACATGGACGTATTTCATTTCAACAAGGATAAATTTTTAACAATTATAGATATTTTTTCCAAATATGCTCAAGCCTATTATCTACCAGGTGGAAATGCCACGACCATGATAAACAAATTGAGACACTTTGCCTCACACCATAACTTTCCGGATAAAATTACGACAGACAACGGAAGTGAATTCAACTCAACAGTATTTAAGGAGTTTTGCCGCATACATAAAATTCAATATCATCAAACAACAATAAACACACATCGAATGGACCCATAGAAAGACTGCATTCAACCCTAAAGGAAAAATTAAGTATTTTATCCAATCAAAATCCAAAAGAAACAGTGAAAAATCTTATGATCACCGCTCTCTTAATATACAATCAGAGTATACACTCTACAACTAACTATACGCCTTTTACACTGTTATATGGATCTTATGACGAATTACAGAAACACATTATCGAGCCCGATGCCGATACCATACAAAGATATAATGAAATCAGAAAAAATGAAATTTTACCTTTTTATGACACGCTATATAGAAACCAAAAAGAGCAACAAAAGTTATCTAATAGTCCTGACAAATCGTTAGAAAATAAAGAAATTTACATGAAAACACATCAATAACAACGCGAGAAAACCGCACCACGATATCAAAAATTACTTGTAGAGACATAACAAGGCCCATCGTTAGGTTGCTATATACATGGTCAAGAACGCCGATACAATTTAAGAAGTGCCAAAAGAATAAGAAAAACTTCTTCTTTACAGGACAATGAAGACGGTACTAATCTTGATGCTCATAGCTCTGCTCGTGGAGAGTAGCGAAATCAACCAAAATCAGACGCATTACGACTACCAACAAGGAGCTGGAAAAATAGTTGGAAGTTATCATTACCTACATTTCAACATCGACGTTATTACGCTTTTGAAAACTTTCAAACATATAAAAGCTAGCTATACAATTTTATTTAAGCAAGGCGAATTAAGAGAATCAAATTTATTAAAGCAAGCCGAAATTCTATGTAATGAAATACACCAGAATCTACAAATAATAATGCCATCAAACATGAGAACGAAGAGAGGGTTAATAAACGGATTAGGCACAGCTATAAAATACATTTTTGGGAACCGATAAGTAAACAAATAAATAACAACACGAATATAATTAATAAAAATTTAAAAGACATGTGGAAAACTGTAAATGACCAAACTTTGCAATCAAATCTATTTGAAGCGATCATGACTCTCATAACCCCCAGGAGCAACATTTCTCGGATTACTTAATAAAATTAAAAGATCATTTATTTTCAATGAGCAAATATTCGACTTAGAATTGTTAACATATGACCAAATATCGGATATACGTGTACATTTATTGGCAATCTACTATCAGAAAGAGTTAATATTACACTACCATAATTTGCTAGATTTTCGCTTTGCTCAGGGATCAATTGCATTCACACAAAATCTTATTGTATACACCATCAAAATTCCTATCCTTAATCCTATCGAATTTTCACTCCATCAAAGACTTGCTATAATCAATTACAACAATCAGACAGGAGTTATCACCACGCCATGGAGTTTGACCGGGAGATTTATAAAACTATTTGCTAATAAGTGCCGACAGATGTATGAAAAGAATTTTTGATGTCAACAAATTATAACGGAAAGAGTCAAACCGATTATCATTTCAATTGGTCCACCTTTAATATTGACATACAAATTATCTGGAAATTTAACGCTAGTATCGAGTAATTATCCGATCAAGCTTAAACATGATAATGACCAATTGATGATCCGAGGAACATATGAAATACAAGGAAATGATGTACAAGTACAGGGATACCGACTTGACGAAAATCTTGGTGAAATGGAACAATCCAGCCTAATTTCACCTTTAATTATCAAAGACCACCAGTTGAATTTCGAACCTCTAAAAACTTTGACATCCGCTACACTAAATATACCAGTTTCTAATCAAATTAGAACCGAATTCGTCCTGTCTACAAGTTCAATTATATTAGTATTGCTGTTCATAACGATTACATCGATTTACTTAATATACAAAATAAAAGTCAAGAAACAACGGCCGCAACTTACCAAAAAGTTCAAAGATAAGGATATCAAAGACGAGGACGTCATTGAACTTGGCCACGGAGGAATTATATGAGTCACCACATAGGTACTTAGACGCATCGGCCAGCCAGCCTCCTTATCGCTCCGAATGGAATCTGCATGGACAAAGAGAAGCCAGAAGACAATGAAGATGCAATATATACTTTTCATATATACTTTATACATATACTCTCTTTATACTCTCTTACTGCAAATTCGCATCGACGATCGCCAGTCTCTGTCGGGCATCCAACCTGTAACGACGTTTTAATAAATCATTATTCTAATCAACACCCTTTGTTCGATTACTTACTTTGGCGAGTGTTACTTGTGTGTGTGTTACCTTTCCTTGGTGATCCACCAGGGCTTGCTACATAACTCGTGCGTGTGTTGAAGACAACAAAAGTTATAAAATTTCTCTCTCTCTCGCTCTCTCTCTCTCTCTCTCTCTCTCTCTCTCTCTGTTTCACACACTTGTGTGCGTTGCGTATATGCACTAATGCACGCGCGCACGCACGCACACACACACACACTATTTTCGGTGAGTAGTATAAGAGAAAGGCTTTCTCAAATGTTGTAATAATGTGTGTTTGTCTGTGTTTATGTTTGTGTGTACCTGTGTGCTGTGGATGTACGTGAACGTGTTAGACCGGCGAGGCACGTTCGCAGGATAATGTCGACGCTCCCTACGCAAACTAGCACTATTCAGATTGGCACGAAGACTAGTCCATTTCAGCGTTGGCCGCGAAGACTAGCACACCCCATTGATTTGCGTTGAAGACTAGCCCGATACGCTTGATTGCGGCGAAGACTAGCACATTCCACTGCCTCTTATGTAAATTAACACGGTGACGCGAAGTGCTAGTTTTCACGGCAAGTTTGCGAATCGTCTTACTTTTCGTCGCAAACTCGCGAATCGTGCTACTTTTCGTCGCAATCTTACGAATTGTACTATTATTCAGCGCAAACTCGTGAATGATTCTAGTTTTCGCGGCAACCTCGCGAATTGTACTGGTATTCGCGGCAAAGTCGTGAGTTATGCTAGTTTTCGTTGCAGTTTTCTGAAATGTGCTAGTCATCGTCAGGAGGCCAAAAAAGGTGCTAGTTATCGTAGGGAGCATCGATATTATGCTGATGCAGCTTTCTTTCGCTCTCGCGTCTGTCCCCGCGCTATGCGTCGTCAGCATTCTGAACTTTGACCCCAGCTGGCGCCTGCTGTCAAGGTCAGGTTTGTTGTGATGGCCCATAGCGCGGGATATACTACTCACGTGGGACCCAATGTTCTTCCTTCTGGATCATGCCCGAACTTTTAAGACGTTTTCCCACTGTTGATAATTCAACTCCCAATGACGTAGACAATTCTTTATGTTTGACATGAGTCTTCATTGAGCAATGCCCCAAATCATTATCTTCAAATTTTTTTGGCTGACCAGGTCACTCCTTGTCATCCAAGTCGAAATCACCAGCTATAAAACGTGCAAACCACTTCCGAAACGTTTGCTCAGTTAGAGCATTTTCACTGTACACTTCCACTAAAATACGATGAGTCCTTTATTCGGCACAAATTTTGACATATTCACTAAATTATAAAGTGTTGTTATTTATGATTTGAAAAAAGGTTATGTACGGCAAATGGCGTCCTATGATAGCTGTTTACGATCTATACATTACTGTAGGTAACAACGAAATAGTGTAATACTGTGCCATCTCTTTTAAAACGCTACTAATTAATTCTAACACCCAATATTAAAAAGAGTATAATGTCAACAATGTTTTAGTTTGTATATTATTTGTCTTTTTGCAGAAAACAGAGAAATAGATATTTCGTTTCTTTAATTATTCTTCTAATGTTTTTATTCCATTGAATATTGTAATCAAATGTAATTTTGTATCTTATTATTATGTTTTTGTAATTATATTATCTTTGGAATGTGATATCGATTTTTCCGATCTTACTTATAGCTATTGTATTGTATAATTCTTTGTCAAATCGTATTCTGTTAAGTAATAAGCGAAAATTCACTATACGAGGTATATTGAGGCATTAAAAATCGTGCTTATAAGTTTAGATGTGATTGTACATAAAAATGTTAATTGGGAATAACATTTGTTTAAACCTTATCTATGTGCTTTGTGTTTAACAGTTTTATTGAAAGTCAAATCCGTTTATGATAAGCGAAAATCGACTATTTCAGGTGTATATCGGCATTAAGAATCGTTTTTATAGGTCTAACAGGTCACCCTTACGAAAATATCCTGCAGAATTACTGCAGAATTTATGCAGAATTTTCTGCATAGCTTCTGCATAAATTCTGCAAAAGCTTTGCAGAAACTCCGCAGAATTTTGTATTAGCACTTTGCAAAAACTCTGCATCAACTATGCACAATTTCTGCAGAAATTTGTGCTAATATACTGCATATTTTCTGCGGACATTATGTCGAATTTCTGCATGAATTTCCTCGCCTGCTGCAGTAGATCTATGTAGAATTTCTGCAGAATATTTATATGAATTCTACAGAAAATTTTTCGATAAAATTTGTACTGGCTCTGCAGAATTTGAGAAGCCATTTTCTGCAGAACTTCTACACAAGTTCTGTTCAATTTATCCAGAAAATCTATATACATTCTGCAGAAAAGTTATTACCAACCATTGGATCTCTGCAGAGTTTCAGAAGCAAATTTCTGCATAATTCTGCAGAAGTTATGTAGGATTTCTCCAGAAAATGTATATTAATTTTCTAGGCAAATTTTAATTTTAATTTTTGTAATTTTCTGCAGAATTATTGATCAGAGAATCAGAGAAATATGAGTCGGTGAACTATTAATAGTTGAACTTACGTGAGAACTCTCACCTCAAAATCTCACCTGACCCAAATCTTCAAAGTTTTTACGACCCCTCAGAAAAAACTATTATAAATAATTCCTTGAAATAAGTTTTTTAAGACTTATTTATAAAATTCTTTGCTAAAAATATATTATTATTATTATTATAAATTAAGGCTATAACTATAAGTAAATAATAAAGACATGTAACATACCTGTAACATTGAAAGAAGATTATAAGAGAATAACATCAATGATATTATACTTAATGTAGAGAAAGGACAAACGATGTTCAACGAGTCTCGTGCTCGCGCTACTCGACGCCGACCCGCAATATCAAAATCACGCGAGGCGGGCACCGAGCGCGCCCACGTGTACTCGATCTTAGCAGGTAAACGCCGATGTCCATGTGACATTGTGTGTAAGTATACACGCGCGCGGCGTCGACGCTCGCAACGGCTTTAGATCATCCCGCTGTTATACGCACATATGCAGGACCTTCTTTATTAAAGGAAAAAAGGAAAATAAATATCTGTGCCCGTTCGAGTAAGTCTGCTCTACACGCGCGCGTGGGGACGGTAGAGGCAGCTGTACGAACGAAGCAGAACTCGAGCGCGCACAACTCTTATATCAGTATCTTTGGTATAGACACGTTGGTAGGCATGCTTCCTTGAGTCTTTAGTTTGAGGCTCTTCTGTCCCTCATATGTATCCATTTCTTATGAAACAAGTGTAAGTAACCAGTCACATATTTTTCAAATAAGTATGGAATCATTACATTTTTTCAATGTCTATATCTGTTACTTTTTTTTATAAATGATAGAATTGCTATTTAAATCTTTCAGGGTAGTACATCTAAGGATAAGAAGTAGCTCCTTTCACATCTTTTCAAAAATCTTGCAGCTCGGTCCTCACACTAATTTCACAAGAATGTTGCCGAAGACAGCAATCTTGGACTCAAAACTATTCCATACTTGTGTTAAATCGTACGATCAATGTATCTATAGCAACTATTAGTGTCATGTAAAAGTAATTTTTATAGAGAAACAAATTTCTCCATGGACAGATTACAATATATATTGATGGTCACATTTAACACAACAAAAATACATAGAAACTCAAGTACAAATGTATTTCTTACGAAATCAGTACAAGAACAGCTCTACAAGATTTTTGAAAGGATGGGAGAGCAACTACTACTTGCCCTTAGGTGAACTCCCTTAAGTGTCTTAAATAGCGATTCCATCATTTATAAAAAAAAAAGGTTAATCTGAATATATGAATATTTATCGTTCAAAAAATGTTCTGAAACCATGGAACTAGAGACTTGGACCTCTTTCATTAGAATCATTGGAGTCAGAGAGAGAGAGAGAGAGAGAGAGAGAGAGAGAGAGAGAGAGAAAGAGAGAGAGAGAGAGAGAGAGAGAGAGAGAGAGAGAGAGAGAGAGAGAGAGAGAGAGAGAGAGAGAGAGAGAGAGAGAGAGAGAGAGAGAGAGAGAGAGAGAGAGAGAGAGAGAGAGAGAGAAGCCAATATTTTTAATTGGTTTTCAGTTGAACTGTGATTGTTAAAGCTTCCATATTTGGTACGGTAGTATAAATTAACCTACTATTGCATAATATATGTACAAAAAAATTACAAAAATTTATTTTGTATTTTGACTTTGAAACCCATTGATGAATTTTAAATATTATACCATGTGTCCTACTATAAAAATCATCCTCCGATGGATGATTTCTTCGATTAGCTTATTTCGACTTAAAGTTAAATCAGTCTTTCTAAAATCCAACTTAATAACTTATTTCAACATAAGAAGTAAAATTTAGATGAATGTTAAAAATTGAGTCACCATTTTCATAGAAAACCCTTTTTTAAATATCTATCAATAATTAAATTTTTATCAGGACACTGACATTATTTTAAAAAAAAGTTTTCATATTAAAATATCAGTTTGAATATTTCTTCATTTTTATCTGTTATTCGAAGAAATTATCCCTCGGAAGGTGATTTTGACTTTTGTAGCACAAGGCTTATATCTTATATCTTAAGAATAATATAAATCTCAAAGATATATAGATGTTTAAGGAATTTATAATAACTTTGAAGAATTATTACAAATTCCTTAAACATCTATATATCTTTCATACTTATATTATTCGTAGGATATATATAAGATTTGAGCCATGTGGTACAAATGTCAAAAGCACCTTGCGAGGGGTAATTTCTTCGAATAACAGATAAAAATGAACAAACATTCAAACTGATATTTTATTATAACTTTTTTTTAAAGTAATGTCAGTGTCCTGATAAAAATATAATTATTAACTGATCCTTGAATAAGGATTTTCTATGAAAATGGTGACTGAATTTTTAACATTCATCTAAATTTTTAAAATATCAGTTTGAATGTTTCTTCATTTTTATCTGTTATTCGCAGAAATTATCCCTTGGAAGGGCATTTTGAAATTTGTAACACATATCTTATATCTTATATCCTAGAAATAATATTAACCTGAATGATATATAGATGTTTAAGGAAATAATGTCATATTATTTCATAGACTAATATTTTACTCTAAAATCTTTTTTTTTAAATAATGTCAGAATAATTATTCTCAATAACTTTGAACATTACTATACGTTTACCTTTTGCAAGAAGAATATAAATTTGCTCTTCTCCTCGGCCGCAATTCCACCATCTCTCAAGATGACGCCGTGGTCGTCATCGAACAAATAGTTTCTCTCATTGAGCCCTGCCACCAAATAATATAATATAATAACTTTAGATCGAAAAGCAAGTATCTGGAAGCTTTAATATCTCACCAAGAAATTTAGTCGTGCTGCAGTTGGAGGTGGAAGCAACATAACCTCTGTTTGCAGGCACCACCCCTATCCCTGCATCACACCAGACGTTATAGCTGCTTAAGTTCACATGATGTTCTGGGAAGTAAGGCAGCCTTCTAGTCACCTTTGCTGCACCGGCCTCGTCGCCATCGTCGTCACTGGCAAGTTTGGATAATCGTGCACGTACGTCGTCAATGGAGAATCAGCCACGCTGCTACGCCATGAATAGATTTTGTTACATTGGTACCATTGTCAAAGCTGTTGCCGACTCGCGTACGCGGCGTCAGCTTGCTAGAACCTGCAAGCCTTGAACGACGGCATGCGTGCGGCGTGCGCATCCATTTAAGTTGTGCGTGCGCTAATGTTATAAGTTATAGTGACAACGGTGATCGGTTAAGAGCTAAGGAAAGGTCAAGACAAGATGACTAGAAGGCCGCTGCCTTATTGCCTCCAGAACATCATGGAAACTTAAGCAGCTAACGACTGGGGCGATGCAAAGGATAGGGGTAATGCCTGCAAACAGAGGTTATGTTGCTTCCACCTCCAGCTGCAGCACGGCTAAGCTTCTTGGTGAGATATTAAGGTTTCCAGATACTTGCTTTTCGTCCTAAAGTTATTATATTTTATTATTTGGTGGCAGGGCTCAATGAGAGAGACAATTTGTTCGATGACGACCACGGCGTCATCTTGAGAGATGGTGAAATTGAGGTAGGAGAAGAGCAAATTTATATTCTTCTTGAAAAAGGTAAACCGATAGTAATTTTGAAAGTTATTGAGAATAATTATTCTGACATTATTATAAAAAAAGATTTCAGAGTATGACTATGTTATGAAATCTAGTCAGACTAGTTTATGAAATATTATGACATTATTTAAAAAAAAGTTTTTATATTAAAATATCAGTTTAAATGTTTGTTCATTTTTATCTGTTATTCAAAGAAATTATCCCTCGCAAGGTGCTTTTGACATTTGTAGCACATGGCTTATATCTTATATATATCCTAGGAATAATATAAATCTGAAAGTTATATAGTTGTTTAAGGAATTTGTAATAAATTTTCAAAGTTATTATAAATTCCTTAAACATCTATATATCTTTCAGATTTATATTATTCTTAGGATATAAGATATAAGCCCTGTGCTACAAAAGTCAAAATCACCTTCCGAGGGATAATTTCTTCGAATAACAGATAAAAATGAAGAAACATTCAAACTGATATTTTAATATAACTTTGATTTTAAATAATGTCAGTGTCCTGATAAAAGTTTAATTATTGATAGATATTTGAAAAAGGTTTTTCTATGAAAATGGTGACTCAATTTTTAACATTCATCTAAGTTTTTAAAATATCAGTCTGAATGTTTCTTCATTTTTATCTGTTATTCGAAGAAATTACCCCTCGCAAGGTGCTTTTGACGTTTCTCTATAAAAATTACTTTTACGTGACACTAATAGTTGCTATAGATTACAATACATTGATCGTACGATTTAACACAAGTATGGAATAGTTTTGAGTCCAAGATTGCTGTCTTCGGCAACATTCTTGTGAAATTAGTGTGACGACCGAGCTGCGAGATTTTTGAAAGGATGTGAAAGGATGTGTTCTTATCCTTACATGTACTACCCTGAAAGATTTAAATAGCAATTCTATCATTTATAAAAAAAAGTAACAGATATAGACATTGAAAAAATGTAATGATTCCATACTTATTTGAAAAATATGTGACTGGTTACTTACACTTGGGGGACGGAAGAGCCTCAAGCTAAAGACTCAAGGAAGCATGCCTACCAACGTGTCTATACCAAAGATACTGATATAAGAGCTGTGCGCGCTCGAGTTCTGCTTCGTTCGTACAGCTGCCTCTACCGTCCCCACGCGCGCGTGTAGAGCAGACTTACTCGAACGCGCACAGATATTTATTTTCCTTTTTTCCTTTAATAAAGAAGGTCCTGCATCTATGCGTATAACAGCGGGATGATCTAAAGCCGTTGCGAGAGTCTACGCCGCGCGCGTGTATATTTACACACAATGCCACATGGACACCGGCGTTTACCTGCTAATATCGAGTACACGTGGGCGTGCTCGGCGCCCGCCTCGCGTGATTTTGATATTGCAGGTCGTCGTCGAGTAGCGCGAGCACGAGATTCGTTGAACATCGTTTCTCCTTTCTCCACATTAAGTATAATATCATTGATGTTATTCTCTTATAATCTTCTTTCAATGTTACAGGTATGTTATATGTCTTTATTATTTACTTACAGTTATAGCCTTAATTTATAATAATAATAATATATTTTTAGCAAAGAATTTTATAAATAAGTCTTAAAAAACTTTTTTGAAGGAATTATTTATAATAGTTTTTTCTGAGGGGTCGTAAAAACTTTGAAGATTTGGGTCAGGTGAGATTTTGAGGTGAGAGTTCTCACGTAAGTTCAACTATTAATAGTTCATCGACTCATATTTCTCTGATTCCAATAATTCTGCAGAAAATTACAAAAATTAAAGTTTAAATTTGCCTAGAAAATTAATATACATTTTCTGAAGAAATCCTACATAACTTCTGCAGAATTATGCAGAAATTTGCTTCTGAAATTCTGCAGAGATCCAATGGTTGGTAATAACTTTTCTGCAGAATGTATATAGATTTTCTGGATAAATTGAACAGAACTTGTGTACAAGTTCTGCAGAAAATGGCTTCTCAAATTCTGCAGAGCCAATACAAATTTTATCGAAAAATTTTCTGTAGAATTCATATAAATATTCTGCAGAAATTCTACATAGATTTACTGCAGCAGGCGAGGAAATTCATGCAGAAATTCGACATAATGTCTGCAGAAAATCTGCAGTGTATTAGCACAAATTTCTGCAGAAATTCTGCATAGTTGATGCAGAGTTTTTGCAAAGTGCCAACACAAAATTCTGCAGAGTTTCTGCAAAGCTTTTACAGAAGTTATGCAGAAACTATG
This sequence comes from Torymus aiolomorphi, assembly GCA_036365515.1. Taxonomy (NCBI): domain Eukaryota; kingdom Metazoa; phylum Arthropoda; class Insecta; order Hymenoptera; family Torymidae; genus Torymus; species Torymus aiolomorphi. Next base: position 88,025,034 of record CM070876.1, read on the forward strand.
CAGAAAATTCTGGATAAATTCTGCAGTAATTCTGCAGGATATTTTCGTAAGAGCAGGAATCCATTTTATACGAAAATGTTAAATGAGAAAAAGTTTTGTAAATCCACAACTTTTGTATTTAACATTTTTGTGTAAAATCAAATCCTGTCAAGTTATAGCCAAAAATCGTCAATTTTATGTATATTTCGGCGTTTAAAATAGTTTTTATAAGTCTAACTCGTCAGGAGTTGATTTTAGATGAAAATGTTAACTGGAAAAAGGTTTTGTTTAAATATTATCTACAACTTTTGTCTTTAACATTTTTGTGTAAAATCAAATCCTGTCAATTTATAGTAAAAAATCGTCCATTTTTTACCTTTTTTACTGTTTCTCGCAGTCATGTTAGCAAATATTGCTCGTGGAAAAAAGTGTTTAACAGAAAAAAGGTGTATTTTAATTAGTTTTTTCAGCTAGATCTGTAGGTATTAGCTTAAAATTAATTTTTCTAGACATTAGTCTTAAAAATCGATTTTTTGAGATATTTCTTTGTTCTCGCATTTTAAAAATTTTTCATCTATCTTTCTCAATAGAGAATCGGCACTTAGGTATAATTAGAGGAGTATTTTTCCGGAATTCCGAAGGAAGCGGTCGATGATTCCTGGAGATAATCGAGCAACATGCGTACATACGGGCGTACAGACATACATATATCACAGAAAACGCTTAAAACGCACTCAATTTTGGTGGAAAAAACTTTTCTTGTATTAAATTGTTAGTTTTTGAAGTCAATTTTCGCTATGGTGAAATTATAAGGCTCTCCCGAGTAGCGGTCGTGCCTTGAAATTATTTAGTATATAAAAATTATTTAGTATAAACTATTTGATGCATAAAACTAATTTAATGATATTATAATAAATCTTAAAGTTTTTAAATACACGTTAGAATTGAGCAACTGGTGAGAAAAGGGGTATACGCATGTTTACAAACTGAAGCGTTGACAATAACATTACAAAGAATTTTATTTACCAACTAATATTAAAATATGTACATTGATGTACTTTTTTAAAATTTTGTTTATACAAAATTTTTATAATTTTTGCTTATATTATAATTTTTTATGAGTATTTTGTTTTGCGAGGGGGGGGGGGGGGCACGCCGGAAACATTTCTTTTCTATTAAAAATTCATTTGCATTTTAGCGCCCTCTGATTTTAAAAAATAGTATACGCAAAACTGGTACACGTCCTCGTCTTTATTGTCGCCCTCGCTTCGCTCGGGTGACAAACTCGACTCGGGTATGTATCACCCACTTTGCACTCTTGTTGCGTGATGTACTATTCTATACTTTAAGGGTATAGTACCATAGAAAATAATCAAAAATTCATTTTTTTTATTACTGAAATGTAATCTATGTCTCTTTAATTTTATTAAAAACCCATGTCCATACATAAATTTGATAATATAATATTTTCTTTCATATTTTTCGAAAATTGTATTTATTATTTGTTTTGTCCAATTTACACCATTTTTTGCAGGACACTTTACCGCTATTTTCTGAAACCGTTTTATATTTTTACCAGTAATAGTCTATAAAGTGTACCACTTGCTATCCAATAAATTCACGATTTACGAGTACGGCGCAATATTAATTTGTTTTAGCAAAAGTCGTTAAATTTTAATTATTTAAACTTTAATTTTAATTTACATGGTTTTCATGAAAATGCTGTAAAAAAGCCCAAAAGTTTCGTACAGTATGTAACATAGTTTTTTACGTGTAGAAAACTTGTTTTCGACAGTCACTTTTAGATATACTTATTTCTGGTACACAGTAAACAATAATATTTTGACTGTTTTGAAGAGTCAAAAATGCATTCTCTTTATAGACGTTGGCATCCAGAAAGAAGATGACCGACCAAGAGAAAGGCTCATCTGAGTTTAATCAGTAAAAAGACCAACAAAACAATGGGGCACTCTAACCTGCCAAGTAAAGAACAACCTCCTGTTGATTACAGCACAGCAAAATTTGTTCTTGTGCATGCATCAGTGTGGTCAAAACTTTTACAAAATTTTAAGTCAGCGAGTACGGAGAGCAAAAGCTGAGTGCAGAATTTTCGGATGCGATTGGTCACTCTTCAAAAATAATTTTGAAGTGTATAACTTGTGGTTGGATGGCTGGAGAGAGCTGTTCAAGCCATCGTACAGAAGCCGTTCTCCTTATTTAGAATCAACGAATTGTGAATAGTGTTAATTCTATTGGTTTAGGTTTTGCTGTACTAGAGTGACTTTTTGATATCATGAACATGAATTGCTCGCCCAAGAATGCGTTTCAATAGCAGTTCAAAATACAACATAAAGAACACAATGCCCTGAAGGATATTGTACATAGAATTTCTCATCAGCAACTTCATGAAGAACGTGATACTATGTCAAGTAGTAGTATTTGTGATGTAATAGGAGAAGGACAGAGATGTAACGGCTATTATCACTGCAGCATCTGAGTACAATGATAGCCTTGTAACAATTAACAACTGGTGAAGTTAATCCAAGCACTTCCGGATTTGCTATGCAACGGGACACTGTAAGGGAACTGAGGTAGTCAGAAGCAGCAACATCGCAAAGGATAGTTGTATGTCAAAAGAAAAATTATGGGCACCTTCAGAAGGAAAAAAAAAGATTTCTTTTATGTGGCAGAAGGTTTTTAAGTAAATAAAACGCGGAAAACATAACCAAACTTGTCTTAAATTCCGTTTTAAATTATGTTTATCTTTAAATGCATTTTTCTAATAACTTAATTTTATAATCTTCAGAATGTTCCGATCGTCTGAATTTTTTGTGCAGTTTTCTGCATTTAATTTTTACATATTCTTGAACTAATTTAGAAAACTTCCATACAAAGATAATTTTGATTTGATTTTTATTTCTTTAGTTCAGAGTTTAAAAGTTATTAAAATTTAATTAATTTTGATTGTTTTTATTTTAAAACTACTCAATCTAACCATATAAAAAAATCTAACCATATAAAATCAATTATCTCGATGTAGATTTTGAGTATTCGATGCTAAAAATATATACTTGTAATCACAGGAGGATGCAAAAAAATACAGACGCTGGGAATGTTTTGAATTAAATACTATTTTAACAGTAGTTTCAGGGATAATTTCAAATGTAATCCGTGAAAACCCTTAAAAATTTACAAAAATTCATTTTTTTGTGTTATATAAATTATTTTATTTATATTTTGTTTCAAGGGAAAAACATTTTTTCTCGACTGTACTCTACCCTTAAGAAAAATATTGTTCATATCATGCTTTGTATTCCATTATTTGTGACTGTATGTTGTGGTCTGGGTATTAATATTCTTTAATATATTTTTTGGAGTCTTGTACAAATTCCGTGTCATTATTTGTGAATAGATTTTTATATGAGTAATTCCGCAGAACTTTTCAAATTTGAGCTAGAGAGAAATTGAAAAAAAAAAATTAAGAGCACACTATCATATCACCTTTTTTCTTCCTTTCTAGACCTCAAATAGTGAAAAAGTGGTAGCGTTACTCATTTTTTTTCAAAGCCATTCTTTTTACCGGATAACTCATATGGAACCTATGGTAACATCTAGTAGTTCGTGATGATCTTTTCTGTTTAAAAGTCGTCGGTTTTTATATAGTAAGTGAAAAACTACTTTCTTGCCTATTTTGACATACGGTATATGTTTTTTTGAGGGGTAAAATGTACTGATCTCTCCACGCAAAAGTTATTTTTCAGTGACTTTGTCAGTGTGCCAACGATTAATTGTGTTTTTTAAAACGAGTTTCGTTTTTAATAACGTCATTCAAAGTAATGTAAAATAAATTCTATAAGCGGCAAAGGTGGATGGGAGATCGGACATATCGAGATGTCATAACGGGAGACTAAGTTCTCTTCCTTCCGCTGCAGTGCGAGTAATAGTATGTTACGCAATTAGGAAGCTAAAGACTTGGCCAGTACAGAGCATGGGAATATTGCGACCCGAGCTGAAGGCGAGGTTAGCAAACATGTGCTCCGGGGTGGCCGTCTTTATCGTCGTGTTGCCTATACCATTTTTTACCATACCCGGGCCGAAAATACCGCATTCGCATTTCTAAGAAAGAGTTACTTTCAGCCACGGTATAGTGAAAAAATACTCGATTTTCCATTCACCTTTGTATGCAGGAAAAGGGCCTTTTTCATGCACATGCTGAAAAAAATTATGTTTTTTGCAAACATTATGATGATCTTATATTTTCAATAGTTATCTTGAGTCTAACTTTTTAAGTTTATGTATGGACATTAATAGTTTAACGTCATAAAAGCTTAACATTTAATAAAACGACTAATTATCATCACGTCAAATCTCTCATACTACACGAAAACATGTTATGCCAACCAACCGGTATGTTAAAAAGCACAGGTCAAAACAAATAGTTAGATTAAAAAGCAAGTAGTAGTTATCCGGGAGAGAGGGAGAGAGAAAGAGAGAGAAAGAGAGAGAGAGAGAGTGAGAGAGAGAGAGAGAAATTACAATTAGATTCTACCCGTACGCTCGCTCTTAGAGATAATTGTTTAAAGCCTGCGTGGCTGGCCAGCCAACGCTATGTAGATGAAGGTCTGGATTACGCAGAGTACGCGGCTATCCGACTTCTCGGGCGTGCAGCAAGTGCAGCTCCTACGGCACTTCGTTTTGCTGCTCCTCTAGGCTTCCTGGCTCTTCGGTTTCCACGAGCGCATGGATCACCATCTCGTACTTCCTTTTTATCACTCTCGCATAGCTTCTATCTCGCTAGTCCCCCGGATTCTTCACTTGGGGAAAAACGTGTTCACAGCGCACGTGGCTTTTTGGCTCTCTCTCGCTCTCATTCGGCCGACGGCACGCGTACGCTATCACCGCGTTCCCTTACGCCTGAACTCCGACTAACGATGAGAACTCTTATCGTTACAATATGTTTCAATGTAAATAATTAGTCAACTTTTTGATTGTTACAGCGCGAATATCACCAGCAGATCAAGAAAGTAGGAACTTTTTTGAGTCTTCGAATAGCAAAACTGGAAATATTTCGGTTCTTACATCAAATTATCCATATCATAGTCCTGTCAATCCTAGTGGCGTGACAGGATTTCAGCCAACTGGGGGAGCTTTTATTACAATGCCAATATCGCCAAAAATAATCAACAGCGACAAATCTAAAAGTTGCGAGAAAACTTTATTGTCCAGGTACACGATCGGTACTTGCAATATAGATAATGAAAAAAGTTCATACACTTCTTCGTTATTGCAAATTCCAATATCTGATAATTCCAAATCATTTGGGTCTCAATCTTCTAATGAAGTCAGTTCCGGAATTTCCAATGCCCAATTGATTATGACTATTACTGATGATAAATCGTTTACAACATCTAAAAATAGTCAAAGTCAATCCTATGTTCCATCAGCAGAATACTCTCAAAAATATTGTGATCTTCATCTTCCTATTACTGGTAGGTCAACTTCAGATATTATATTTTTTATTCTACTTTATATTTTAATAATCTTCCAAAATATTATTTAGATCCAATAAACGTTATAAACTCAGAAAATATTGCTTTCGATTCGAAACTGTTGACACCCACTGTAATTGTTAGCAAATCATTAAACGTTTCGAAAAATAATGATAACAAAATAAATAAGCAATCAATTTGTTATCCTCAACAAATTGGTGGTTCAGAAAAGCAGAGAAAGCAGTTATCTATTGTGACTCGATTATATGGTAAGTTTTAAGTATCGCATTTTTGCTTAAGGGGATCAGACGCCTTTACAGTTTTCTTCATAAAATGACCTGAAAAATTTAATTTTCATAATTAGAAATATTTAGAAGTAATATCCTAAAAATACATTCAATTTATGATAAAATGAGACCCAAAAAAAAAATTTTGATCGATTTTAACCAAATATATGGCCATTTCAAAATTTTTGCTCTGCCGTCGACTTCAGATTCAGGAACTGCATATATTTTAATAGGAGAGGTTCTAAAATTTTGGTATTTTATATGACTATTGACTGAAGAGTTGTACGTATCCAATTTATTTGATTAAATAATTTTTTACGGTCAAAAATTGCTAAAAAATCTTAAATTTAAGTGAACTTCAGATTTTTTAGCAATCTTTGACCGTAAAAAATTATTTAATCAAATAAAAATTGGATACATACAACTCTTCAGTCAAGAGACATATAAAATACCAAAATTTTAGGACCTCTCCCATTAAAATATATTCAGTTCCTGAATCTGGAGTCGACGGCAGAGCTCAAAATTTTACATTATGTAGAAAACAGCTTTAAAGATAAAATTACTAAAATATTCTTTATTTCTTCTTCTTTATTTCTTAACTCCATCTCTGCCCTAAAATACAAAAAAGTATTGTTTTTAGCTCAAAATATTTTACATTTAGAACAAATATTCTGGTATCTCAGTATACGATCTATCAGACTTGTAAGCTATGAGCACACGTAACAGTCATATCCACATCAGTCAGTCAAGTTTGTTAAGTGGTTTAAGATGTAGATCCTTTGGTACTTTTAAATCCATATGTTTTTAATAATCTTTATCACATATATTAGATTCTTATACATATATTGACGTAAATAAAGAATGTGTTGAGAAATCCAAAATCCTTCATGCATGTTATGAAGCCAGTATCGCCATAGCCAAATGCTTCAAAAAAATGTTTATAGCAGCAACACTCCTATATTGATCTTCTTTTAATGTCTGATAAGGTGAACTTCTTTACTTGTCCTTCATTATTCTTTTTCACATATAATATTACTACTTAATAAAGAGAATACGACTGATACATATTTATTGCTGTGCATAACTGTTTTTACTTCAGAAAGTAAAATGTCAATTATATCATAGTGAGATTCAGGCAATGGCTGATAATGGTAGCTTTCTGGCAGAAGCGAAGGTTCCATAACATTTTTCTGCACAATAGCATATCTTTCGCTTCCTTTAAAAGTTGATTTAAATCTGTGCACTAAATGTTTTTTGTAATAGTCAGTATAGACTTAACTTTTCTTTAGTATCAATCCCTGTTATTTTAAGTATAAAGTTACCAATAAAAGTTCAAGTACTAAAAGCTATTTCTAAAACTTTAATTCAACTGTCACACGTATTATTCAAACACTTTTAAGAACTGATTTAAAATACCTTTACGTATTATAACAGACTAAATGTTTACTCCCAAATTCGTTGGAAACAATGAAAATTAAGAACAACACTTATACATATATATATATATATATATATATATATATATATATATATATATATATATATATATATATATATATACACACACACATCAAATGCAGCTTTTGAGGATCTATGTCTGCACGAATTCGATACTTTGAGGATTTTTCGGACTTTTGAGGACATCCTCAAAATTCCTTCGGTATGAAACGGTACTTTTGAGGATTTATATTAATACCTTCAACGCAGAGAGGGAGTTATTCCTTTAGTGAAGCATATACGAACTCTGGAGAAAAAAACTATAGATCCTCAAAAGTAACGGTTTCCGCAATGTATATATTTATATACACACACACACACACACACACACACTTATCGGGGTTTATGTAGCCCAAGACTGTATATTAGTACCTACAGCCCAGAGTTCCCTATGGCAAGTGACTAAAGAAATAATGGACCCTGAGGTTATAGACTCTAGGTCGGGCCGCATAAACCCCTATATTTAGAAATATTATGAAGCCCGGGCTGCGTAATCAAAATCGGGCTCGATAAACCCCTATATATAAAAAAACGGGCTTTATAGACCCCTTTCGGAAATGTATTATATATATATATACCGCGGTAAACCAATGAAAAGTCCTGAAACATAGCGCTGAACAGATATAGATATATACATTATTCATACCCGTAACTTTGAGGATCTAGAGTTTCTTTCGCCAGAGTCTTGCGCGCTTGACTAAAGAAATGATCCCCTCTCTGGGTAGAAGGTACTAATAAATCCTCAAAAGTACCGTTTCATACCTTGGCACTTTGAGGATTTATCCTCAAACATTAAAAACACCGATACATGTGTTCATTTATTTTGCAAGTAAAAGCCTTTGTGGAGTTTCATGAAAATCTAGGACTCGCATCCCGTATGAGTCAATCGTCTAAATACTCATCTGTTCAGAAGTATAACATAGAAGAAAGAATATAATTACATAGATAAAGAACAAATATATATATATATATATAATTATATATGTGAAACTTTTTGTATAGCATATTAAATGGGAAAAAGTTTTTAAATAGTAAGTAGAAAAGCTCAGAATTTTTGCAGATCGATGCCAATAATTTTACTAATTTATACGTAAGAAAACAACATTCAAAATATGCTTAGGGCGCACGCATCACTCTGGATTTCCTTCACCAAAGGATAAAAGATTTGGAAAAAATGTTACCTTTAATATGCGACCTTGAGCAAGATGGAGAAATGTCATAGAAAAAAGTTAGTTGGAATAAAAGCTGTCAAAACGGTGAAAAAATCCTGTTTTTGGTTAATAATAGCCCATATTATGACTATAGCGGATACAACTTCAGTACTGTTCATGTTGCTTCCACAAAATTTGGTTTTTCTGTTGCTTCTTCAACATAATATATACTACAGCTGTAAAATATAATTATAAAAAATTTCTATTGCATTAATAATATCAAACTTCTTCATGTGGCACCGTAACCTATTGCAATGATTGATCTGTCAACAAATTTATTCTCTGCTACTTATAAGCATGTAATTCTTTTTCATCACTAACTAAAGTATAAATTTAACTACTAAAAAGTATTCTTCTTGTATAAAAATCATGAATAAGTAAAATAGTTATAAGATCATGATGTAATAATAATGAAGAATTAACCTATTCTCGTACGTGTCACCTCTCGCTTTGTTCAATATTTTTACACTAAAAATTATATAAATTCAATTAGAAACTCTAATACTTTCAGATATAATTAGCTTTAGTAATACAAGGACTGTCAACAAAAATGACTATAAATTTATCATTTAGATTATATAGTACAATCATTTACTATTACAACAACTATAGCATTGAAAAAAGTAATAGAACCTTTTTTAGCCGTTGGCTCAAATTGAATTTACTAAACACCAGCAATAAATACTAATTTAAATTGTTTATTTATACAATTTAGTAGATTTCTCATAAGTCATATTCGACTTTTGCCATACTGAAATTTTAATCCCAGCAGTGACAAGTCCATATCATTTTATTACTAATTTGTACCTTTATAAATGTTTAACTGTGTTTTCAGACTAAATACCTTGAATATAAACTGTTATTTCACTTCATACTTTTCCTATTTGAATTCTTCTATTATTAGTTTCCTTCTTATAATCTCTTAATCTGAAAAAAAACATAATCACAAAGTATCACTCAAAATTAGAAGAAAAAATTTGTTAAAATTATTAATTTTTTTTTCAAAAGATTCTACTTATCTGAGTTGGTTCGAATTTATTCCATTCTCAGCCAAATTTTATTTCAGTATTTTAGCGTTTTTAAGTAAATAAAACTCTAAGCAGACAGCACGACTGCTGCTTGAATTTTTTTATACTTGAAGGAGATTCCACATAAGTTGTGGCGCATAGTCTTAGGCCATTTTTGTCGTACGATTTTAGGGTGAGTATTCAGTAATTTATGTTGCGATTTACTAGCACGCTACAATAGAAAACACACATAAGAACGGACATTTAACCTACCCGCTGTCACCCGCATTGAGGAAAGGCCGTAACATATTGAACTTCTGCCGTGGATCATATCAACGAATATAGACGCATATAGAAGCGTACTTCAGATAGGGGGCGAGGACGAAAACAAATTAGTTCCGCCTTGACCGAGTGGTGGCGCTAGCATTGACTTTGTGTGCTTTTGTTCCAGGGTTGGGTGAGAAATTATGCCAACTTGGCATCCTAGGCGTGAAGGCTGCCGCGCGCGTCTCGGCGGCACCGCGACGGCGCACTTCAGACTGACGATGCCAGTTCGAAAAGAAGCGGCACTGACGATTTCGTGCGATTAAACCTTAGATGATTGAGAATTGCATAGATAATATCGAGAAAGTAAAATCCGCTAGATTCTATGTATAATATAATAATTAATACTCTAAAAAATAATCTAGATTTTTTTTATTAATAATTGCTATTATTATTAGTATTGGTTATGTAAATAAATTACGAATGAAATCATTTCAAGTTATGCATGATTTCAAATTAACAGACTAAATTTGTTTCTTGACAAAGATTTTTTTTATACATGCATTGAAATAAGGTTGGTAAATATCATAGATAACTCCGATTTTGAAGAAGTAATTATATTGAAAAATCAACATTAATAAGATTTTTATAAATATATTTTTATAGAAAAAATAATTATAATGCCTGTAAAACATTATAATGGTAAATGTATTAGTTAATATAGTTAATTTGCATACAATTGAATATTTCCCTTACTGAATAGAATTAGAAACCAATAATTAATTAAATATCTTTTTAATTTATTAAGAAATTTCAATTTTAAAAAATATTTATCTTGTAAGTAATTCGTCAATCATAATGAAATTTCTGAATATATGTAACCATGAAATTAATTTATATTTTCATTAAATATTAGTAGTAACTAAATACTGTAAATACTAAATTCATATATGAGGTGTTTCACGTCAATCCTTCAAGCGTGGAATTTTTAGCTCGTGTTTAAAAGGCTAAAATGTACATAACAAAATAATGATCAAGTGATTTCGATAGGGGTTTTTTCTCAGCTTTCCGATGATGTTATCAGTTTTTCAAAATTAATTTGTTGAACATGAGCCGAGAACAGCACGATTCTGCGGCACGCTTGGAGAGTTGACGTGAAACGCCTCATATACATTTGTCATGTACAGTGCTGCATGTCTACGTAACGCATTTAAATGCCTGGTCCTCTCATACCTCGGCTTCTTGGGTTTAAAATCATTTATATATTTACCAAGCACACTTGGTACGTTTCCGTAATTTCCGATAGGACCTTTCATCTCCCTTATATGCGTGAACATTGTGTCCCCCGGCTACTGAGGTTTAAAATTGATTTATATATTCGTTAGCAGTGCTGCTCCTTTACATACATCTCTGAAATGATAGGACCTCTCATCTACCGGCTGCTTACGATTGAAAATCATTAAAATAATCATAATACGCATTTTTATATATAGAAATGTCACGTATCTACGTTAGTACTTTATTTGCCTGGGAATTGCTTCTCTTTGCTACTTGCGATTAAAAATCATCAAAATAATCGTGCTTAGTCGTTTACGTTACATCAGTTCCTGAAATGCATGGATCTTGCTTCCCCCGACTACTTGGATGGAAAAATTATTAAACTATCTAAATTTCGACTTTGATTATGCTCATATAAGCAGAAGTGCCCGTATAAGCTTTGTATTCCGATGCTCTTTCTTTCTATCTCGCCTCACTTCAATAAATGCTTGATTTTTCAACGAAAGGACGCGTACAGAACTCATCTACGAGAGCCCGCGTCATGGTACCAGTTAGCTATTTTTATTATGGGCATTTATTTTGTTTTATACAAGAAAAGTACATGTACGAAGTTTAATCCGTCATTTCGCATGTAAACAGCAGGACGCATGCAAAGCTTGTATCCGAGAGTCAGCTTTCTCGCACATCGAATGTATTGCAAATTCGAATGTTCTTCGTTTCTTTAAGTTCGAGTAAAGCTTGTTTAATCTCTATCCCATATTTCTTGTTAAAAATCGTGTTTTTCGAGGGTATGACTCAGTCATACAATTATATATAGGTATCAATACACCGAGAACATCATATTAATTGATTAACAGATTTTTTTTCTGACGGAATACTTTTTGCGACCATTTTGAAATAGATTCCTATTTTTTTGCCATGAGAGTTAACAGTATTTAGTTACTACTAATATTTAATGAAAATATAAATTAATTTCATGGTTACATATATTCAGAAATTTCATTATGATTGACGAATTACTTACAAGATAAATATTTTTTAAAATTGAAATTTCTTAATAAATTAAAAAGATATTTAATTAATTATTGGTTTCTAATTCTATTCAGTAAGGGAAATATTCAATTGTATGCAAATTAACTATATTAACTAATACATTTACCATTATAATGTTTTACAGGCATTATAATTATTTTTTCTATAAAAATATATTTATAAAAATCTTATTAATGTTGATTTTTCAATATAATTACTTCTTCAAAATCGGAGTTATCTATGATATTTACCAACCTTATTTCAATGCATGTATAAAAAAAATCTTTGTCAAGAAACAAATTTAGTCTGTTAATTTGAAATCATGCATAACTTGAAATGATTTCATTTGTAATTTATTTACATAACCAATACTAATAATAATAGCAATTATTAATAAAAAAATCTAGATTATTTTTTAGAGTATTAATTATTATATTATACATAGAATCTAGCGGATTTTACTTTCTCGATATTATCTATGCAATTCTCAATCATCTAAGGTTTAATCGCACGAAATCGTCAGTGCCGCTTCTTTTCGAACTGGCATCGTCAGTCTGAAGTGCGCCGTCGCGGTGCCGCCGAGACGCGCGCGGCAGCCTTCACGCCTAGGATGCCAAGTTGGCATAATTTCTCACCCAACCCTGTTTTGTTCTGCGAATCGCGGCTGGCGGCTCGGAGGCTCGCGCGCGCGCGCCGTCCGCGGCTCGCTGGCACGCGCCGTTCACGGTGATCCGAGCGCAGGGACCGTATAGCATGACTGCATGATGATTTGCAACTTGAAATGTTATAAAACTTTTTTATAAATAACAATTTAATGATGATGAAATAAAATTTAATATATACAAATCAATTATATTAAATATTATTAAAAGTTAATAAAGTCTTACAATTATTTGATTAAAAAAATAATAATTGAAAGAAATAAAAAAGATATAAATTGTTATACAAGCAAATAAATAGTAATAATTAGTTATGTAGTCATATTATATGTATAGTTATTTAACTTGATATATCATATCACTTTTCGACTGTATGCAACCATTGTATTAATTATCGTATTCACTGTTAATTAATATATTGTGTATCAAGGGTGTAACGTTGGATTTAGCAGACCGAGTATTTATAAGTACAAGTCGAACGCAAGTTAGCACGAGCCTATAAGGTAAGTGCGTTTCGCAAGCCGCACACAAATCCTGCAAACTCGCGATATAAAAAAGCCCCTAGCCCTTGGGTGAACATGATATTATGTTTTCTGACAGTTTATAATCTTCGAGATTTTCGTTCTTAAAAATTAACGGTTTTTCAACACAGATCACTAGGGCCTATTGCTCCTATATAGGTACTCAATTTATTTATCATAATCAATGTATAAATAAAGGTTTGAGAAGAAAGGCGAGGGGGTATTATATCAGACAACTAAATTGTCAGATGGGTGATTTTAAAGAAATATTAATAAAAAAATTAGAATACTTTATCATAAGAATGGTTAATTTTCCGAATGTCGAAATAGTACATTTCGATACGAGTGCATCAGGTGATTATTTAGCTCAAATAACACGTTTCAAGTCACATGAGCTACAAGTCTTATTACGCAGTAGTTTCGAACCGTATTTTATACCACGAGAGCCGAATAATTATATTAAATTTATGATTTTGAGTCTACAGTGGTATGAAATGTTTAAAGCTTAGTATATAAAAATTAAAAAAAAATTGGCAAGAAGACCATAATATTCTCATTAAATTATTTTAATATTATATATGATATCAATATTTCTAATACCATTTCCACCTAACGATTAAACTGTATAGAAAATGTAGTGATAAAGGGAAGCCATAACGTCGACTAATGATCTAAAAATCTTATGAGAATACATGTTTTACATTTTTCGGAATAGTTAAAAGTCTGTAAGTTTATGCAATTTGTTTTTAATTTTTATAGACGCGAATTTTTCTAATATTTCTTTTCGAAAATAATTCCTGTCGTGTTCTGAATAGCTCCCGTTTCTAATTGACAGTATCAGATTTGGAAAATTTTTAAACGACATTATATTTAAGATATTCTTTGAAGGAAATGGTCATATTATATTTAATAAAATACCTATATAACATTTCACCATTCTGATAAAATACCTCCCCTGTGGATAAAAAGATGCTGCAGCAATCGCAAAGTAATGGATCAGGCATAAAAAAACTAGTATTGATTTTAAAAATTTAAAAACACAAAAATCGACCCTGCGTTAGGAAAAAGATTGTTTATTCTACTTAAATTCATGGAATGTTCATTAATATGTTCTGCTCTCAGTTAATACGTGTTTGCATAGGTATTTGTTATATATTACACGTTGTTTCAGTTATTCAATTTTATTAATTATTTTAAACAATACAGATAATATGCAAACGCGATATTATTCGACGGAAACCAAGCGGGAAGGTGGCAGATATCTTCCATCAGGATAGGATAGGAAACACAGGAGCATTAGGTTAAGGAAGGAAGGGTAATAAATATTTACAAATATTACAAACATGTACTAAAAATTAAAATCTTTTATCTTTAATCTGATTGTTTAATTTAAATGAACTACAAAAACATATACAAATAGTGACGCGCAAAATCGTGAACTACAATTTACAACAAAAGATAAAACAAAATTATGAACTACAGTATTGTCTTCATGCATGTTACTACAACTAATCGTTATTAATTTGAAGTTTAAATATATAGTCGTAAATTATACTAGTAAGTCAACTACTTTCAAATTATCCGAACAAAGTATTATAATCTAAATTATTTATGAAACGTAAAATATGGCTTATAATGAGTGAAAAACGATAATGATACGTATGATGATAGCGCCCACACCCCACGAACTACAGTATTTTTTGCAGGGTGACTTCACCAATATCCGAACAGACACCAGTTAAGGAACATTTTCTTTAAATGTATGAAAATATCAATCTTTCTATGTATTGTTTATCTAATATGACAATTTTCGAATCTTTTAAAATTTTGATTTCATTTTACATAAAGATACTTCATAAAAGAAATTGTTAAGAATAAAATCATAAAAAATCGCCGCTATTGAGTGTTTATTCACTGGCGAAGTATTCATTCACTGGCGAAACGTATTTAGATACTAAGATCGCGTGTTCATTTACTGATTTTTAGGAGATATTTACAGATTTCTTATAAACAAAATTTCTACTTTTATTCTTTATCTAAAATTTTGTCACTGACGTAAAGTTTGAAGTTTTTAAAATACTAATTAAAAAAGATTTTTGCTTTTAATCGATTTTTAATTCTCTTAACTAAATAACAAAAATAGAAATTTCCTTATTCGTTCATTCACTGGTGAAGTCACGCTATAAACGTCTCCTTGGAATTTAATACAATAAACTCTGGCTCAATAAATAAATAAATAAATAAAATATAAAACATAAATATTGAAAGAAAATTCTAAATACATAAAAAGTGACATTATATTTTTGATAATTCTACTTAAATAATTTTACGGAATAAATATTGTAATTATGAAGTGGAAATTACAATTATCGAATTGGCAATTAAAATTTTTATACTATTAAATATATTCATATCAAATACACAAACTTTTCTTATATGAAGATCTAGGATTTATAAATAATTGATGATACAGGAATGAAAGAAGTGGAAAATTTCTATGAAGCAAAATGAAATTGAAAGTGAATAACTAGTATTTTACTTTAATTGAAAATAATCATAAAAATTATAATTAGAAATCATGCTTTGCATTAATAAATAGTCAATAAACATCACCTTTTATGGTATCACATAAATTAATGTTCTGTAACAAAATATACATATATTTATTTCTTAGCAACAGACAACACAATAAGCGTAACATCTTGCTGAAATTTGATCATGAAACAAAGATTTATATTTCCTTTTTGTAAAAAAAATAGTGTGTTTTGCTTTATCGGTAAGTAATAAAAATATTATTTTAATTTAGCAAGTTCTTTTTATTCATGACTCAATTTCTGCAATTTAGCATTAGGCTTGTTACTAGCAAAATGTCTTTTCCTTGAAATTTTAGCGTCCCGCAAATCATGATTGATCCATTTTACTTTATTAAAAATATGAACTCTAACGAAAAACGCTATTGCAGCCTCACGATGCGATTTACAAGGTTCGTCAGTAATCCAAAACTCTGCATGATATTCGAGAACTTTAGATGTGATTTTATCAATTAAAACTTTACTAATTTCTATGTTATAACTTACTTCAGAAAATAATGCATCAAAAGTTTCAATAGCTGTTATAATGATTCCGTAAAAATCGTCAGAAGGAACACAAAGATTTCCAAGTTCATTATTTACATTAAATACTTTATAGGCTTTAAAAAAAATTAATAGATCATCATTAGTTTCAATATTACAGTTAACTCTAGTGAAAGAAGCTTTACAGTCAGAACAATTAAATTTTGAGATACATTTCATCGCTACGTATCCAGCAACATACTTCATTGCTCCCCGTAAAGGAGTAGACGAATCTTGTAGATTATGTGAATTTGACAATATACTATCCATTTTATCATAACTTTCTGATAAAAAGCTCCTAGTTGTATTACTCAAATTCTCACTCCTTTCATTTAATGAATCAGGTACTTCTTGAAATTCATCATCATCATCACCTACAACTGTGTCTGAATCCGACATATTTTCCACATAAGTATCTTCATTTTCATCGAAATGAAGAGATTCATTTACTCCATCGAACGAAATTTCACTGCAAGCGTCTTCAATATCATCGTTAGCTAATTCATTATTTTGACTACTTGCATTTACTTCGATGATACTGTTGTCTTTTGCAAGGACATTACTATTAATACAATCCGTATTAATATTTTCATCAAACGCGTGCACAGAATTGGTTCCGTTTTCTAACGATTCTTGTAATTCAACATTTTTACTTTTCATACAAATTGCTAGTAACGCTACTGTTCCATCAGGTTCGCAATTTGTTAATTTGGGTGAAGACGTTAAATTTGCAGTAATGCTATACTGCAAATTATGCCTTACTTGCATTGCGGTTGGATTTTGATTGTGACCAGAACGACTTCTTAAAACAGAATAAATTTTCTAATGGATCTTGATTTAAACGCGTCGTTAACAAATACACTCCATCATTTGCTGCCATATCTTCCCATTGTAAAAGTATACTATTAATCGTCAAATAAAAACCGTCAAAGTATGGGCGATTACCGTTTTTATCAACGCATTTCCACTTTTCGATCCAAATCAAGGACTCTTTCAAATACTGTACTACTTGAGGATTTAATTTTGATAAAGGACGACGCAAAGGATTACCATCTCGAGAACTTCTACTATTTAAACAATCAAAAAGGTCGTTTACTTTTTTAATAAAATTTGCTGTTTCTATACAATCTGGATGAGTCAAAGGTTGCTCTGGTGCGACCGCACCTGCTAGTAACGCTGAGGAAACACTTTTACTAAAAATTTGAGCTGCAAGACTAACGTTCATTAGTTGAAAAGAATTTGGATCTAGATGTCTGTCTGTTAGTTTAGGGGCAGATTTAGTTGGTAGATCTTTTTTACGATTTCTTAATTCCCTAATTGCGTCCCATGAAACAGATTTCTCATTTATTTCAAATTGACGTTTACGAAAAGTGTTACGCAGGCATTTAAGTAAATGGGGAGCATCGAAGTTAAAGAAAATTTTACGATTATGTCGTTCAATAAATGGCTCGTTTTTTGTTATACCCAATTTTTTTCTGGCCGATTGATTTGGCGATCCTTGATCGCATACCATTGATTTTAATATAAAACCGGCGTCTTCAACGTAATCTATAACATCTAAAATGATTTTATGCAATAATTTTCCATTTACACTGTTATGGGGAACATAATAGCAAATAGGCTGTCTCCAATCATTCTGCCTACCTCGTAACATAAAAACTAAAACATGATTACCATGATTTTTATTGCGACCATGCTTTCCCATATCAGTGTAACCTTCAATCAAATCTTTTTTTGGGTTGTAATCTAACCACGATTTTATACTCATTTCATTCCACATTAATACACACTCGCGTTCTTTTTGAGTCATTGTACTTGATTTTATTTTCAATAATTCTAATAACTTAGTGTTATTTCCGGGACTCAAATCAAGTTCGATAATCCATCGCCTTATTAAACTAATACAGGGCAAAGCAAACTTCTTTTGGTCACGCAAATAACAATAAGCTTTTGGAGACTTATAAAATAAATTCATAGCAAACTCTTTTTCCTCATTGGACCACTTTCTCCGTTTGTTATGATTCATTTGCATTTTAAAAAAATTTAATACATTAGCATTAAGCTTTAAGTACTCATCATAAAAAGAAACTGCTTCCTTAGATCTTTCAATTTTACGCTCAAGATTCATAATTTTCTTATTTCTATTTCGAATGTTTTTAGAAAGTTGTTTATTTCTATTTTGAATGTTTTTAGCTTTTTGTTCATACGTTATATTTTTTGCTTTTACTTGTTTAATCACATGTTGTGCTTTTTTACATTGCTTATCTTTTTGGTTTAACTGTCGTTGTAAATTCTTAATTTCAGCTTGCAATTTTTGAAGTGAAGTTTCATAAGTTTTAATTTTATCAACAGCATTTGTGGATTTTTCGGTAGAGTCACAATCAAAATTCAATTAGCTTTGCATTCCTGAACAAGATGGCTCTTCTGTATCAAAGCTTTGTGGCATGTTAAAACTAGTTTCTATTAAAAAAGGAGTTTCTAAATCAATAGCTGATCTCTCTTAACATGTAATAGGAGGAAGATCAATTTCGGAGCCATCATGTTCCTCAACTTCGTCGGAATCATTCAAATCAGTAGCTGAAGCCTTTTGAATAGGTATAGCAATATCTTTTAATCTCTTCATACCAGAACCGATTACAAAATCGTCAGCAGTAAAATGATCACTACAAAGTCGCTTGTTTTCCATTTGGTTGGAATCCAAATCAATAAGTGTGTAATTGCCTGAGTGAAGAATCCAATCTAGTTGTCTATGTAAATAAAATATATAATTGATAGAACGAAAGTGCAAATCATAGCCATAACTTTAAGAAAATTTTGAATATTATAGTTGGGAAGCAGAGCGTCCAAGTCGGACGGCAGTTTCGAGTCTGCGCAGTAGAGATTGTCGCGGATTGGACACTCGCGCTGCGCGCCGTAGCGCGCGCGTTCAAATGACGGGTGAATTTAAGCTAGAGTCGGGTGTTACGTAGACGTGTAATACAAGGCAAAACAATTATTTAAATAATTCTTAACACCAAGTAGGCGGGGGATGCGAGTTCCACGCGTATACGGGAGCGCGTCAGACGTGCATACAAGACAAAATAATTATGTAAATAATTCTTAACCCCAAGTAATCGGGGGATGCGAGTTCCACGCGTATACGTCAGAGCGTAAGACGTGCACACAAGGCAAAATACTTATGTAAATAATTCTTAACCCCAAGTAATCGGGGGATGCGAGTTCCACGCGTATACGGGAGCGCGTTAGACGTGCATGCAAGGCAAAATAATTATGTAAATAACTCTTAACCCCAAGTAGGCGGGGGATGCGAGTTCCACGCGTATACGGGAGCGCGTCAGACGTGCATACAAGGCAAAATAATTATGTAAATAATTCTTAACCCCAAGTAGGAGGGGGATGCGAGTTCCACACGTATATTGGTATAAGGCAGACGTGTATTGTACATGGAAAAAGAATTATTTAAATAATTCTTAACCCGAAGTAGGGGGGGGGGGGGGGTGCAAGTTCCACGTGTATACGGGAGCGCGACAGCGTGCATACAAGGCAAAATAATTATGTAAATAATTCTTAACCCCAAGTAGGCGGAAGGTGCAAGTTCTACGCGAATATGGGAGCATCCCCCACCTACTAGGGGTTGAGGATTATTTAAATAATTATTTTGCCTTGTATGCACGTCTGACGCGCTCCCGTATACGTGGAACTCGCATTCCCTGCCTACTTGAGGTTAAGAATTATTTACATAATTATTTTGCCATGTATACACGACTGCCTTATTCCAGTATACGCGAGGAACTCGTATCCCCCGCCTACTTGGGGTTAAGAGTTATTTACATAAGTATTTTGCCTTGTATGCACGTCTTACGCTCTCACGCATACGCGTGGAACTCGCATCCCCCGCCAACTTGGGGTTAAGAATTATTTACATAATTATTTTTCCATGTATACACGACTGCCTTATTCCAGTATACGCGAGGAACTCGCATCCCCCGCCTACTTGGGGTTTATAATTGTTTAAATAATTGCCTTTCTTATTGTTGCACATCTATGTAATTCCCTTATATGCGTGGACCTCATATCCCCACCCTACTTGGGTTTAAAATTTTTTTTAATAATTGTTTTGCTTATTGATGCACATCTACGTAATTTCCTAATATGCGCGAACCTTGCGTCCCCCGGCTACTTGGGTTTAAAATTGTTTAAATAGTAACTGTCTTGCTTATTGTTGCACGTCACGTGATTCCCTAATATATGTGGACCTCGCGCCCCCGGTTTCTTGGGTTTATAATTGTTTAAATAATTGTCTTTCTTATTGTTGCACATCTATGTAATTTCCTAATATGCGTGGACCTCATATCCCCCGCCTACTTGTGTTTAAAATTTGTTTAAATAATTGTCTTGGTTATTGTTGCACGTCAACGTAATTCCCTAGTATGCATGGACCTCGCGTCACCCGGCTTCTTGGGTTTAAAATTGTTTAAATAACTGCCTTGCTTATTGTTGCACGTCAACGTGATTCCCTAATATACGTGAACCTCGCGTCCCCCGGCTTCTTGGGTTTATAATTGTTTGAATAATTGTCTTTCTTATTGTTGCACATCTATGTAATTCCCTTATATGGACCTCATATCCCCAGCCTACTTGGGTTTAAAATTTGTTTAAATAATTGTCTTGCTTATTGTTACACGTCAACGTAATTCCTAATATTCATGGACCTCGCGGCACCCGGCTTCTTGGCTTTAAAATTGTTTAAATAACTGTCTTGCTTATTGTTGCACGTCAACGTGATTCCCTAATATACGTGAACCTCGCGTCCCCCGGCTTCTTGGGTTTATAATTGTTTGAATAATTGTCTTGCTTATTGTTGCACGTCTACGTAATTTATACTTTTCGTTACAGTAAATTATCGATGCATTGTTTGTAGGGCCAGCAAATATACACTAGAAGGAACATAAAAAAAATTTTTTAAACGAATTCAGGCAATAGTTACCATGATATTGTTAAAATTAAAGACAAAAACTTCAATAAGTTACCTAATTTTTTTTGTTTCTTATCCAATCTTAACGAAATAAAGCTTATTTTGTTCGTTAAGAAATTTCAGAGGGAGTATCGATGGGAAAATTTATGATACGAGTTACCAATACGACGTAATATCAATTTGTTTATTAAAACTTGACTTACTTTTCTTAAACAAATTAATATTACGCCGTACTGGTAACTCGTATCATAAATTTTCCCATCGATACTCCCCCTGAAATTTCTTGACGAACAAAATAAGCTTTATTTCGTTGAGATTGGATAAGAAAGAAAAAAAATTATGTAACTTATTGAAGTTTTTGGCTTTAATTTTAACAATATCGTAGTAACTATTGTATGAATTCGTTTGAAAAAAATTGTTTTATGTTCCCTCTAATGTATATTTGTTATATGTACTTACTACTGGATTATTAAATTAATTAAACATTATCTGAAAGTTAAAAATTCGAAAACTGCTGTTTCAACCAAGAGAACGCCCTTAAAAGTTTAAGGTACATTAGTCAAAAATAACGTAGAAAAACCCTAGTTCTGACGTAAGAAATATGAATAATAAATATTATATTATAACAACAAATAACAATAATAATATTATAAATAATATTAATACATCATTTTTCAGAAAATCCGTATGTAATAATTCACTTTTTAAAAGTTAAAATGTTAAAGTTACTGAGAAAATATTTAACTAATTGTAAGTTTAGTTAAAAGTTAATAGATTTAAAACTAACTAAGTTATGTTAAAAGTTATTAAGTTTTTAACTTTCTAACTTAACTTTTAACTTTTTAACTAGTTGCCAACCCTGCCAATTTCAGTCCATAGTTACCGTGCGATAATAAATATCACTTTTTAAATACCAAACTTTTAAATATCGAATATCTCAAGAAGTCATTATATGATCTAATTGATAACATTTTGCACACGTATTGCCTACATTATACAAGTGTGCATAATGTTTAATTTTTACTGTCGTTCTATAGCCATTTATTTACATTTTAACAAACGAAATTATTTTATTTCCTACGTTTATTAATTATGTATATAAATAAATATAGTTTAACATTTTAAATATCAATACACAAATATTTAATATATAATACTTAAATGGTTTAATCTTTATCAAAACGAAAATAAAATAAATTTAATAATTTAATAACTATAATTATTACTGTAAGCTCAGAAATGTAACCTATAAAAATAATTTCATTTATTCTCCAGATTCCGCCACAAAAAATGTCTAACGGATATGAATATCAATATTTAATCATGATAATTTCAATTTATTTTATATGAAACTATTCTTTATAAATAAACTTAACCAAAACAATCTAACCGTGCTTCATC
Source organism: Torymus aiolomorphi (assembly GCA_036365515.1). Classification (NCBI taxonomy): domain Eukaryota; kingdom Metazoa; phylum Arthropoda; class Insecta; order Hymenoptera; family Torymidae; genus Torymus; species Torymus aiolomorphi. Next base: position 88,047,747 of record CM070876.1, read on the forward strand.
CTTTGGAAATCGATGAAAAATCAAGGTGGGTTTCTTCGCTTTGGTGTTTGTGCATCCTTCATAAGCACAACGTGCTCGTGATGGTGCCATGATTTATTTACCTCAAAGGCTCAAAAACTGAGTACCTAACTACTTTCAAAGAAAACAAAACCCTTGAACTGAACGGCGCCGTTAGAACTGCAACACTCCTATCATCTGTCAGAAAGCTCCTCTCGCAGATATTCCCGCTTTTTTACACTACGTTTCCCGCGCGATAGTCGGATCAAGACAGAAACATTATATTACCTATTTTCACATAATCGACTAGTATTTTATATGCAAAACCTTTGATATAAATAAAAACAATAATTCTTTGTAAAATAATATCTTTATTGTGCTTAATTAACAGTTATTTATTATTCACATCTTATACACGTGTGTATATCTATATATATATTCGGCGCCCGTCAGCGCCGCCTCGCGGTTGGGTAACAGAACTAATCGGCGTGTTACCCAAACGCTCTGTCCAAAAGTTTATTAAGGAGTACGCTTCTATATGCGTCTATATTTGTTGGTTATATCATAAGTATGCGCTGACGTCGCGCTCGCTTCTCTCATTGGTTACGAGCTACGACGACCAATGAGAGAAGCGAGCTCATGTGCTCTCTCCGCGCGCATTCGCGTCCGTCCGCGTGCAATTGCTTTTATGGGGTATATCAATTGCTCCCTAGTAGAAATGAAAAATGAAAATAACTGTAAATAACTGTAAACAACTGTAAATAACTGTAAATAACAGTTTATAACAGTTTATAAGTGTTTGATTTGAGACGTTAATAACAGTTATTTACAGTTATTTACAGTTATTTACAGTTATTAACAGTTATTACCAGTTATTAGCAGTTATTTACAGTTTTGCAGAAAAGTACCTGCGAAAACGGAGGTGCTGATAAAAGTTAGTTACAGTTATTAACGGTTATTAACAGTTTAAAACTTATGTTTTCGATAGTCAGTTTTGTACATACCCTGTCTTTATAGTAGTATGTGAGTAATTCTCGCGTGTATTCAACTTTTATGATACTGGACTATATTTTACAAATGAAGGGCTTAATTTGTAAAAAAGACTAGTTTTGAATTCAGTCTTCAATAAGCCCCCGCTCCCTCCTCTTTGTGAAGTAATTCATGAGTAATTGTATAAAGGCATTATATATCTCAGAGGTGCTAATATCATAATAATGCCCGTGCGAACTTTACAAAAACTAACCATTCATATTGTTATTATATAAATTTGACTTCGATTCAAAAATTCACCTAAATCATCTTTAACACCTACTACTTTCAGTACTTTATGGTTAAAGTATGTGCCTATTCTTTAAGGACATATACAACTCAAAAAACAAAGGAAGCTAGATTTTAGAAAAATCAAAAAGATTTTAGTTTTATTGATTTAAAGAAAAATACCTCTAAAATATTTTAATTAATTATAAACTCTACGTGTTCTACTTGTCAAAATAAAAAAAATCGTATATTGTAGATAGATGTGCATTATTTGAATTTTTGGCAATACTTTAAAGATGGCTGATTTACTACGAAATTCATTTACTAAAACAATATTTTTAGCTGGCACACCTACAAAAACAACCTAAAATCTAACAGCAGTGCTGTGAACTTTTTTTTATATACGTTTTGAAATTATATTAGGCCGTTAAATTATTATCACCAGTATGTGTATTTCAAAACGCTATGTGAATGATATTTTTTGTTACACATTCTGAATTTAATAGTAAGTACATTACGATACGAGTGCGGATGCACCTACGCAGCGCATGAGTATCGTATACTATTTTTCCTATCAAGTTGCGCAAAGTTCGAGACTGAACATGCACTTGCGCGCGCAAACTACCACTGTTCTACAGGCTGAGACGAGCGTGTAGAAAAGTGGCAGTTGGCACACGCAAATGCGTGTTCAGTCTCGAACTTTGCCCACGATGATAGGAAAATAAATTATATTTTCATTAGGCTAATAATTTAATAATTTAACCGTTAATATAAAGAAATTTTTAACGAACTTTTTAACGGAGGACCAGTGTTATTTTAAGTAGTTTATTCTTTTCACAAAAAAAAAATTTTTATCGTTGGATACAGATAGCCGGTATGTCCGATATCTAGCAAACTTATGACTCGCGGCAGAAGTTCAATATGTTACGGTCTTATCTCAATGCGGGAGACAGCGGGTAGGTTACATGTCCGTTCTCATGTGTGTTTTCTATTGCACCGTACTAGTAAATTGCAACATAAATAACTGAATACTCACCCTAAAATCGTACGACAAAAATAGCCTAAGACTATGCGCCACAACTTATGTGGAATCTCCTTCAAGTATAAAAAAATTCAAGCAGCAGTCGTGCTGTCTGCTTAGAGTTTTATTTACTTAAAAACACTAAAATACTGAAATAAAATTTGGCTGAGAATGGAATAAATTCGAACCAACTCAGATAAGTAGAATCTTTTGAAAAAAAAATTAATAATTTTAACAAATTTTTTCTTCTAATTTTGAGTGATACTTTGTGATTATGTTTTTTTTTCAGATTAAGAGATTATAAGAAGGAAACTAATAATAGAAGAATTCAAATAGGAAAAGTATCAAGTGAAATAACAGTTTATATTCAAGGTATTTAGTCTGAAAACACAGTTAAACATGTTTTAAGGTATGTATTATTAATAAAATGATATGGACTTGTCACTGCTGGGATTAAAATTTCAGTATGGCAAAAGTCGAATATGACTTATTAGAAATCTACTAAATTGTATAAATAAACAATTTAAATTAGTATTTATTGCTGGTGTTTAGTAAATTCAATTTGAGCAAACGGCTAAAAAAGGTTCTATTACTTTTTTCAATGCTATAGTTATTGTAATAGTAAATGATTGTACTATATAATCTAAATTATAAATATATAGTCATTTTTGTTGACAGTCCTTGTATTACTAAAGCTAATTATATCTGAAAGTATTAGAGTTTCTAATTGAATTTATGTAATTTTTAGTGTAAAAATATTGAACAAAGCGAGAGGTGACATGTACGAGAATAGGTTAATTCTTCATTATTATTACATCATGATCTTATAACTATTTTACTTATTCATGATTTTTGTACAAGAAGAATACTTTTTAGTAGTTAAATTTATACTTTAGTTAGTGATAAAAAGAATTACATGCTTATAAGTAGCAAAGAATAAATTTGTTGACAGATCAATCATTGCAATAGGTTATGGTGCTACATGAAGAAGTTTGATATTATTAATGAAATGAAAATTTTGTATAATTATATTTTACAGCTGTAGTACATATTATATTAATGAAGCAGCAGAAAAACCAAATTTTGTCGATTAAACATGAAAGGTACTAAAGTTGTATCTGTTAGTCATATGGGTTATTATTAATCAACAATAGGGTTTTTTCACTGTTTTGACAGATTTGGAAAAAATGTTACCTTTAAAATACAACCTTGAATAAGATGGAGAAATATCATAGATAAAGGTTAGTTGGAAAGAAAGCTGTCAAGACAGTGAAAAAA